>JZKD02S1617197.1:1264275-1288087 GCA_000966675.3 Picea glauca
TGCACGTAACCAGGGGGGGCATACCTGGCCCCCCCTGGGACCCCCCTAGGAAAGCGCCTGACGCACATGGAAGAGCTCTATTGGTAGGGATCATCAGATGTAGTTGTCATATCTGACGCACCCACACACACACCCATGCAAAGAATATAACACATACCCAACAAACAACCTTTTAACCTAGAAGGTGATGCTTCCTCCAATTACTAGACTTTTTTAGTCCAACCCCTTTCATCGTGATCTACATCTTCCACAAGTGGAGGCGAAAAAATTTGATGGCTCAGATCCCACTAGTTGGGTCACCCAAATGGAGCATTACTTCTCCCTGCATGGCATTAATAATGACTTGGCCAGACTTCATTATGGTGTTTTCTATCTGGATCCTGAACGCCATATATGGCGTAGAAAATAACGCTAATGGTATGTTGCTTGGAGACAATTTGTGGCCGAAATTTATTAGCGCTTTGACACCGACATAAACTACCTGGGACATTTGACCAAGTTGAAAAAATATAGTACAATGGAAGACTTTATAGCTACATTTGAACAATTGGATTTCATAACAAAGGGCATGTTTGATGCCTTTTTTAGGGAATGATTTATCAGTGGCCTAAAGGATGAAATATGAGCCTAGGTCCTCATGGTTCGCCCCTAAATGTGGTTAGAAGCTACTCAATGTGCTAAGGAAGCACAACAAATTGTCTTTTCCCAGAACCAAAAATATTCTTTTCTTCCTTGCCCTCGACCTACCAATCCTATCCCTCATGCTAATTCTCTCAAGATCCATTAGTTAACTAGGGCAGAAATGGTTGAATGCTAACTCAAGGGCCTTTGCTATAATTTTGATGAAAAATATTTTCCTATGAAAAAGTGTAAGGAACATAAGCTTTTTATGACCATTTCTGAGGATTTCACTGATGAAGAGGTCGAATTTTCCCTAGTGGAAGAACTACCCCCACCCGATGATCCTACTCCACCCTCTGATCCACTAGAAGTTGAACCATTTATTTTGCTACATGCCCTCACTAGCTTCTCTACTCCCCAAACCATCAAGTTCATTGGCTACATTAATCATAGAAATGTCATGATCCTTGTTGACAGTTGGAACACCCATAATTTTATTCATCATCGCATTGCCCAAGAAATAAATTTCTATATCTGTGCAGTCAACGATTTTCAAATCATGATTTCCAATGGTGGTTCCATGAAATGTAGTGGTTGTTGTGAAAATGTATGTCTCCAACTTGGTCAGTACAACCTGAAATCTCATATGTTTTCTATCAACATGGGCGGTTGTGACATTGTGCTTGGTGAAAAATGGCTACTCACTCTTGACCCCACCCTCATGGATTTTAAGGAATTAACCATGCCATTCCAATAGAAGGGACACCAATATAAGTTCCAAGGCATCACAACAAGCTCCCCTGAGATCATCAGTTCCCATGAAATGGAAAAGTGTCTCAAAAAATGTTGGGAATTATTGCCCAATTCCATTCCATTCAAGCAGTTGAGACACCCTATGTGCATCCTGACCTCCAATCTATCCTTGCCAAACACCAAGTTGTTTTTTCCACTCCCCATGGACTTCCCCTTTCCCATGGTGTTCATGATCATTCCATTCCTCTAGTCCTGGGAAGTCTTCCTCCCAATGTTCACCCTTATCGTCATCTCTTTGCCTAGAAGAATGAAGTTGAGAAAATTGTTCAAGAATTGCTCGATGCAGGTGTTATACATCCAAGTACCAGCCCCTATTATTCTCCTGTGGTCATGGTACTCAAGAAAGAAGACACTTGGTGCATGTGTCGAGACTTTCATGCCCTCAACCAACTCACCATCAAAGACAAATTTCTCAGTCCTATCATTGACGATCTATTGGATGGATTGAGAGGTGCTCAATAATTTATTAAATTTGATCTCCATTCTGGCTACCACCAGATCCGTATGAAAGAGGAAGACATTCCCAAGACTGCATTTAAAACTCACAAGGGTCACTATGAGTTCCTGGTAATGTTCTTTGGCATATGTAATGTTCCCTCCACTTTCTAAAGTCTAATGAATCATGTTTTCCATCATTTTCTCCATCATTGTCTTAGTTTTCTTTGATGGTATTCTCATCTATAGTAAAACTTGAACAACCCATCTCACCCATGTGGATCGCGTTCTCCATCTACTCTCTCAAAACCAAATTTTCCTCAAATGATATAAATGTTCCTTTGGAGCATCGAAAGTGGAGTACATGGGTCATATTGTCAACAATGATGGTGTATGGGTGGATCCTAAGAAAATTAAAGCTATGCAAGATTGACCTCGCCCTAAAACTCTTAAGAGATTGCGTGGTTTTCTAGATTTAATGGGATATTATCACAAGTTTGTTCATAATTATGGAAAAATTTGCACACCTCTCACGACTCTTCTTAAAAAGAATGCTTTTACTTGGACTCCAATAGCTTATTAATCCTTCCACGCCTTGAAAGAGGCTATCTGCACGACTCTTCTCCTAACACTTCTCGACTTCACAAAGACTTTTTTCTTAGAATGTGATGCTTTAGGGAAAGGAATTGGGGCAATCCTCATGCAAGATGGTAGGCATTTATCCTTCACTAGCAAACAACTTTCAGAGAGACATTTGGGCTAATTAATCTATGAAAAGGAAATGTTGGCTATTCTATATGTCGTGGATCTTAGGCATCCTTATCTATTAGGGTAACACTTCCAAATTAAAATTGATCATCAGAGCCTCAAGTATTTTCTGTAACAACGAATTCCATCCCCAGAGTAACAAAATTGGGTGAACAAGCTATTTGGAAATGATTATGAGATCAATTACCAGGAGAGAAAAAAATATGGGTTTTGACGCTCTTTCAAGGAAGTATGAAGAAGAAGGGTCCCTCTTTTCCCTCTCCTTCATTGTACCAGATTGGCTCCAAGTTGTTCGCCAGGAATGACTGCAAGACCCCAAACTTTCTAGCTTGATTCAACAATTGCAACACCATTCTCTAGCTTCTCCATGGTACTCTTGGCATAATTAAGAGCTTCGCTACAAAGGTCGTCTTTGTTTAAGAAAATAGTCACAACTTAAATCCACGGTCATTTCTGAGCTTCATGCTTCACCCATAATTAGGCATTCCCGGTTTACCAAAACCTATGAACGGGTCAAACATTATTCTTTCTGGGTTGGTATGAAACATGACTTTCGCACCTTTGTGGCTAAGTGTGATGTATGTCAACGCAACAAGGGAGAAACAATCAAAGCTCCAGGCACACTTCAACCGCTTCTGATCCCCCCTACTATTTGGAGAGATATTTCTATGGATTTCATTGTTGGCTTACCTAATTCAGGTAATAAGTCAGTCATTATGGTGGTAGTAGATTGTCTTTCCAAATATGCTCATTTATGTGCTCTTTAACACCCATTCACCGCATCCACAGTGGCTCAAATTTTTATGGATAATGTCTTCAAACTTCATGGCATGCATCATTGTATTGTCTCTGATAGAGATCCAACTTTTCCCCGCAATGTTTGGGAATAATTGTTTAAGCTCTAGGGAACCCAATTGCATCTTAGCACCACCTATCATCCCCATAATGATGGCCAAATTGAAATTGTCAACAAGTGTTTGGAAATATATTTGCATTGTTTTGCATCCAACAGACAAAATCAATGGGATCAATGGTTACCCCTAGTTGAATGGTGGTACAACACATCTTACCATATAGCTACTCAGATGACTCCTTTTGAAGTAGTCTACAGACAAAAGCCACTGTCAGTTCTCTCACATATGACAGGTGTCTCGAAGGTTCAGGAAGTTGACAAAAATATTACAATCAGAGAGACCATTCTTAGTACCCTCAAAGAAAACTTGGTCATGGCTCAGAATCACATGAAGCAACAAGCATATCAAGTACGTCCTGAACGTCAATTTCTTGAAGGGGACCAAGTGTTTCTTCATTTGCAACCTTATAGAAAACTTCACTCAAAGTTGAACATTGTCAAAAACATGCTCCCGAGTTTTATGGTCCTTATACCATTCTCAAGCAAGTGGGGATTATGGCCAACTAGTTAGCTCCGCCCCATCATTCTAATCTCCATCTCGTTTTTGATGTCTCATGCTTAAAGAAAGTGATTGGAACTAAGTGCCAAACTCAATCCAATATCGAGTTAGATGAAGAAGGTTCCATTTGGTTGCAACCACGAGCCATTTTGGATTAGCGAGAGCATCGTCTTCGTCAGCGCACCATCAAGGAAGTGTTAGCTCAATGAAAAGATACAACTCCAGAAGATTCCTCCTGGGAGTTGACCACCATTCTACAACAATTTCCTCATCTCGAGCCTTGAGGACAAGGTTGTTCTTCAAGGGGGGGCATTTTAGGGACCTATCCTTCCCAATCCATCATGTAGGTAGAATAATATATTTTCCATGTAATAAATATCGACATTAGTTAATAATACCTATTTAATAAATGTGAACAAATCAATGTAAGAAGACCTAATAGAAGCTTCCGCTTCTAGAAAGTTCTTCCTCTAGAATGTTCTTTAGAAGATGGAATTAGTATAAATAATAGTACGAAGCATGATTTTTTTTTGTCTTGAGAATTATTGTAATAGGGCGATGCTTTGCTGGAGGTTGCCCCCTCAAGGAGATAAGTGAACATTGCTTTCTTTCAATAAAGGTATTATTGTTGGTGTTGTTATTCTCAATATTTTGTTCCATTTGGTATTTTCTTGAATATTTTTGTTTCTGCATATTACATTACATATGGTACCTTACAATGCACTTGTGCGTATAAATATGCTTGATGCTCTGATGCATGTAGTAACTTAATATACACTGGGATCTTATTTTTTTACGAATTACATCATTTTTATATCTGATGATTCCTACTTTTTTTTAGGGAGATTTTGAAAATTCCAACAGACAAGCAAGGGGAAAACCAAGACGTATGATGTCCAAAAACATGTAGAAAAAGATCACGGATAATTTCAAGGATGAAAATTTATCTCAAAATATAGAAACCTTGGCAAATCTTACTAGTCGTTAATATTCAAACTATAAAATGTTTGGTGATATTTTTGTAAAAATATTCAAATTTCCAAGGATTTTATATAGTTTCTATAAACTTTGAGCTATTTTTAAGGTAAAATAATTTTATTCTATAGAATTTGGGTGATTTTTTTTAGAAAAAAAGGGAAATTGACGAATCTTTTTTAGGGAAAAAACACGGAAAATTAGCCCACAGACAAAATTTAGCTCTAAAATTTCCTTTAAGAAGATGGTAAAATAAATGAACAAAATTGTGTGACAAGAGGAGCCATCCCAACTACAATGTGGATCAAAGGTATGTAATCATTTATTAATTATTTTATATACATCAAAGTTAATTATCACGTGAAATACTAATTTTCAATTGTTTTGTTGCAGAAAAGAAAAAAAATTAAAATCCATTCAACACATAAGATAGGAGGACGAGGAATAAAATGGTTGATCACAAACTTTGTGAGTATTTACATTTTCGGCCTTTCTTAAAATTTCATGTTTGTTGTGATTTTTATGTTTAAATATTAATTTACACTTGTCAATAAATGTCTTCTAGTAGGTGCTAACATACAAGGATGAGCCAACCCAAGAACTCATAAACATTGGGTTAAGTATGGGTTGCGAGTATATGTTAAAGTATGAAAGTTTAATTGAACAATTTATAGGTAGTTATGTTGTTTAACTTCCTTTGTTTTATAATTAATAAAACAAAAAGAAAAAAATTATAGTGATTAAATCGAGTGTCTCTATCATGTCGTATCAAACATGAAGGAAACAAAGTATGAAATGCAACCAACAAAGGAAATTTTCAAATAATGCATGAAACATGGCTTCGAAAGAATGTGTATTTGTTTATGAAAAACTTGATGCTAAGCCATGTTTTTTGATTTACACAATCATATATGTTATACTATATATATAAGTGTAGATATACTTATTACAATTTATTTCTATGTTTGTAGATGGAAGATGAAGGAACAAAACATAAAAAACAAGCCGATCAATAAAACATTATGTTAAAAAACCAAAGTACACTATTAGCAACAAATGATGAAGAAATGGGGCATGCACATAGCTCGAGCGATGACAACTGATGAATGACAATCAATATAATTGAATATTACTACATATTGGTTGCAATTTGATTATTGTGGACCTTTACGTTGCCCATTTTTGTATGACAATGGATCTCTTATTCATATATAATAAAATGGATTTATTATTTCATTGCATTATCAAATGTTGTAAGATGTTGTGTTCTCAAATAATCAATATGTGGATGATTTACTTGTTACAAATAAAATAGATTTAATTTGGATAACGTATTAATGCGATCATTATATCAAAATGCAAAAATATAAAACAATATTATTTATAAAAAATATTTGATTTTGAAATGATTAATTAAAAATTTGTAAAAAATAATTAATTAAAGTATATACATATCAATGCATTGTATTCTTTTGAACTCACTAAATGGTGTGTGCCATAATATAAAAAACAATGTGTTTTGAGGAGTCATACACACCAGTGCACATTAATTATAATAATGTACCGATATGAACTAGTGAAAAAATGCATCGTTCTGTAAATAATATAACATACAATAATATTTGTCGTTTCAAAATTGTACGGTGCATGTTTAAAATATACATTAGGGCACTAAAAATAATGTACGCAATGGTGCGTTACTTTTATTATATGCATAGGGGCTCTAAATATTATTTACGCATCCATATCTTTAATATACACACCGATGCCTAGTAAATGGTGCTGACATCTCAGCTCGAATATTTGAAATTTCACTACCCTTCGATGTGTTGATATTATGGTAGCTGCAGGAGGTATTTACCTCCACGTGTAATCTAACGAGAATAGAATATTCTGGGAAGCAAGAAGAAACCCTAATGAGTTGCCTAATAACCCTAGAAGACAAGTCGACTCAAGAGGAAAATTTTTATTAGGTTATTAGCCTCCAAGAGAAGAAGTCGGCTAGAAGAAATATTATATACTAAATAAATAGGCACCCAGAATGAGAAGTTGGCCCAAATAGTTAGCTAGAATTAGTATAAATACAGGAAAGACAGTGTTCATTTTGGCAGGCATTCTTAGAACTGCAGAGCGCACTTGTGCGCACTGCAGTTAGCCAGTTTGTGCGCAAGTTTGGAGAAGAAGTTGTCGTTGCAGCTACTGCAGCTAGGAAATTACATTTTGGCTTGGACTATCTCTTGTTTATGGTTTGGACTATCTGATTAGCTCTTGTTTGGTGCGTTATCCTTGGAGAAAGGTGTGCTACCCTTTGTTTGGCTATCTAGCCTAGGGTTTGCTTCCGAAGTGATTATGTGTCAAGGTTAAGGTGCTCGAAGGGTGGCTTCAACCTATGGTTGGGTGACAATAGTGATATTGTCTATGGTAAAACGAGCACATCCATCATATTCTAACAGGTTATGGGCCCACACCTCCTTCATTCAGTCTAACCACTGGAAGGGAGCATATTAAGCTTGTTGAAGAACTGTCACTAGGGTTTCTGGCAGGAGCAATCACCAAAGCATTGTTGCTAGGGTTACTAGTAGGTGTAGTTGCAGAAACCCTAACCCTCTCGTTGAGGCACCTTAAGTGAAGGGATTGACCTAATTTCTGGATAGACCAGTGCGCCCTAGCCTAGTGCATCTCCTGGTACTCTCAGCAAGCCAAGACGTCAAGTTTGAGTTTTTTGGTCAAATCTAGGGTTGACCAAGTCAAAGCAGCCATGACTTACTCTATGAAGTCATAAAACAAGTTAAATGGAGGTTCTAACTTCAGAGCGTGGAAAACAAGAATTGACCTCATCCTTGCCAAGAATAAAGTGTTGGATATCGTGAAAGGAAAGATCGTGGAACCAGAGTTTGAAGAAGGAAAAGAGAAGGAACCGCGGAACATTACAGTTATGGAGAAGTTCAAAGACGGTGATATCAATGCCATGCATATCATAGTGGACTCTATAAAAGACCACTTGATACCCTACATCTCCCATCTTGACTCATCGAAGAAGATGTAAGATGCCCTGACAAACCTCTTCTCAGTCAGTAACATTGGACAAGTAATGAGTCTGAAGAATGAGCTCTGTGACATGAAGATGAATGATGATGACAACATAACATCATACTTTGTGAAAATCCCTCAGTTAAGAAACATTGGACAAGTAATGAGTCTGAAGAATGAGCTCTGTGACATGAAGATGAATGATGATGACAACATAACATCATACTTTGTGAAAATCCCTCAGTTAAGAGATCAACTACAAGCTATTGAAGAGATCATTTCAGAGAAGGAATTGGTAAATATAGTACTCAATGGTCTTCCCAAGACATGGGATGCATTTGCCGCAAGCATGAACACAATGAAGGAGTATCCTATATTTGAAGAACTTTGGACTTGTTGTGCTCAAGAAGAATCAAGGATCAGTGCAAAAGAGAAATCCCAAAAGAAGTACGATGATCAAGCCTTCACAACAAGGTTCAAGGATTTCAAGAACAAAAAGAAGTTTGGCTTCAGGAAGAAAACAAATCAAGAGAAAGATATGTCAAGGATGCAATGCTTCAATTGTCAAAAGTATGGTCACTACAAGAATCATTGTCCTGAGTTAAAGAAAAGGAATGAAACACACGAAGCATTAGTTGCCGAAGAAAGGGAACCCTCTAAGAAAATCAAGCAGCACAAAACATACTTCTTCTTCTAAGAGAAGAAGACAATAAGGATGCAGACGGAAGCATGGAATCTCCTAGATGGAGGCAGCCGATTATATATTACCAAAAGAAGAGCATGCATTCATACATGAAGCAAGGATTAGGAGGAAGCCAATCCTATGATCCATTAAAGGTGATAAAGTATATATCCATGGTAGCAACCATGAAAAGCAGTACGTGTTCAGTTTGACCTTAGAAGAAGTCTTCTTCGAAAAGTAGCCTTAAAGCATCCCTAGTTATCCATCCACATCCATGATCCTACTATGAAAGGAAGAAGTTGGAATCTTTAGAGCATGGAATCTATAGAAAACTCCATGGACCCAAGATCTAAAGAGAAACATGAGGAAAAACATGAAGATTCCAAGAAAGAAAGAAAAGTTAGAACAACCATTCATTGTATCGAGAATCACATGATTACCAGCATGATATGAACTCACTAAAAGCAATCAAGCAGAGGTACTGAAAGTTGTGATGAAGAACAGTGTATGAAAGACTTGTGAATGTAAGCATTGTGAGATCCAGAACTAGAGATTATCCCAGATGGAGGGAGAAGACTATGATGATTACTTGTTCCAGTAAACCAGATATATCTCTACATGAGCCATTATATCATCCACAATATCCATAGGTTGGAATTGACATCAGATGAATACAAAGACTGTTCTCCAGAATAATTGAACAAAGAGTGTATGTAGAGCAACCTCAATGCTTTGAGGTATACTAGAAAGAGACCCTTGTATGCAAATGGAAGAAGACAACTTGGTGGAGAACCTCCAATGCACATCAGAAGCGTGGTGAAGACTTTTTATAATAGAGATATTGTATTAGAATGATTACTCAGAAGATCAGGATGATGGATTGCCAATCCATGACATAAGAAGTGCCACATGGATATGTTCCAATTTGAGCCTTGCCACGATGTTATGAGCCAATGGGGAACAAAAGATGAATCCAATAATGACACATTATATTGATCAGAGCTATATGAAGCCTTCAAAGAAAACCAATGTTCCAGAAAGACCAAAGTACTTTGAGATCAAGCATTACATTCTCCATGATAAAGTCCAGAAAAGAGAAGTGGTTCTCCAATATATATATATATATATATATATATATATATATCCACAAATGAGCAGATAAGCAGACATTTTGGTAAAGCCTCTATCCAAGATGAAAGAGTTTGCGTACTCAAGCTAGAGCTCGTGGAGACGACTTCCCTATTGAAAAAGGAAGAGATGACTCCCAGGTTGGGAGGGAGCACTGATGTGTTATTGATTTATGGACAATCATTTTTCAGTTCAAAAAATGGTCCAGGATGAGCAGTTCCTTTCCAGTTCGGAAAGTGGTTTGAGATTTCTAACGGACAGGCATTTTGCAGTTCGAAAAATGGTCCAGATCGAACGATCATTTTTGTAATGAAAATGGTTCAATGGAATGTTAATGTACCATAGACAACGATTCCCCATTGTGGTTAACATGGGGAATGGTCTAGAACAGTCTCTTTTCTTTATGGTTAATCAAGAAGATTGGTCTAGCTTGTTGGACATTCATTCTTTTGAAGCTCACAGTGGTGAGCAGTTTCGAAAAATGGTCCATTTTGGAGGTTGGTGCAGGACAATCATTTCCTTAGGAAATGGTCCRGACAGTCATTCCATAGGGCAGATTCATTCTCTCCAGGTTGCACTTTGTTTAGTGCTAGAGGAATGGCCCAGATAGGTGAATGGTCCAGGTTCAACAATCAAGACAGGCATTCCTTAGGGCAGACTCATTCTCTCCAAGTTACACTTTGTTTAGTGTCGGAGGAATGGCCCGGGGGGGGGGGATGGTCTAGGCTCAGAAATCATGACAATTATTCCTCCTTGCTTGAGAAGAATAGTCCAGATAGCTCATCATTGATGTTTGAACTTCTGAGGGTAGATGCTCTTCCAGATCTCACAGATGTGAGTGGAAGAATGGCCCAGATGATTCAGTTTATATCATAACATTGTTTTTGTGTAGATTGATATCAGATGATTGTTATGAAGATTGTATGTCTCTATACAGTAGATGTATACTACTATGGCGGATGTGTTCCACTGTTTGTGACTATACATCACTAATCAAGTACCTGTGTGCTACTTGGTGTAGGAGTGTACCACTAGATTGTAGTTGTGTACTATGGATAGACATAGTTGTGTTCTATTGAATGATATTGTTCCGATTGTCTTGAAGACTATCAACAGTGTTTGAAATGATTATCAACTAGATGGATGATCAATGGACAGAGATTTCCTAGATGGAAAATGGTTCAGGATATTTATTCTTCTAGGACATATGTTCGGATTAGAAGAATGGCTCTTGTGTTACTCTGTGGAGTGAGTGACTTATCCAACATAATGTCTAATTACTCAGATGGAGTATGGTTTCGAGAGATGATGCAGCTGATGACACTGATGGTGATGATGGTGCTCATGATTTAGTCATGAGATAGTCTATACAACTATGTTGATGTTACCGGGTGAATGGTATGTTTGTGCTCAAGACCATTACCTGTAATACATTCCTAGCTAGGAGGGAGTGTTGATATTATGGTAGCTGCGGGAGGTATTTACCTCCACGTGTAGACCTGACGAGAATAGAATATTCCGGAAAGCAAGAAGAAACCCTAATGAGTTGGATAATAACCCTAGAAGACAAGTCGACTCAAGAGGATAATTTGTATTAGGTTATTAGCCTCCACGAGAATAAGTCGGCCAGAAGAAATATTATATACTAAGTAAATAGGCACCCAGAATGAGAAGTCTTCCTAGGGAGTTAGCCATAATTAGTATAAATACATGAGGTCAATCTTCGTTCTGGCAGGCATTCTCAAAATTGTAGAGCTCACTTGTGCGCACTGCAATTAACCAGATTGTGCACAAGTTTGGAGGAGAAGCTGTTGTTGCAGCTGCTACAGCGAGCAGATTATGTTTTGGCTTGGACTATATCTTGGTTATGGCTTGGACTATCTGATCAGCTCTTGTTTGGTGCGCTATCCTTGGATAAAGGTGCACTACCCTTTGTTTGGCTATCTAGCCTAGGGTTTGCTTTCAGAGTGATTCTCTATCAAGGTTAAGGTGCTTGGAGGGTGGCTTCAGCCTATGGTTGGGTGAATATAGTGATATTGTCTATGGTAAAATGAGCACATCCATCATACTCTAACACGATGCACATGATAAAACATATATCGATACATACTAATTATACAAGCACTAGGATGCACGCTATATTAAACACATCAGGTTTCAGAATAACTTAATTCAACTGGTGCTTAATATAACATAAACACATTGGTATGTACAAAACCTAAAATGCACCGGTGCTTACAACACCTAAAACACACTGGTGCTTCATATACAAACAAGGTGAAACTGGTGTAAAGAAATTATAAGAGCATTAGTGCTCTACATACGACTAAAAAGGTGGAACCGGTGTGCAATAGTTATAAACGCATTGGGGTGTTTTTATTATATTAACGCACCAGACAATTTTATTATATTAATGCACCGACGCAAATTTGTTAAGACCACACTAGTGCCTTTTGACAATAACAACAATAGAAAAAATTAAAAAAAAAAAAAAAAAAAACAAACAAACAAACTTTTGCTACAACCTCCACCCACCCAATTTTTTTTAGTTATATGGAACATCTGTTAAAATCTCTGTTAAAACCTCAATAGTCAATAGAGGAGGTTGTAGCGGAGTGTTTTTTGAAAATTTTGCTAAATTTTGTAACACTAAAAACCTTCACAAAAAGCTCCTCTAAAAGTTGTTCTCCTTGTAGTGATGATACTTTAGACATCATATTGTTATGTTAAGAACATAATCATTGGTGATTAATGATGTTAGTGTAAATGCTATTTATTGATAGTTGGTGAGAGTTAGTGAGTTACAAAAGTTGTGGCCTGTTCTGCTTCATTTTCATTTAGTTGTGTTTAACATTGGATAAGTTGGTCATTGAGAGTTATACATAGAGATTTGTTGCAAAGGTTGAATTTTTGCCTGGTTGCCTACTCCAGGCAAGGGAGACCATGTGGCATTCACAATTATAAATATAATCCAAATTGCATTACTTGTTTCTCTCTTTTGAATATTGATGTCTTAATGTTTTCTATCCTTTAATGAATTAACTTCTCTGTACTTATGCCAAATTTGCCAACTTATAGAAGAATTAATCTATTAAAATATAGAAAGAATTTGACTAATTCATGACCTCATTGCACAAAGAGACGCTAGATGCATTCTACAACCCAGGGAAGGGTGGAGGTAGGTGATAAGTAAACCTTGTGTGTTTGTAACAATGAACTGAATCTAGACAGTGTATTGGATGCATAGACGACTTAGGTTTAGATGTGCTTTGAGGTAGTATGATGTATTGCACCCTTACAATAATAAAAAAAATATTATTGTGTTTTCTAATTCTAGCCTAGTCTGCCAATCCAAGTCTGGCCTTTCTAGTAAAAAATATTTGATTCTTTCAGATTTTCCTAAGACTGACAAAATTAAATTCTTCTAAGCACAGTTGCATTAAAAATGTTTTGCAGAACTGGTTTTCTATTTCATGATGTTTTTTGTTTTTTTTTCCTCTTTTTAACCAAACCTTTTGCTATGGATGTTTTTATGTGGAACTTCATAATTCCAGAAAAAAGTCAAAATCAGCCATATAATTCTTACTCAAAAAAATCAAAGCAGCATTCAAATTTTCAAAATGCGAAATCTGTTATGTAAAACTAGAACCTTTTGCTATGGAATTTTTATGTGAAATTCCATAATTCCTGAAAAAGTCAAAATAAACCATATAATTCTTACTCAAAAAAATCAAAGCAGCATTCAAATTTTCAAAATGTGAAATCTGTTATGTAAAACATATGATTTCTGAAATCGAATGTGCAAAACAGAATACTCTTCTCAAACGAAACTCGATCTCGAGGGACTACATGTCGCTGTCCTGTATCCTGTATTTTAAACAGCCTTGAAATTTTCATGTTAAGCTTCATAACATTCAAGTTTTCTACATTGATGGTTTAATTTTCTAAATGGAAGTTAGTATTAAGTAAAGTAAGATATGTGATTTCTTTGTAACGTTTTATCTTGTGCAATCTCTTGCATGGTATCCGCAAATGAAATGCGCTCTTGAAATAAATATTTATCAGATCCGATAATGTTACAAGAATGCATATTACATTTATGCATAACCAAGTTTCATTGTCTCTCTCACAGTACTAAAGACGCTGAAATGAGGTCCCTTTGCCCCTTCCATTAGTTGCCTAATTGGCAGCATATAATAAAACATACAATGAGGAAGGGGTTTTATATCTTATTCAAGGGCAATTACAGTGTACAGAATAGATATAAGATAAACATCTTTAATAAAAAATTTACATCTAAATCACCATTCTTGGAGGATAAATATGAACTGATAAGCTCATAAATAATCGAATTCCCAGTCCCACACCCATTCCCCCCTCCTACATCCAGTTATCCACCTCAACGATGCAAAACAAACTTTGTAGCAATCTCTTGTTAACAGTGCTGATTATTGCATTTTCTGTGAGGATTTCCTGCTGAAACTAAAAGAACCAACAACATAAAAGACTCGTATGTATGGACATATGGAAGGAAGAAAAAGACTTTGAACCAAATCGTTTTGCATTAGTGGATGCATTTCTGATAGCTGAAATGATGTAAGAGCAATCCGATAACAGGAAATTTAAGTTTTCATTTTGTGATTTGAGCATGAAGAATAGCCCAATTAGAACTCGATAAATTTTCATTTGACATTCTGTTATAACCTCATCTCACTGTCCATGGAAGAGAATTGTTGCGCTTTCTTTTCCTATATTTCCAAGCGGCCTGTATTAGCCCAGCTGCCCATGATCTCCAGTACAGTGATTCATACCTAAAAATTTAAAAAACAAGGAATGGATTAACTATTTCCCAATGTAAAATATGTCAATTACCAGTTACAATGAAGTTCTGGATAAGGGCACAATTGAATATTAATACTGAAAAGCCATCACTTTTCACAAATTCATTGAATTCAGGAGCAGTTCTTCTGTCAGTTTGTCAAGACATAAAAAGTGTTTGCCTTGTTTGCCATCTCCATTTCGAAAAGTCATGCTTCAAGTACCTTATTGCTCCTTGAACTCGCGGATTCCTTATGCAACGATTAAAATTATTGGTGACATATACCAGATCTGCAGCTTCAAGAGAGAAGGCTTCAACATTAGTTATGCATTTGACAGTTCTGCTTGAAAGTGCCCTTTGGCCCGTCTTTCTAACCGCACTTTTCCTCGAGTCTGACACAGGATCAATTAAAATATCAGCTCATCTCCTTAGACATAAATTATGCAATAAAGAAAGTAAATACGCAGCTGTATCAATTCCAGCGAACTTTGTAGATTACAAATTAGTTAGATTCACCTGTGAGATCTTTAAACTGTAAGATTCCACTCATTTCAGGATCACTCTGACAGGGAAATTCTCGAGTGATAATTTTTACGAAGCACTATCGTCTTTAATACTAGATTTGACAAACTTCCATAAAACTCGCATTATTGAGTTGATTTACGTCTCAAAAATAAGATCAGTACTATCCCTCTTTTCTACAGTTTCAGTTTTTCCTGAAATTGAAGAACCGTTTCTGGGTTGGATACTTTCACAGGAGCAATTAAAAATGAACTTCACTTGGTATAAGCTTGGCAATACATAGTCCATGATTAATATGTATTTTTCGTATGGGAGTCATATTTCCTCGGCACAATGAAAACATTTGTTGCTGATTTATGCTGCAAGCATCTTCCTGTTGATTAGCATGCATCTGAACAGAAGAGAGTTTTTCAGCTTTGACAAATCCTTAACTACCGACTTTCATGTTCCCACAGTATTTCCTGCATAGTTTATATGGCCGAACTAGTTCCCATCTTTTGTTGCAAACTTCATTTTGTAGATATTACATTTTTGCTAAAATTTTGTTATTATAGAAAATTGAATTCATATGCAAACGTCGGAAAAACAAACCGTCAAACCAACGCAAGTTAAAGTGTGATTTCAATGTTAACAGTGTTCGTGTGTGTTTAACTCTCCAATCTAGAAAATGGCCTTGAGTCGGATTTACAGTTTGACGTACCTCAAGCTACTTGTTTATTTGTACCAGCTTAAACAACTACAATTGGATATCTCTTGAAAATCCAAAACAAGGAGAATGTAAGTATAACCATGGAAATGTAAAAGTTAACGTTGGCAATGGCTTCAAGATTCTTAAGTCGCATATTTGAAATTATCATGTTCTCATACACATCTGAGACTCTAACAAAAACCAATAACATCAAGACAGTGATTTCAAAACAATATAAAAGATTGCAAATAGACACTGAGAAAACTTTACTTACTGGATTGCACTGCAGCATTTTCAATGCACCATGTCAACAGCTCGTCTCCACAGAACTCGCCCTCATTAATAATAGCCCTAAACCCATCATCCCCAATGCTCTCCAACTTTCCACGTAAAATGAACAACATTCGACCAACAGGATAATTTGTCCGCAAAATGACGCTGTCCTTAATATAAAACCTTTGATGCAATCTTTCAGATATTGCATCAACTGCAATATCTTCCATAACAGTGAACAACCGCACCTGTGTGTAGTATTTATTAGTAGTATTTCTTCGCTCTAATAATCATTGACAGTCGAACACTCACCACAGGATTGTATAGACTCTAGAGTCCCTAAGACGTCAATTTTTAATCATCGGAAACAACCACCAGCATATCTCAATGCAACAAGTACTACTTTTATTTTAGTTTGCAACAAGTATATTGAGTCCACTATCCATTTAATAATTCTGTTTTCAAAATATCATTGTAGTGGATTCTGACATATAAAGAAGCTTCTCTTAGTGTAATAAGTCCAAGCTACAAGACATGCAATAACCATTTCACAAACAGATAAATGGAAGGAAATAACAAGGTATTGTTAACTTGGTAACAAACGTACAGTCTTAACTAAATGTATGGACTCTCAAATGCATGCTTCGAATTTGACCCATAATTGGCAACATATATCTAAAGTCATTTAGGGGAATCGGGTGATATTTTACATATGTCTAAGAGGAGGCAATTTGTCAATCGCTCAGCAGTGTAGATAAAAATTCAACACGAAATTTTATCTCTAATGCATGTTACACCATCAATCTAGGGGTAACTAAGAAGATCATGTTTTGAGGCCCACAAGTCGCAGACCTGGAGTGTCGAGAGTCAGATTGAGCAGCAAAGCCCGTAGGGTTCGTCCTACTCATGTTGATCACCACTCATCACCAGCAACAGAGCAACACCAACTACATCAGCTTGGTCCCAAAGGCCAACAGGTTTTGCTTCATGAGGTAACAAGTTTGGTGTCATGGTAAGTGTCACTTTAATATTTGAAGCATTTGAACATGTTGCAAAGAATCATTTCTTGGTTATTTTCTTGAAAATTATAACTTTTTCCTAATTTTACCTTGGTGGTTGTCATTGTGTCCTAGCAAGTTGGTCACCCTCGAGAAAAGGGTTGCTACTAGGTAGTTCCTTGAAGGGTCATCGTACCATTCCCATCCATACTTACCACCTTCCATACTTCTTCCCCTCCGTTTCCTCATCTTTTGGGTTTTTCGGACCATTGACCCAAGAAGGGATTGTACCTCATTTCATGGGAAGAAGGGGCTAAAGGCCTAGAGGTGTTGTAGCTGGAAAAAAATAAAAGCCAATATTATCTTTCTAGATGCTTGCCCTCATGTCTTGGGAACAATAAAACGCTTCTCCAAAAAATGGACCTACAAAAGAAATCACATAATTAATAAATGTCCCGCTTGTTGAGGAAATGCATTTTGCGGTGCCCCTTACTTTCCGTTGCATATGGCACTCTGTGTGTTTCTAGCTTCAAGTGGCATTGTGGTACTCTTTACTTTTCATTGCACATAGTACTCAATGTTTTGGAACTTAATCAATTAATGGCAATAAAAAGGCTTGGAAAAATGTTGCATTGCAGATGAAGGGCAACACACCCTCTACAAAGGCACCCATAAATGAGACAATACAAACCCTTGTATGTCAAGAACCCCATGCCTAGAAGTCTTGCCCCAAATCCACCTCACACTCACTACATGACTTAGATGTTGAAGTTTGAGTAGCTTCGGAAGATATTCTTATTATATTCATATTGTATTTGACCAAGACAAAATCCTAAAGAATTATATTATATTATATTTGCTAAGTCGGCCCTATTGTGCCTTTGTAAAAGTCGACCCTATTGTGTCTTAACAAAGTCAATTGTAAATTAGAAGGATAAAGTGGATAGGTCGGCCCTAACCTAATTCTGGGCAGCTCAACCTGTGTTTATAAGAGGCTAGGCACCTCACTTGGAGAATACACACAACAAGCTCTCTCACATAGAAAAGTGCACAAGTATGAGGAGGAGAAGCAGCTACAGAGGAAGGGTGTTCTAGTGAAGGGTTTTGGTTATCTGTTGGAGGACCATCTTAGTCTAGTGGTGCGCTACCCTATTATGGTTAGGGTTTTCTGGTTTATCTTCTATTTAGTGAGATCTCTCTTGAGAGAGGCATTGTACTTGTTGAAGAATCTATATTGAAGAAGTTTTGTCGGGTTTTCTCTCCCACGAGGGTTTCCCAGGATAAATCTTGTGCATACTGTGGATGTCTTTCTTTCAGTGATCCTTATGCATGCAGTTATTGTTTTAATAATCTAAAGTTAAAGAATATTGAACACACTTAATTGCTTAAGAGAAATTTTAACATTAGATAGGTTCTCCTTGGGAAACACACTTGGCTTGGGAATTGATTAACCCAATAGGGCACCTTGACACCCCTCCCATACCTAAATTAGGAAATTTTTATAAGGTCTTTGAGCATTTGTTAGTTTGAAAAGGGGGGTTTGATGCATATGCTCGAGTGGTTCTCTTATTAAATGTGGCTTACTTCGCATGATTCATATGATTTGTGGACCCTTGGAGATTGTACTTATCTGTCTTTGTAGTACCTTGCCCACAGGATGGATGCTAGACCCCACGTCTGGGGTACCATTTGATGATGAGCCTTGCACCTTGATGATGGAGGAGGACGTTACCTTTGGAGGCATCTTGGCATAGCTAGAGGATGGGATTCCACACTTCTCCATTTGAACGTTGGCCTTTGGAGGCCTAGATGTCACCTTCCTAGCCCATGATGTCACATAGGGGCTAGGGTTTTGATGGATTGCTTGATGGATTGATGGAGGCATGTAGCATGGACCCCGACACTTGAGAGAGGGACATATGGCCTTTGCAGGCCCAATGTTCCACCTTTTCAGCCTTGACGTCTCTCTCATGAGCCTAGCGTCACCCTACTAGGGCATGACGTCACCCTCCTTGGGTTTTATTTGATGTAAAATTCAATTTTTGTAAATTGAAAGGGAAAATTAAAGAAGTCGACCCTCTTGTGTAAAGACATGACTTTTCATTAGAGTCTGTTGGTGGCTAGGATTTCCCATATAAATATGGCTAGGAAAGACTCATTTTATCATCACATTCTTCTCACACAAGTGAGAGACAAATCTGAATGTTTTGCCCTATTGGGCTTATTGGCTCTTTTTACTCATGCACTGTCTTGGAGGAAAAGTGTAGATCATTCTTTGCTGATTTTTGGATGAATTTGCTGCAATTAAGGTATTCTCTTGTCATATCTTGGTGAAGTAAGTAAATTTCTGCAATTTCATTTCATTTTGTTGAATGTTTATAGTAAATTTTACTTGTTCATATTGAAGACCTTTGCTTGGTAAAACTCTAAGAGAGGAGCATAAGTGCTTCCTCATCTCACAAGGTTAATTTCATCCATAAGTTTGTGAAGGAAATCCTACCTAGGGTTACATTCCTAAAGCCCTAAAGTGCTAGCACTTTAGGAGTTTGATTCTAGACTCTTGATTATAATTTAATTCAAGAACTTAAGAAGGGAGAAAAGGTTGCTAGAGCCCAGAAGTGATTGCACTCTAGCAATCCTTCTCTTTAAGGCTAGAAATGTAAGGCCCTAATGTGCTAGCACCTTAGATTTCAAACTGTAATGTCCCCCACCTCTTGATGAAGAGGTTGTGAGAGACTCAGTAGTCTAGTTGTCCCCACTAGACTATAGTCTCATGCATCATAGGGACAAAGACAACCCAAAGCAATTACTTAAGCACAATGTTATAATATTAAATTGACTTTGGGAGAAAAGGTAAACTGAAGGAAAGAAAAGAATGTGTGAAAAAGCTAGGAGTTAACCCTAGGGGTTAACTAACTCAACAGAGAAATAGATCAGGGGTATAAAAGAAAGGAAGGGCGCACTTCTCACGCATTATGGATTATTATTACATTTTGCATTTGGGCTCTTGAGAACAAAGGAGTTTTGAGGGTTTTGAGATTACAAACCCTAGAGATCAACGCGGTGGTGAAAGATTCCACCTATCTTGATCCAAGTTTGGTCCCGGGAGTACAATACTCCTCCCACACCATTCTACAGCAGTTACAGGTACCATCTATCGGCAAAGGAAGAAATAGTGGGCAACCTAGGGGGGTTTCCAACAAGGGGGGTGCACCATCTGAAGAGAAGAGTTTGATCTAAGAAGTGGAGAAGGATTTTGGGCATAAAGACTTCTGGGTTTTCTCTGTATGGACTACGCCATCGTTTCCAGTCTATTTTGGAGGAGGTTTAATTACCATATGATTTGTTAGAGCTTGGTAAGATTTGGAGAGGAGGGTGCATTGCAGAACGAGGTTTCATCTATTTGGAGGATTAGTTCTTCATTATTCAGCTGGAGACTTCACCGGGGAGTTTGTCTTTCCCCGATCTACTCTTCTAGCCAGTTTCATAGCATTTGGAGGTCCCTAGCAGTGAGATCGAAATATTGAGTCTCTTTAGCCATCCAGGAGGGCACAACTCAATTTGAGGTTTCGACTATTGGAGGAGCAGATCTTCATCATTCAGCCCGAGACTTCAAGAGGGGTTTTGTCTTGCCCCGATCTACTATTCCAGCCAGTTGCAGAGCATTTGGAGGTCTCTAGCAGTGAGGCCGAATTATTGAGTATATCCATCTATCTAGAAGGGCGCAACTCAGCTAGGGGGGTTTGGATCTGACTTTGGGAAGGAAAGAAATCAATCTTGTTCTTTTCATTAGTTCATTGTATTGTCTTTGGAGGCTATTATCTTCAGTCTTCAACATTTTGTAGCAACTATTATTCCAATTGGATATTATTATTGGTATTCTTCTAGATCTGCAGATCTATTGTATCAAGATCTCTCTATTATCTAAATAATGGTTAGGTCTGAGCTATTTGGTTCCATATTGGTGTTTCTTGTTGTATCTTGTCTTTTCCTTATGTTATATCTTCACATCTATGTCTACATGCTTTCATCTCATAAACACAAACCCTAATGCGCAACTTCATGAGTAAACCTGCAAGCACACAACTAAACAAACAATAAACAGTGATCAGTTAGTGTTTCAAGTAAAAAATTGGCTTGGGAACATTATAGTGGTATCAGAGCATTGATCCTCCCAGCCAGTGGGGATTAGCGCATGCACAAATTCAATGGTATCTATATGGGAAGACTCAGAAAGCAAACAGGTGAACTAGAGGCAAAGATGGAAGGTTCAGGTGAGGACAGTGAGCCACAAGTTCTAGCAGGTATTGCAAAGAAGTTACAACACTTCATAAATCAAACACAAAGTGCACTTGAGCACCATCTATAGGAGAACTAGGAAAGAATGCGCAGAGGGCAGTTTGAAATGAGAGAGACCCTGGAAAGGATAAATGCCAACCAGGAGAACATTGCGCAACTCTTATTACATATAACCCATATAGGAAATGGACCAGAAATCTATGCAAACAAAGAAGCCAATGGTTCTCATGGGGGAACTAGACCTCATCAGGAGCAGAGATTTCATTACCAAACTGAGGGGTAGAGTTTTCGAGGAGGGGATTCTAAGGGGCTAACACATAGTAGAGCTACCCCTAGACCCTACCTACCTACGTTTTTGGATAACCAACCACAACACAACCACCACGATGAGATTGAGGACAATTTTGAGGAATATGCCAGGGAATATGAATCATTGAGTGCAGGATTCAGAAGACAAGTCACACTGGACCAACATTGTGGGATCAAATTCAGGGGTAAGCCCAAACAATATCACTGGAACAACAATGAATTGGAGCACAAGGCAGGCAAGATGGAGATCCCATACTTCGATGGTTCTTCCAAGGTGACTGCGCAAGCTTGGGTGCAGAAGCTTGATACCTATTTACAACTTAACCCAATGAGATTGATGGATGCCATCAAGTTTTCCACCATTTACTTGGAGGGCAAAGCCCATGACTGGTGATACCATGGGTTAACTACACTGGGCCATAATCAGATTACTGCTTACACAAAGTTCACACAAAGTCTTATTGACATATTTGACCAGGGGGATCTAAAGCTACATTTTAGGGAGCTCACCCAGCTTAGGCAGATAGGGTCACCAGAGGTATATATAGAGGAGTTTCAAAGGATAGCAATTATGGTGCAGGATGTGTCTCAAGTGATACTGATGATGCTCTTCACAGAGGGGTTGATGGAGCCCTTAAGGGGTTGGGTCAAGGGTTTTAAGCCTACCAACTTACAAAAGGATATATGGAAGACTAGGGACATGTGATCAACAACAAAAACTAAATTTACCCCTAGACCTCCCCTAAACAAAGGGGGAAGAGACCAAAGACCTCCCATGAACCAAGGGAGAAGAGACCAAAGGGGGTTTGACCGAGGAAGTGGTAGAATGGATGAAACTACTAGGAGGGAATTAATAAGGAAACAACTGTGCTTTACATGCAAAGAACCTTGGGATTCCACACACAAATGCATGGGTAAAGGCAAGGCACACTATATTGAAGTGTAATGTTCCCAAGCCATTATGCCATGAACATCACAATTTTGGGTGTCTTTTAAAACTTTTCTGGTTGTGGTATTTCATCAAACACTTGGCTGATTTACTTGTTTGTATGTGTTTACTTGCAGGTTGGCCTCTGGAATTCGGCCTTAGGGTTTACTGATGATTTTAATATATGTTTGCAAAGATAAACAAGAAGATGCAATCATGGAACATACCTCAACCATATGCAAGATCAACAATATGATAGACAAGCCCAAAACACTGCAGATCTGATCTTTATTTCATAACAATAAGCAAGAACCTGATACAATGAGATGCCAATCTGGAATGCACATCAGATGGCTCCAATAAGGACAATAGAAGGTAGGAGCTGCTACAAAATGCTCCAATAGAAGATGCCACGAGCCTCCCAAGGCCGAATACTCACTAAAGACCACTGCAAGAGTAGATCTGGGCCGTAAGAGATGTTGAACCCTCAAGCTGGAAGATGCCACGTCCTGTTGAAACCTTGAAGACCCTCAATAATTCGGCCCTACTGTCAAAGACCTCCAAATGCTATACTGAAGATGTCGAACTGTAGATTGGGATGAGTAGAATCCCCTCCTGCAATCTCAGTCTGAAACACTAAGGGAAACTCCTCCAAATGTTGAATCCTCCAATGGAGCTACGCCCTCCTAAAACTACCAAACCCTAGAATTTCGGCCCTGATGAAGGAGGCCTCCAAATGCCCTAAAACTTGCTAGAAAGATAGATCAGGACATTGCAAGTCACTAGGTGAAGTCTTGGGGTCAGATTTGATGTATAACCTCAAACGGAATAGCTCTGAATCTCAAAATTGCCCTCCTTCTCTCCAATTCGTCCAATGCATCCAATAACCCAAATGGCCCATGA
The DNA here is from genome assembly GCA_000966675.3 of Picea glauca. Classification (NCBI taxonomy): domain Eukaryota; kingdom Viridiplantae; phylum Streptophyta; class Pinopsida; order Pinales; family Pinaceae; genus Picea; species Picea glauca. The sequence goes on from JZKD02S1617197.1 coordinate 1,287,879, forward strand.
AACTCCTCTAGAATGCACTAGATCTAACGGCCAAGTCCCTGCAATGAAAACCCAGGTGCTAGAATATGTTTAAGCCCTTCCAATCCCTTGGAACGAGCTTCCCTCAAAGAATGGTGCGTCCCCCTTGTTGGAAACCCCCAATGGTGCGCCCCCCTTCTCTTCCTGTGCCTGTGGATACTGGCCCAATAGGTTACCTTGTCCTTTTCTTC
>JZKD02S1617197.1:1430517-1443407 GCA_000966675.3 Picea glauca
GTAACCCTCAAAGATCATCCTAATGGCCGGACCAGGGGAATGGGACGGATGTAGGGGAGATAAGATGTAAAGTGATAGAATGGTGGGAGCGGACGATGGCTCTGCAAATCCCCCCCGGTGGCTAACCAAAACCCATAAATACAAGCTTGCTAGGGCACCCCGTTAATTCCCCCAACAATGGTCAAGTGGAATAGTGTAAGATCCAAGCAGTTGTCAGAAATGTAAGGAACCTGATGCATATATAAGAAAGTTATAACGATCAAACATGACACATACCATGATACCTTGGACCAATTACCTCATGGAGCAAGAGTCTTCTCTGATGCAAGTCCAAGCCGATGGTGATGGAAGCTGTTGCTGCTAACAGGACAAGTCTGCGAAGAAGAAGAAGGATGGGCCCTCCAGGGCCATGCTCAAGTCAATCCTGCTCTCGGTACTCCATGTCTAGGACCTGTGGGCCTCGAGACATGATCTCCTAGTTATCCCTAGAAAACGGGGATAACACGCCCCAAGATCATTCTTCAGTATTTGGGTATCCCTTTTGGGATTGGTCTATCTGCAGCATCCATGTGGGATTGGCGTCTTCGAAGGCTTCATGGCAACCTTTATGTTTGGCACCATAAGGATCTTTGCTTTGTAGGGAAGTTGACTGTTGTTGGTCGTATTGTTTAGGCCTCTCATTTATACTATGTCTCTTGTTGATTCCTTGAAGAAACTCGGTTTTGGCAACCTGAGAAAATTTTGAGGGCATGTATGTGGTCTAAGCATGGTGGTGAGAGGGGTCTTCCATTGGTTCCATGGGATGTGTGTACCATGCCTAAGGATAAGAGGGGCCTTGGGTTGATTGATGCATCCATTCAGGGTAGTGTTATTGTGGCCAAGTGGGTAGTTCAATGTCTTGAGGACTCAACACCTCGACAGGTCCTGTTTTGGCACATAGTGATGTTTGCTTAACACATAGGCTGAGTCAAAGCAACCTTCAGTCTTTATGATTTGTACCAATGGCTCACTTATTTCAAGTGTTGGGTTCTCTATTTTTTAGGAGCATATGGTCCGCTAGGAAAGAAGTCGCGGGTTTGGTCTATTGTCATTGGGTTGGCAATGGGACAGGTTGGAACTTAGCTTATCGACCTATCTAGAGCTAGCATGTACTTGGTCTCCTTTTCTATTTTTGGAGCTTCTTCTTGGAGGCCGCACATGTCAAGATTATCATATTGTTATTTTGGGAAGTGGTTACTTGAAGATGATTACTTTATTTAATATGCATGCATGCATCTTGGAGGGCGCACTTAATGAGTTCTCCTAGGTGGACATTCAAGCACATCCTCCCATGCCAAGGATTATTTATGTATTGTTGAGTTGGCACCTTGGAGGGTGCATTATATGTGGACCCATATAACATTTTGACATGGTAAAGTCTTATTTTGATGGTTCGTCCTCTCTCTTTTGGAGGATATTTACCACACTACTTCCTATTTTTTAGATGGGGCAACCTCTCTTGGAGAGAGTACCGGCCACACTATCCACTTGACATGGTCAACAAGATCTAACCACTCCATTATTATATTATAGTTTGACTTGTTATGGAGTTAGTTTGGGAAATAACGTATTTTATTGTAAAAGAGATTTAGCTCACTCTATATAAAGTTGCTTTCTCTCCATTGCATGAGTAATTTTGTGAGTTGGGAGCTAGGAGTTCAAGAAGTAATGAAATATTGGAGCCTAGGAGTTGAATCTTGATGGAGCCCTTGTACTGTCAAGATTGATGACTAATGAAGACATGAAGTATAGCTTTCTATTTTGGTGTGAGGTTTAATGCTTTCATTGTTATGAAATTATATAGAAATTTTCTTGTTTCAATTTAATTTAAAAGCCTAAGTATTTTATTTAGGAGTAAATAAATGTGAGGAGGTTTTTCCCTCTTGATTTACTTGCTATTTTATTTCCGTTTATTGTCATTCTTCTAGTAAACTAATTGTAGATTTGGAATAATAATTCAGAAATAATACAGCACTATTATATTTCATTGATGAGTTCTACCTTCTAGGGTCCTCTAAGATTCATTTCCATACTAATTTCCAGCAAGTACTCTAAGGGTAAATGTAACAAACAATAGTTCCTTTGCCTTGAATTCATATAATTTGAAAGGGTGAATGTATCAAATTGAAGGTGGAAAATGACCCTTTCATCACTAGAGACCTTCATTGAAATAGTTGTGAAAGTGACAAATCAAGCCCTTCTATTTGTTTTGTACTTTATGTTAATTTTCTATTCTCAGTGCCTAGATAAATTATTTCCTTGTAATTTCCTTGCTGAAAATTAAATTGCAGCTCACAGAATAAAATATACTGATTGGAATAATCAACTGCAAATTAATAAAAAAAATAGTCGAAGCAACTGGAAACCAAATTTCACACCGATATTTTATGCCCTTCAAATCTGTTGTTCATTAAATAAAAATCTCAGAATACAAGGGCTCCCTTACTGGGAAAATGGCCCACTCAGAAAACAATAAAAACCACAACCAACTTCATAAAATTACTAGGCACCTGTATGGCCTGTACAGCCCTTCAAAATTGCTGAATCAACCTCTTCAACCCTGTTGTACGGCCTGCTGCAAAACTGTTCTACGGCCCGCTCATGTGGCAGATCCACACCCTGTTGCACTCCTGCCACACTATACGGCCTCCTACTGTATAGATCCAAGATGTACGGATGTGGGTTGTACAGATAAATGTTGTACGGATCCGGGCTATACAGCATGTTGTTGTATAGTCTCATGTACAGATATGTTGCTTCCATCCTGCACTGAGTCGATTTGATCACTGCTACAAGTTTTCTACCTTAGTCTTCTCTAAACCTGAACACCAGATGAAGATCCTTTATCACCCTTGCTACGTTCACATTGAATCACTATCCTTTGTGACTCAACACTCTCACTGAGTTCTCCTTGTGTGAACAAAAGTCCTTCTTTGCTCTCTCTTTTTTGTGTCTTTCCCCTTTACCTAGCATTCCTTTTATAAGCTTGAGTTATTGACCAAATCCATATCCCTAATCTCCAAAGTGATTGACGGTTGAGATTAAATCTCACCTCACTTGAAATCAATGGCTAGGATTCATCTAATTCAATAATGCAAGTAACCTTTGCATTTCATTAGATTAAACTCACTTTTCTTATAAAAACACTTTACTTTAATAAATCCTTTAATTAAATCAAGTTGCTAAGGTTGAAGGCTTTGGACAACTTCCACACATCTAGACAATGTTGAAAAAGCCTACGATTTTTTGTGACTTTTTAAAAAAATCGTGACTTTTTCCGGCCAACGAAAAATCGGCTAGAAAAAATCGCGATTTTTTCTAATTTGAAAAAGTTGGGACTTTTTCATAAAAGTCGCAACTTTTAGGAAAAAGTCGGGACTTATTCATAAAAGTCGTGACCAGTTAGTGGAAATCATCCTCATAAAGCAGATTTTTGAGTTTTTTTTGTCATTTTTGTTTGTTGTTGTTGGAGAAGGAAGGAGAAGGGCTTGACTCAGTCAAGTAGGTACTAGACCCCATCAACATGCAAGATTGAATTTTTTTTAAAAGGGTTTTGTTATCGCACAATCTGTACTTGCCCAAAGCCCAAGGCAAGTGAATGCAAGATTGGCGTAATAGGGGGTGATCTATCACTGTCACCTTAATAGGAAACCCCTTTCTATTTAGAAGTATATCAAAGTTACCCCAGGGGAGACGTCCCCAGTGACCTAAAGGGTTGATCACTAGTTACTAGATCAATTTAATGAAAAGCTTGGCAAACAAAAAGTAAGAAAGTAGCAAATTAAGTTCCTTACTTCAAGCATTAAGTATACCATGCAATCTCATAATCTTGTATTAACGAATAAAACCATACATAAACCATTCAATAAATGACAAAAATGCATATTTTACATACTTGCACCAAGAATAATCATGAAAATACCATGCAAGATCACCATAAAAGCTTCCAAGATTGATCCACTTGCAAAAAATCAGCCTTATACAAGAGTGTGCCTCACAATTTCAGCCAATAGCCCTTCTAGAGCAAAAATTTCAGACCTCTCCTCTTGTGTGAGGAGTTGTGATGATAAAAATGAATGTACTTTTTGTTTATTTATACAAAAATGGTGACCTTTAATTAGTTTCAGGTCAAATAAAGGCCGACCTGGCCAATTTACAAATAAATTCACATTAGACAAATAAAATTAATTAGCATCTAAAAACACTTCCAAGGGTGATGTCATGACCTTCTAGGGTGACGTTGAGCCCCTAAGGTGGAACGTTGGGCTCCAGATGTTGAACGTTTGGCCTCCAAAGGCCCAGGATGATGCCCACAAGTGCCAACTAGCTCACAACTACCCTCAAAATGCAAACCCTAGCTCTAGAAGATGTGTAGGGTCATGATGGTGATGTCATGGGCTCTCAAAGGTCAACGTCCACGTGGAAAAGCAAGATCCCCCTGGGTCTAGGTTTGCCAGGGTGCCTCCAAGGTGACATCCTTCTTTCTTCCTGGCGCAAATCTATGATGTCTTCTTGCCCCTGGTTGGGGTTACAACATCCATCTGTGGGCTTTCAGCCCCATGAAGGTCCAAGCTAATCATTCCCCCATGTGTACCTATCCACCCGGCAAGGTCATGCAGCAACAACAAGTACGCCCTCCAGGGGTTCATAAGTCACAGGGATCATAACATGTAAATCACATCCAATAATTATATTACCCAAACATGTGCATCAAACCCCCCTTTACCGAGACAAATGCTCAAAGACGTTATGCAATCTAACAAGTCGGGTTTGGAGAAGGTCACAGGGTGTCCTATTGAGCTAATCTTCCTTAAGTTTGGGGTGTTTCCCAAGTGAGAACCAATCCAGGTCATGTAAGTGTATGAGGTGGCGTCGGGTAGTGTTTGTGCATGGGGTACAGTGATAACAGGGAAATGTAAATCTTACTTGTGGGTGCCTTTGTAGAGGGCGAACTGCACCTTGTCATAGATGCCATTGTTTCCTAGCCCGTTCATTGCCTTTTATTCTTAACTTCATTGTTTTTTATCTTTTGTTTTTATGCTTCAAGGGAAGAGTTGAGGGACACTGTCTTGGCTTGGTGACCAGAAGCGACAGCGTTATCCACAAGCATTTTATGGAGATGAAAAGGTTGGCTCGTGATGAGACCCCCTTTCTCTTGGCTATGCCACCAAGAGCCACTACCTTGGTTTGGTGACCAAATAGATGGTAATGTCATACCGCTACATGCCCATGTTCATAATAGACCAGCTCATGATGAGACCTCCCATCCACCAACTAATACCTTGAGTGTTTGTTTTTCTTATGAATTCCTTTTTCTTACTGAGAAGCTTTTTACTGCTTTCTCAGGAATCCCTAGGCGAAGCATCTCAAAAGTTTCATCTTTGGCTTTTAACTCTTGCCAACTACTTTTACCCTCTGGGACTTTAGCCCCTTCTTCCCACAAGGCAAGGTACAACCCTTCCTAGTGTGGCAAATCCCAATGAACGAACAAAGGTAGGGGGAGATGAGAGGAATAAAGATGGAAAGTGGTAAGTATGGAGGGAACGGACGATGACCTTTCACAGACCCACCCAGTGGCAACCAATCCTAAAGGGAGATCAACTTACTAGGGCATCATGTCACCCTTCCAGGTATGAACAAGTTAAAGAGCATAATTTCCAAGAAAACGTTATGAAATGAAGGAGAATTCAATGCAACATATTCAAGTGCTTCAATAATCAGAGTGACACATATTATGATACTCGGACTCATTACCTCATGGAGAAAGACTTACTACTACTTCAAGACCAGGCTGGTGGGATGGATGTTGTTGCTTCTAATAAATGGGTTGCACTGAAGAAAAGAGGGGCCCTCCGGGGCCATGCTCAAGTCATCCGACTCTCGGCACTCCATGTCTAGGACCTGTGGGCCTCGAGACATGATCTCCTTAGTTATCCCTAGGGTAGGGGATAATAGGTTCGACCAAAAACGTTAGCAATTAATGGTTTACTTAAATCTTTATCTTTCCTTTTTATCCTTTTACTTAAATTTTGAACATTACCATTAATTGTTTCAGGATGTTTGAGAGTGGTTCCAACCTCATCGGACTTGATATGGAGAAAGTAGAATTTCATATCGCATTCAAAATCCAGTAGACTTAACAGTTTTCAATATTTCAGGATTGGTAGGATTGCAACAATTTCATTGGATTATAGCACGTATGAGGGTATGGGATTGGCATTTAATCAAGAGCACCAAGCCCTTTATGTACCTCAATGTTGGTGGTATTGATTGTTGAACTCCTCTAACATGGCCTTAGCAGAAATGTACCTTTCACTCAAACCAAAATCATTCATTAAGCATGTTAAGCTTTTTCTACCATATTATAAGGCTTCAATTAGGAGGTTTCATCAAGATTGGGAGGTGTTCACTGATGTCTCTAGAGGATCAAGGTAGAGGCAAAGATTGATGCTCATGATGAGGATCTTAATATAAGCAATGGTGGAACATTGCTTGTCATTTAAATGTTCTTGCTCATTTATTCATAATGCTTTCTTTCAAAGTTTCAATATTTTTTTGGAATCATGGTTTGGGATTTTTTAAAATATAATTTTTTCAATAAAAATTAAATATTTTATGTAATATTTAGTAAACCAAGTCATTGAAATAAGATCGGTCCGAGTCAATCCGAGTTTGAGTTCGAGTTCGAGTTGACCATCAACCGATTCTGAGGCTGAGTCTGAGTTTTAAAACATTGCATTGTACATCTACCTCATGATGATGATATACATTTATATATGTGAGGTCATTTTGTATTGGTTCTCCACTTTTGAGTCCTTGATTGGAAAACTATCAGGGTTGAGGATTCAATATCGAATTTGATGTATCATATTTTATTTGGCATCCACTACATCATATATATGAGTGTTTTCTCCGTATTTATGTGTCAATGTCACGTGTTTATCTGATGTTGTTGTTGCTTTATATGTTTAAAATTTTGAAAAAAATGAATATAATTTGTATTTTTTAATGTTTGTCGTGGCTTTCCGATTTTTTGCCAACTTTTTCCAAAATGATGTTTTCTAGACCCTCGCTGACTTTTTCAACAGTGCATCTAGACACTTAGACCTGTGCGGAAGTACTTATCCGATGCTACAAACATCAACACTCCCTCTTAGCAAGAAAGGTACTTCTCGAAGAGTGAACTAGAACTAGTTTTCCCTCTAGTCTTGGCACAATGTCCCACACATTATCCTGCACCATGGCATCCTGATATACCTGCAGGTTTGTTGCTTCTTCAATAACGTTACTCATTAGTGCCATTAAGTTTGGAAACTTCTTCGGAGGCCTGCTCTCTCTGACTGTGCTCCTAGGAGCCTCAACATGCTCCTCAGCATCCTTCAATGTTTACGTCAACCACTCGGGTCTCCTGACAGAGCTGGAAGCAGCTAACTCTTCCTCCCCACATGAAGTCTGACTCCTGAACTGGGAGTTATTGAGCAGTGCTCTTCCTTCGAAGCCTCTTGCTCCTCATCCTTTGCCATTGGTAGTGGGTCGTGTGACTTCCTAGAAGCCAAGTTCTTCTTGAACTTAACGTCTTTGCTCACAACTATCTTTCTTGTTATCCCCCAGTCTAAGGGTAACTAAGGAGATGATGTCTCGAGGCCCACAGGTAGTATACATGGAGTGTCGAGATCCAGGTTGACCGGCAAAGCCCACATTGAGCAGACAAACCCCCTCCTCTCCACCATGCATCACCACTCATCATCACATCAAAGCAGTGTCCTCCACACCAGCTTGGCCCCTAGAAAACAACCAATCTTGCTTCATGAGGTAATAATTCCAATCTAATGGTAAGTGTCACTTTAATATTTGAAGCATTTAAGCATGTTGCAAAGAGTCATGTCTTGATTATGGAGCGTTTGCTTGGAAAATATATCTTTTTCCTTATTTCATCTTGGTGGTTGACATGGTGTCCTAGTAAGTTGGACACCCTCAACAAAAGGGTTGCTATTGGGGGGTCTCCTTGAAGGGTCATCGTATCATTCCCACTCATACTTACCACTTTTCATACTTCTTCTCCTATGTTTCCTCATCTTTTGGGTTTTTCGGTTCATTGACCCCAAGAAGGGCTTGTACCTCATTTCATGGGAAGAAGGGGCTAAAAGCCCAGAGGTGTTGCAACTAGCACTATAAAAATAAAAATCCATAATCCATCCTTCTAGATGCTCGCCCTAATGTCCTGAGACCCATGAATGCCCCTCTTTGAAAAAGTAAAGGACCTTTCAAAAGAAAATAAATAAAAGTGTCCCGCTTGATGGGGGAATGCATTGTGGTGTTCTTTAATTTCCAATGCACATGGCACTCAATGTTCGAAGCATAAAAAAGAAAGGAAAATAAAGGGCTTGGAAAAATGTTGCATTGCAAATGAAAGGATGCAGCGCACCCTCCACAAAGGCACCCATAAATGAGACAATATGAGCCCTTGATATGTCAAGAACCCCATGCCCAAGAGTACTTCCCCCAATCCACCTCATACTCATTACATGGTCTAGAAAGGGTCTTCTTGGGAAACATTCCTTGACTTGGGGATTGGCCTACCTAATAGGGCACCATGACACCCCTCCCATACCTAAATTTGGCAAAGTTTATAAGGTCTTTGAGCATTTATTTAATTTGAAAAGGGGGGATTTAATGCACTTGTTTGGGTGGTTCTTTTATTAAATGTGGCTTACTTGGCATGATTCATATGACTTGTGGACCCTTGGAGGGGGTATTCGTTTGTCTTTGCAGGGCTTTGCCCGATGAAAGTCATCCATGAAGGGACTAAGCCACTTGGAACTTCATAGGGTCTTGAAATCCTATTGGATAGATGTTGTGCCCCACACATTGGAGGCCTAGGATGATGAGCATTGCACCTTGGATGGCGTCTCTAGCACATGAACAAGACCCGGAACCATGAAGAGGAGATGATGTCACCCTCCTATGCCTAAACGTTGCTCTCTCGCAGCATGACATAACACATTGAGGAGATTGTTGGGTGTATTTTGTACACTTGATGGTGTTGTGGGCTTGTGACCCCACACTTTTGCTTGATTTGGGGATGACATGGTAGATTTCTACCACGACGTCCTGGCCTTTGGAGGCTTATCTGCACACGTGCCACCTTGGAGAAGAGTCTTGTGGGCTTACATGCCATTATCTTGCCATTTTTCATCATATCGTAGCCTATGTGGGCAAAAAGAGCAAAATGTTTTGCTAATTAAGCATTGTAACTTTGGTTTTGACCTAAAATTAAGGATTTGATTGTAAATGTGGACAAACATGACTTGGGTTTTCCTCTATAAATAGAGGCAAGTCATTTTCATTTGAACATAACTCACTTGTGAGGGTTCTCCCTCTCTATGGAAAATTCCGGCCTCTTTATTTTCTCATGTGCATTGTGGAAAAAGGCTTGTCTTTGGCATTTTGGAGATAATCGATTTCTCTTGAGGCTTTATCTTGGATGAATGTGGATGATCTTTGGTAAAGAATAGGGTTTGGCATCTATCTTGTTGGATTTTGTGTGTATATTTCTGCAATTGCTTATCTTTGTTCAAAGATTTTAAATTTTAAACCCTAAGAGAAGTACAAGGGTGTACACCCTCCACTAAATATCTTTCATTATTTGTCTTGGAATTGTTCAAGCCTTGCTATAGGAAGCAGATGGGCCTACACCCCTATTGCAAAGGCTTGGCTAGGGTTAATCTTCTAGGAAGTAATAGGGTTTACACCCCTAGAAGATCTCGCCCTAGTTCAATTTAAATCACTAGAACATCTTGAGGAAAAGAGGACGGCTTGGTTTTGTAAGGGTTCAAAACCAAGGTTTAAGTTGGCTCTCCCTCTTGATCTTTTAGCTATTATTAGACTCCATTGCCCAAGAATAAACTGTTTTAATTGCATTGGAGAACGTAAATCATTGCATTGGAATATGGGAAATAAGTTCATTTTGAAATCGTTATAATTTGGCTTGATTGCACTCATCATAAGCTAGTCTCCCTAGCCAAGGCGTTTTGGTTGAAGGGTATTTACTCACTATTGTAACTAAATTAATGCTACAGCCATTAGAGCTGAAGCAAAACACTCTCTTAAAGTTGTCTTTCTCTCAATTCTGACCGCTGAAAGTTGCATACAAATATTGGAAACTAATCTACAAGTTAAGGGATTTTCATTGAAATATTTGTTTGTTGAATTTAACGGTTAGAATTCCCTACTGTAGCAAAAGTTTGTTACAGCCATATAGGGCTGTCATAAAATTGTTGATAACACTTGATTTATAGCCCCTTTCAACCATCAAAATTATTGTTTGGATATTGAAATGTTATCTACTAATCAAGGGTTTTTGTTTCAAGATATTACTTGCTGATTTCAACGGTGGTTTATTGCAGTTGTTAACATTTCCTTCTTGCTGATATAAATTACAGTCTGCTGCAATTTTTGGGACAGCAAGGTTTCTTGTTGTTTCCCTTAGTGTTTGGGGGTTTATTTCATGATCTTGGGTCTTGGGGTAGTAGTTCTAACGTTTGTTTTGCAGGTTATTGATCAAAATCTTTCTTCCCTTCACCAAAGTCATCATTTTTCAAACTCTAAGCACTCTCATACCGTGAGCTATAGGGGTTTTCCTTTCACCTCTTGTTTTTCCCCCTCATTCCCTCTAGGGTCACCCGGGACTCCTCCCTTGTGGTGAATTTTTCCATCACTTAAAGAGGGGAGCGTTTATCTAGGGTGACAATGGGTAGATGCTCCCAAGTTGTTACACATTTGTGGGTTGAGGTTGGCTTTGCTCAACCCACACCTTGTGCGATAACATTTTTGGCGTCGTTGCCGGTGTTAAGTTTTGAGCTATTATTAGGTTTCTTTTCAATTTACTAGATAACAATAACATAGGTAGGATCATTGAGAGAAACACAACCACAAGATACACAACATTTATCCTAGGAAACCCTCATGGGCGAGAAAACCCAGCAAAAACTTCCTTAATATAGATAGCCAATACAATGCCAAGACAATAAACCAAACACTAGAGAATATCCTTCACTGAGCAATGCACCTCTCTCTCTTCCTTCTTCCGGCAACTGGCAACTGCAGCTTCCTTCAAACTTGCGCACTAGATGAGTGAGCTGAGTGAGTGAACAAATGAGGCACTGACTTCCTTTATTTATACAAACTGGCAGGTGCTGAAAAGGTGTCTCTTCACTGGGCAAGGCCGACTTGTCTTCTTAGTGGTTAAAACCACTTTAATTAGGCCTAGGGGCCGACTTCTTAATTTGCATAATACAATTAGGGTTTGACCAATCCACAAAAGGGGATTTGGTCAATTACAATGCCCGACATGATCAATCCACAAAAGGGGATTTGATCTATAAATAAATGACTCAAATAATAATAATAAGTAGAATACTCTTTGCAGTTACAATATTTCAACACTCCCCCTTAACAAGAAGGGTATTCTACAGACACAACTCAATACAACATCATCAGGAGAGAGAGAGGGCAGCAACATCAACAGCATCTGGAACATTGACTGGCATATCTATAAATCATCGGAAGTTTTTTCTCATCATCATCATTCACAGCATGGAGTTGGAGTAGCATCATCATCCTCATCAGCATGAGGCTAAAGTAACATCATCATTTTCAGCAAAGTTGAAATAACATCATCATCTTCAGCAAGAAGCTGAAGTGGCATCATCATCATCTGCATCAACATGGATTAGTATAACACTAATACATCATCATCAATAACAGCACGAGGCTAATACAACATCAACAACAGCAATATCACAGCACAAAGGCTGGAGCATCATCAACAACAACATCATCACAGCACGAAGCTGGCATCTCATCGACATCAGCACAAAGCTGGAAATCTTCAGCACGAGGCTGGCATCACAACAACATTAGCACGAGGCTGGAAATCTTCAGCACTAAGCTGGCATCACAACACGAGGTTGGCATCACAACAACATCAGCACGAGGCTGGAAATCTTCAGCACTAGGTTGGCATCACAGCACGAGGTTGGCATCACAACAACATCAGCACGAAGCTGGAAATCTTCAGCACTAGGCTGGCATCACAGCACGAGGTTGGCATCACAACAACATCAGCACGAAGCTAGAAATCTTCAGCACTAGGCTGGCATCACAGCACGAGGTTGGCATCAACAACATCAACATCATAGAGCAACAGAATGAGGCAGGTGCAACAACATTTTGTGGTACCCTGACAGTCCCTGAGGAGCTGCCTAGGAATCATAAGATTCCCTAGGATATAAAATCCTAACAGAGCTACCACGTGGTACTCTGACAGACCGTCCTTACCGAACCTTCGGGATCTGCCCAGGAATCATAAGATTCCCTAAGATTATAAAAATCTTAACGGAGTTGTTGAAATTCTGAGGTCCTATGAGGCTACCATCTAAGGTCTGTCCTTGACCTTAGTATGGCTCTAAGTTTCAACTGTTTGGCTGTCTTCTTTTGTTGTTTTAGGACAGCAAACAGTCATGTACTTTCTGCTCAATGTTTTATAGGTTAAGTGCTCTTTTAAGGTGCCCTTGCAAGTGTTTTCTTGTCTCAATGTTAGCACATGCAATATAACTTAAAACACATAACACTACCTCTAGATCTTTGAACTTTAAAATGTTGATCTACACTTCTAAACATGCATAAATTTGACACAGGTATTTTTGGTCAACATGACCCTGGATAAAACCCCCCTGGGGAAAACCAATTTGGGATATCTGTCTATATAATGTGATTAAAGCAAGAGATACAACATGTAATGAAATACAATGGAACCTGTATACATAGCAAGCTCCTCACGAGACTTGCAT
>JZKD02S1617197.1:1443984-1457699 GCA_000966675.3 Picea glauca
AGTGAAATTAGAATCATAAAGTAAAGTATGAGGGTAAAAGTCTTCCCCCTTTGTGCTTAGAGACTCATAAGCACATGGGGACCACTTTCCAAGGTATCCAAATCTCAACAGGAGCTACCACTACTGACCATAGCTAGCATATATATGCACAAGTACTCTGATAGACCCAAAGAATCTGCCCAAGGATGATCAGTCCCCTAAGATATAAAATCCTAACTGAGCTACCCGTTATTGGTTAGGATACCATAGTATCATCAACACTACTCCCCCTTTCGAGGGAGGTCCTTTCGGACTATACCAATCTTGTCTCGAAAGTGCTCAAACTTTACACGAGATAGAGGCGGTCAACAACCTGCTCATCTGTGCCAACGTATTGGAGATTTAAAGCTCCCCTTTGCATCATATCATAAATGAAGTGATATCGGATCTCTATGTGCTTCGACTCATCATGGAACACATCATTTTTATACAACTTTGGTTATCACATAGGATCACGGTGGCTTCCATCTCCAGATCAAATAGATCTATCAACAACATCCGAAGCCATATGGCTTCACAACTGGCGGAACATGCAACAATGTATTCCGCTTCTTTCGTGCTGGAAGCAATGCTGGATGGATCCCTACTCCACCATGAAGTCATGGTTGACCCCAGACTGAAACAACATCCCGAAGTGCTCTTTCTATCAGAAACACTTCCAACTCAATGTGAATCAGTATATCTATACAATCTGAAGTCATGATCTCTAGTATAATAGAGACCAAAATCCAACGTACCCTTAAGGTATCTCATCATATGTTTTGCAGCAACAATGTGAACACGTCTGGGTTCTACTAGATACTGACTCAAGGAAAAACATATATCTGGCCTGGTATTCGTCAGATACATCACCGAACCAATAATCTGTCTATACAGAGTAGCATCAACCAACTCTGACGAGGTATCTACCAGGAGCTTCAACTTCATTTCCATGGGTGTGTACATGGATTTACATTTCAACATGTCAAACCTCTTCATTATTTTAACTGCATAGTTCCCTTGGTTAAGGAAGATCTTCTATGTGTTCTGTCAAACTTCAAGACATAAGAGATAAAGCATTAGATCTTTCATCAAACTCTGTAGCATGAGCTTCTTCTACAATCTGTGATGAGTTTTTCTTCATCTTGTCAAGAATACCTCATTTACATATAGTAGCAACATCACTGGCTCATCATTCATAACCTTGATGTAAAGGTTGGGATCAACTTTACTCTTGGTAAAGCCTAAGCTCGTCAGGAAACTGTCAATTCTTTCATACCAAGCTCTAGGAGCTTGCTTCAACACGTACAGAGCTTCTTCAACCTGCAAACCGGAGTCTTTTCTATTTTCATCTTCAAATCAAATTTTCACATTACATCGTACCAATCTGGTACACTTGCTCAGCTACAACTCAATCTGTACAATCATGTGCTAGCTCTATGTGCTCTCTGCAAAGCACTATCTGTCTCACTGCCTGAGAGTATGTCCTCTCCTCTTTCTGCAACTGTTCCTTCTGGAACTGGGACTCTGCATATGAAGCTACTCTGAGGTTGAGAATGATTGCTTCATCATCACTATGGTTGTTGAAGTCTGTGAGTAACTCCTCTTATTCTATCACGGCAACATCTTCATCTGAAACTGAGAGTGGCTCAATAACTGATACTAAAGGTAACTCTTCTTCTTTCATGGAGGTAACTCTAGCTTTTATTGTAGTCATGTCTCCATGCTCCAACTAATGTACTGCACCAACTGCCACTCAATTTTAAATATGGGGATTGCTCCCCCTGCATCTCATACTATATACGAATCATGGTTGTTCTGGTTGTCTTCATAAATACTGGAACTATTTCTTCAATTACTGGAGTAAGTGTCTCGTCATAGTCTTCTCCCTTTTGCTGGGAGAATCCTCTGGACACACATCAGGCTTTGTACATCTGCAACATGTTTGATCTGTATAGATCAATCTCGGAAGTCAATACTGACTTCTCTTTTGGTCTCGCGGAAGAATCTATATCCTAGTCTTTCTGACTGGCTTCCTTCTTTGTCACTGAAACAAGGAAATCTTCCAAAAGATTTCATATCTCCTAGGAGTCTTTGAAGTTACGATCTAGTCTTCTCATGGCATCTGTCTCCCAATCTTGGAAGCTGTCTCTTCATCTGATCCTTTCTGAGATCAAGCTTATCCTTGATTTCTTCTGAGTCTACAAGGACTTCATCATCTCTTACAGGGTATACTTGGTGTTGAATACTAAGTCTAAATATGAAAGACTGAGTCAGGCTTCAAACGAATTCTGCTTCCCGTCAAGGTGGCTTCATTAACCTTTGAACAATTATGCTGTGAGTTCTTGTTCTAATGTTCGGTCATCTTTGGAGACTTTTGCTCCTTACAATCAATCTCCATATGAGATACTCTGGATCTCAACAGATAGCTTCTTCTTCATCTTCTTTGGTACATGAATTTATATGGTCATGTACATAGTCTGCTTCATGTCTTATCTAATCTGTTTCCTTTTGCAACCTTCACTATAGCTTCCTCAGGGTTATCACCTGTGACCTGAGACAAGGCCAACAAAACAACAAGCAAGAATAATACTCTTTTGATAATAACAAAACAATAGCATGAATAATCGTCACAGTAGCTCCTTTAGAGCTATCACTTGTGATATGTCTGAAACAAAGATCAAAAGTAAAAAATACAATAGCAATGAGGTCAACACTCTTCTAGTGTTGTGATCAAGCATTCATCCATGGTAACCTATAACCAACACAAGAAGTTTCTCCTAGAGGAGATGCTAGTTGTATCTGGCAAATGATTACATTAAGCATTTATCTCAATATACTCACATGCTACCAAGTATAATACTTTTCAAAGACTGATACCTCAACTATAGTGTTTACTTGTAATGGGGTAGTTATCAACTTTGTCATGTGCAACTTTGAATCTTATCAACTTAATTAATCAAACCTGGAACCTGGAGTTTTGTCCTCAAGAATGAATGTGTTACTTTTCTTCCAAGTCTCCTTCACTCAAGATGACAAGTGTTTTCTTCAACCTATCTAAGACAATATGCTATCTTGATAGAAAGTTGGGTTAGAGAATAAACACTATGATCTTAACTTTAATCCATCTAATACCGTGACTTAAATTTTTGACCAAAGATTAGTATGATGGTCATAGCTTCAACATGCAACCTAGATCAAAATAATGTCACAATCAAATAGATGCATATCAGAATAATCAAACCTGGGTTGCATTATTTCTCTGAATGTGTTGGATCTTGAGATCCCTTCTCCTGCAAATACCCTCTAAAGCTTAACAGTTTAAACATATGTGAATACATACCTCTGATAGTATTTGCAGGTAGTGGCACCATCTGGTAGCAACAGTAATAATTACCAACTCTTAAAAACTTCAAGGGTGACTGCAGCTGATACTTCAACTGATACTGCAACTGCAACTGATTCTGAAACTGCAACTTAGGGTTTTATGAGGAAACCCTAATTTTTCAAACTTCAAACTTTGAAATTCTGATCCAGGAGCTAGATGCACTGAGCTAAGGCGAGTAAGCCGGTGCACTCAGATTTTTGAAAATCCAAATTTTACCCCTTGAAACTAAGCTTGCAGAAATATGGACTAGTACTTCTGGTACTGGTTCTGGTTTCCTAGTTTTTTGGTACTTCTGGTTTTCTGGTACCAGTGAAAACTAGGGTTTCACTTTCCGGGAGTTCTATCCACTAAAAAGGTGCGCTCAAGGTGCCAAAATATTCACTAGGGTAGAGCGCACTTTTCTAGATGGTTTTTAGGCCAAAATTCCTCTCCAACAAAAAGCCCTAATTTTCTTGTATGACAACAGTGACGTTTTTGCTTATCTAGTGAAAGATGCTCTCTTCAGCTTAGCTCTGAAACCATGTTAAGTTTTGAGCTATTATTAGGTTTCTTTTCAATTTACTAGATAACAGTAACATAGGTAGGATTACTGAGAGAAACACAATCACAAGATACACAACATTTATCCTGGGAAACCCTCATGGGGGAGAAAACCCAGCAAAAACTTCCTTGATATAGATAGCCAATACAATGCTAAGACAATAAACCAAACACTAGAGAATATCCTTCACTCAGCAATGCGCCTCTCTCTCTTCCTTCTTCTGGCAACTGGTAACTACAACTTCCTTCAAATTTGTGCACTAAATGAGTGAGCTGAGTGAGTGAACAAATGAGGCACTGGCTTCCTTTATTTATACAAACTGGCAGGTGTTGAAAAGGTGTCTCTTCACTGGGCAGGGCTGACTTGTCTTCTTAGTGGTTAAAACCACTTTAATTAGGCCTGGGGGCCGACTTCTTAATTTGCATAATACAATAAGGGTTTGACCAATCCGAAAAAGGGGATTTGGTCAATTACAATGCCCGACATGATCAATCCACAGAAGGGGATTTGATCTATAAATAAATGACTCAAATAATAATAATAAGTAGAATACTCTTTGCAGTTACAATATTTCAACAGCCGAGGAGGATTTTGAATCCTTTCTAATCCCACAATGACATTTGGCAAGCTTTTTCCCTCAAAGCCTTTTACCCCAAGCTTGCCTGGTGACTCCATTAAGGGAACTACCCTCTTATCAATTTTCGATGAACTTCATATAAGTTTATTTGGCGACTCCATTGAGGGAAGATACCTTCTCCATCTTCGATGAGCTTTGAGCTCATCTTGCGACTCCATTAAACGTGTCATTTCAGACAATGGAATTATGGCACCACGGGATTTTCACAACACTCAGTATGATCTATATTTCCCTTTTTTACTCCTCCATGTAAAGAGATAAAACTTATCCTCCACGTAAAGAAAGATTTGTATTTCCTTTTTTTGTGCCAAAATATTGGCTCCGATACCAATGTTGTATAAAAATATTTTGCCCAATGGCATATAATGAATATATATGTATTGATTAATTATTGAATGGTGATTCTTTACATTGAAGAGGGCTTGGCTTAAATATAGCCAAGGTTCCCTTTGTACGAAGAGTCGTGACCTTTAGTCATGACTTTACATTTATTATTTTTATTTATTATCACTTTATTATATTTTATTTTATTGTTATTTTAGCTTTATTTATTATTTATTATGTATACAACAAATACCCTCCTTGAGTTGGAGAAGAGCCAACCAAAAGAGAAAGGTAGAGCTACTATGGTGACAATGGTTAGCCTTCCTCGGTTGCACAAAACTAGCCCCTTGATGCTTGGAACTTTACATCATATGGGGTGCTAGAATTTGTTGCAACGTAAATGATGAAATCATTTTAGCAATTACATGAATTTAGCACTAGACAAACAATTTCCTCTTATATACATATTTAAAATACTATCAATTTTATTTCTAATATGATCATTTTTAAAATTTAGAAAATAAAAATACATAGGTAATTCCTATGAACTAAAACCATCAAACTAATGCTTCCCATATCCAAAAACAAGATCATTCATTATATTAAGAAAAGAAAGAAGTAGGAGCGAAATCAAACTTACCTGCAAAAGCATGTGTAAGAAATAAATAAAATCAGTCAAACTTCTCAAGATAGTAACAACTATCGCCGCCTTGACATTGAATGTTATGTAGAAATTGCCCTGATATTTGAAATAGCAAGAATAAGAAGAATAAGAAATATTAGTAGACATTTGCTTCCAAACTTTGTTAATTACAAGCTACTAAGTCTTCAATACAACCCCAAATTTTCCCTTTCTTGTTCATATTTAGATGCCTTGAAATATTAAGACCCAAAAACCTAATGATAAATAACAATCAGGCCAATGCTTTCCACAAAGATTTAGAAACCCAGTCACAAGTGAAACAAAAATTGGAGCCAAACCAAACTGTTTAAATGTAGAATGTACGAGGATAGGTTCCCAATTTTCCGAGCCAACGGAAGCAATCACGAAGCAGAGCTAATGAAGGATGCAGTAAAAACTTGTGATGCAGTGCACACAGCCTTCGATCCCTTGGCTAGGGTTCTGCGTGCCACCTGTTGGGCATGGTGCTTAAGTTACAAACCCTTATCTGTTTTGGTTCCGGTGCCTTTGATGACTACACCCTAGCAAGTCCTAACTACTCAACATGATATCTCAATACTATACAACAAATCGAGTGCTGTTGTTAGACGTGGATTTGTGGTGACTTCCTGGCCAAAACATACTAGATGCTAATGTAGAAACAAAGTTGCCTCTAATATCATGAAGAGTGAAGACTGTGCGTCCTATTCCAGATTTAGCACAACCAAGCTTCTCTCACCATAGTCAAGTTTAATCAGCAGCCAATCAATTTCTGTGACTTAGCAACTATGGAGTGAACTCTAGTCTTGAAAGGATCTTTGTATTCTCAGTTGTCTACAGTTTGAGTTGTATTGTATCCCCTGCTAGAGCTGTCAAGGTTGCAGGTTGTTATGCAAGAATGTTTGACCTAATGTTCTTTATTAGACTTAACTGTTAGATCCATTCACTACACACCACCACACAGATTTGGACCACCTCTTCTTATTTTTTAGGAATTTTAGAGGAGAATCTCCAGCTCAAGTGTAGATTGAATTGGAACTTCATTAATATAGGAAACACAGTTACTCTTTGATGAACACAAATCAGTTTCCCCATGCGGAACAACGAGACATGTATCTCCAAAACCTCAATCATATGGAGTATGGAACTGATTGCAAAGTCTACCTTTGTAACCACTAATTGTAGCACTGGGATCAATAATTGTTCGCAGCTTCCATTGGTTATACACCTTTGTATTGTTCATATCTGTTGTGTGTGCCTGTACGATGGACGAGGATTTGGTAGATTTTTCGGAAAATCCATTGGAAGGCCAGCAGATCTGTTCCATCCCAGTGATGAATCCATCCGATTATGCATCAGCTCCTACTCGCGTATTCCACATGGGAAGAAACCCGCTGGAGGAGACCTTGGGAATTCTTGGTGAACTGCTGAAAGCACATTTCAATGGTCACAAGAGTGATGATGTAATTTCAAGTGACAGTTTGACAGTCCGGGACAAAAAGCACTTGATGGAAGTCGATGCAAGGCTGGAGTTTCAAAGGAAAGGTACACCTCAGTAGATCTTTTGGGTACTGGGACATATGTTCATTGCACCATCTCAGACAGGGAGATACCCTCAGCACATGGGGAAACTCTGTTTGTAACAAATTCACTTGCTCGAACTTTTGATTCCCCTTTCCTCCGCGAGGATGGTAGTAACGATCGAATTGCAGGCCTAGGTTTCATTGGCAATATGCTAGATTATGTATTAATGAGAGGTTATATTCCTCTAAAAGAAATTGTTAGGGTTTCAGAAGTTGAAAGTCGTGGGGCTTGAGGGGTCTAAGAAGGCAAGGAAAAGACGAAATGCATTAAGCAAAAGCAGGATTCAGTAAACCTGCACCTGGGTGAAAAAACAAAATTACATGAAATAGTGGAGTTGGTGGACTCAGCTCTTTTTGGACATTTTCCAAGTAGTAGAATGGGAAGCGATACATTAAACGATTGGATGCAGTAAAACTTTGAACCAATGGTAGGATTTCCCTCAAATCTTTCTCTGGTAAAAGGATGGATGGTGTGGATCTTTCGATTCTCTGCCAAGGTTGACAGAATACTACAAAATTGATGGGAGTGAGGAGCACAACCCCTATTTTGAAAAGATGGCACTTGGATTTTGAAGCTAGATCAGACCGAATGAGCATTTCTCGGTCTGGATAAGGCTTCAGGGGCTTCCATTGGTTTTGTGGTCAGATGAAGGTTTTGTGGAGATTGGAAATGCTCTAGGTACTTTTTATGAGGTTGATAAGTCCTACTGTGATTCTGGGTATATGGGGATGGCTCGAATTCTAGTAGGACTGGATTTGAAAGGGAGTTTGGCAGACTCTATGATTATTAGAAGGAAATCTGAGATAATTCGTCAATCTATTGATTATAAAGGAATTCCATTTAGGTGTGCAAGATGTTATGTCTATGGACATCTAGTGGCCAAGTGTTTGTTACCAAATCAAAGGAAGATATGGGTGTAAGAGGAGCAACAAGGAGATTTTAAAGAAGGCTTGATTGGTGGCTCACAGACTCCTAGGGTTGCAATAGCTTCTAAGTATAATTCGACAAATATAGCCTGAACACAGGGAACCCCTATGGCAGGAGCTCAAAACTTTATGCACACAGAACTGTTGTTGTTGCAGAATTTGGAAGCTGATAAGGACAGAATGGAGATCTCAGTGGTATCGAGTAAGTCTAAAAATCCCTCACACCCTATGATAAGAAATAATTCAAAAAAAAATATTTTTGGGTCTTGTGGGGTAGGTTTAGATAGAAGGGAAGAGGATCAAGTGGGAGATTTCCTCCCCAATCTATCTAGGAAAAAAAACCCAAAGCCTCCTCTTATCCCAATTAAAGGGTTAGGAGGGCCTCATGATGGTGAGGCCTCCTCATCAGTAAAACTATGAATTTAAGTGAGGAACAAGGGGATCTGGGATCCCACAGTGAAGCTCACTCCTTGAAGGTTACAAAATACAACCTCAAGCCCAGAGCAAAAGGATCTACAACTTTTCCAGAAGGGGGTCTGGGTTTTTTTTTTTTTTAAAAGGACATAAAAGCACCACAAAGAGGAAGAAAATCACATGTCTCTGGCTCAAAAACAAGCAAGTCCAGAAAGAAAAAATGCTAAACAATTGTCTTTGATTGGGGCTCTTAGAGTAAATGCCCCTAAGGATGCTTTGAAAAAAATATTTGACCCTGAACTGTTGAGGGTTGACCAATCCCTTAACAAAAATGGCCATAAAAAGATTAATAAAGGTCAATAACCCATCAGTGATTTCCCTGCAAGAATTAATGACGAACAGGTAGTAGTTCATGAACTTTCACAAATATTAGGGAGTTGGGAATTTAGTCATATTGATGCAAAAGGGAGATTGAGGGGGAATATTACAGGGTGGAAAAAAGGATCATTTTCTTATATTAATTCATGGGATTTTTCATCAGGTCTAGGGACATCACTATTTTATCTGGAACTTAGAAAAGAAATCACTTTTCTAAATATTTATGGACCCTATTTGGATAGGGTGGAATACCAGGATAAGATTTTCAGTAGGGAATGGACCCAAAATGGTCTGGTTGTGGTAGGAGGGGATTTAAACTTCACAGCTAGAGCATCGGAGTGTGGGGACCAGCTGCTCAAGTTGATTTCCTGTCCAGATACTTTATCAACAAAATAGAGGAAGTGGGTTTATTGCATATTGAACTTGCAAAATTATCACCAACTTGGAGAAACAAGAGAACGAGAGAGGCTTGCATTATTAAAAGATTGGATCGTTTTTTGATTTGTGTTCCTTGAGGAATTCCATAAGAATTCGTCAATGGATTTCCACTGGCGGGGACTCAGACCATTGCCCTGTGCTGTTGGAAGTAGATCTAGCTCAAGGGAAACTAGCCAGTCCTTTCAAGATGAATCCAGAATGGTTAAAAGAGGAAGATTTTGTCAATAAGATAAAAAGGGTCTGGGAACCTTTTGATGATTCTTTGACAGAATCAGTTGCTCTTCAATTTAATTAGAATCTAAGAAGGGAAAAGTATGGTAGAAGTCACATTCAGTTAATCTACAGTTTTTGAAAAATGAACAGGATGAAAATTACCTGTCTCACCGAGAATAAGAAGAAGAAAAGAGGGTCCACAAAGATAGCAAAAAGGCAAGATATTACAAAGAACTGATTCCACCACCGCACCATTTTAGTGTGGGGATTCATTACAGGTGAAAATCGATACTTGCTCCATCCAACAAGTTTCCCATGCATAGTTTTGGCTCCACTGAAAAATGCATTCTTCTGATCCAAAGACATATTTTTAATAGTTAGTATAATACCAAGGATAGCTAGATTCTAAATTATAACTCTGCTGATTAGAGAAAATTTCTGTTAATTATGTAAAAGTATAACTCTGACGATAAGAGAAAATATAATGTGAAATTACATATTTCAGCAAACATGAGCTGCTGACAACTAAATGTATCCCTCCGGGATTAAAATAAAAAGGTGAAATTTCTTACAGAGGGTGACATAGATACTGATGCACCAATGGAAGTGAAGTTGCTAGGACAAATCGTACAGTAAGGATTGTCACATATGCCAAGAGGTCCAGACATTAATAAATGCCCATGCTTTGATAATGGATTCTCCTGCTCCATAACATCTACCCGCGCTTCTTGGCATCCATTTTCTACAGTTCCATCCATCATATTGAGCCGTCTTGACTTTGAACATTTAGTAAAATGTTTATAATATAGTTTAGTCCCTGATGAGATTGAACTGTAGCTAATCATCAGTATCAGAAATCCCGCACATATTGTTTCAATTATGCCAGAATTTAAGAGAGCAAATAACAAACATTTCATGTATCATACCGACAAAATAATTACATACCATATGCTAGTTCTGATTTCTGCAATAACAGATACCGAAGGATTTATTGTCGTGAGTGACAATTTTTACAAATAACTCTTTTCTGTACAAATAAAACTTGCTGCAAACGAAAATCAAAAACAACAGAAGTGCAGTGATTTTCTTCCGGTTAAGTTTCAATTTGACTACTTATTAACAAATTCAACGCTACATTCATCCATGATTCCATTGACAGTAAGCTAGCCTATCCATCTAGTCTAACTGATATACATGGAAACTTCCAAAGTCAAATTAACAGTGTGCTAAAAAAAGTCACAAAACAAAAGTGCATATATGGATTACCCAATTTCTTGCACTAAGCCCTTATTCTTCATTTTATATTAGGTTTTATGAAATTGGTTGATGAAATATCCCTGATCCAATGGATCTGGATGGACTCTACTGAAACGGACGTCTCGGCTCTCAAATCTGATACTCTGGGGATTTTTGGATGCGTTTTAATTACTTTGTTTAACATGCGTGGTGATTTTGCATGTGTGTGTCATATAAATAAGTTGTTTGAGCAGAATATATGATGCATGCGAAATAAAGGAACCAACACAACTCAATAGCATGTATTATGAAAAATAGCAGGAAATACAATGTGCATGTAGGAAATATAGGAACTACTCATCGGCTAGATCTCATAAGAGTTGATCGTCGCTGGAATACAATGCAAAACAACAAGAAATAGCTGTATATAGAAGATCGGGAAGAATCAGCAACATGCATGTACAGATCTGATGTATGCAAGCTCGGATACTCACGGCAACTGCTGAAAATGTCTGGAAAGTTCACCCTGCTAGCTATACTCGTCTGATCTGCCTGGAAACTGTCCCAAATGATGCGCCTTGACCTCACAGCTCCTCCTGGTGACTGTTAGACTCAAGATCAGCCTTCTGTTGATCTAACTGAACCCTGGATGGGACCCCCTAGGGGTTTGCACCCCTCTCCTGGACAACTGATGCGCCCCAATGATTCCACCGTCAGAATCTAGTGATGCATGGCTCAAACTGAGTGCCCTAGTATGCTCTATAATGGGTTGGGAGGGTTTCTCCGAATCTGACCCGGTGAGCTCTTTGGAACCCTCAATGCACCTCCCCAAGTGTTGCGCACTTCCTGGTTGTCTGATGTGCACTAGGAGATTCCTCCATCAGAATCTGATGAATGATAGCTCAAAAGAAGCACCCTAGCTCCCTCTCAACTGGGTCGGAACAAAATGACGAGATCTGCCCTGGTCTCGTCCAGCTACACAAAATTGTCTCTAACCCTTGCACCCTCACTAGCTGCAATGGGCAATCTCTGAACTAGTTATACAGAATACGGATCTGACACGGTGAAATACCTGGATGGTATCTCCAATAGGCTAGGGTGTATCTTCCAACACCAAAACCGATTTGGGTGGTGGTTTCCTCCAGAAATCCACAAAACAGCCAAGAAGTCGACTTCCTCCTCTGGAACCTGTTCTCAAATCAAAATCATAACATAATGAGGAATTAGGTCCAATTCCTCTTCTTATACCTCCCCCGATCTAATTTGTCATTGATATCACTTAAGCTAGGCGCCTTTCCTCCTAAGTCGAATGTGAATAATTAATTAAGTCCCCCCTTAACACATTTTTCTTCTATATCTCCGTTGACTTTGGCTTAAGTGACTTTTCCTATGCTTTTTGGCTTAATTCATCGTTTAGCCATTTATTCACCCTTATTTCTCCCTTTGTTCCTTGTTTGTGCCTGACTATAGTCTACGGAAACAGATAGACTACTAAATCACTCCCTGTTGAGTCTAGTCTTAGGAACGGGACATCACAGTTGATGCCACCAAGATATGACTAGCATTCTCTTGTTGCTCTTGAATAATCTCTTTACAGCAATATTCTGAAAGGAGCTTTGGACACAGTACAAGAAACACCAATAGAATGGTAGTGTTGATGTGAATATACAATAAGACAATCACATTTGAGAAAAAAAAGCCTTAAAACCTAAAATTTCTACCATTTTTGGAGATGCATGGTATAGAGAAATGTATATTAGCATGTATTTAATATATCTCATAAGCAATCAAAATCAAGATCAACACTAAATAGATCATCTTAGAGTCTTGTTATCGCACAGTTTGTAGGAAAGGTTTAAGTAGCTTGAAGGCAAGGCTCAAACTGGCGTAACAGGAGCTTCCCCACCCACTGTCACCTCGATGGGGAGCTCTTTCTATTTAGGGTGGCTAATCCCAAGGGAGACGTCCCTAGTAATCTGGGGTTCTGAAGGAACAGGATCAAGGGTTTAAGGCTTCAAAAGGTCAAAGTAAGCTTTCCCTTCACAGATTACTGCTAAAATGATAGTCAAGGAGAAGATCTTCCACTGAATGGCACCTGTTTGCGAGACAAGACAAAAAGAACTAGAACATGCTGCAGTGGTTAGTACTTCACAATTTAATGACTATCTTTAAATATATATGAGCAATGATAAGTGTAATTATTGACGAAGTCGATGATTGCAATTAAAGACAAAGGCTTATAATACTTCTTCAATAAACACAAAGTGATACTATGCATTCAATGTATAAAATCAAATCCTTGTATTATATCACAATGCAATAAATGTCATAAATCTGCTCATATATAAATATTGTTGCTGCGTCACTATTGCAGATTTAGGGTGACGTCAGGCCTAGTATTAGGTCAATTTTTGAAGACAATGAGAGGAACGTTTTGTCAAATAAGCTTATGAAAATAATCAGCAACTCAAAGCCTATCAAAAAGGGTGACAAATGTCAAAACATTTTATGCCAAACAAGGGTTTAAACAAGCTTGACGTCACCTATATTGTTGTTGGTTAGGGTTAGGTTAGCTAGTCAAAGAGGTGGACGTTTGGCTAAATTGACCAATGAAAAAGCTTAATACCTCTATGGCTATCAAGGGATGAGTCAGCCGCAACTTTTAGTCCAAACAAAATCTCAAATAAGGCAAGACGTCATCAGCAATTAGGGTTAGTCTAGACGCTAGGGTTAGTAGATTTTCACAATTGAGAGGGTTTTGAAGGATTGTTTTGAGAACTAAGAGCTCAACGCTTTAGGTTTAGACTAGTGCCTTGGGTTAATGGACTCAAATGGAGAAAGCCTAATGGCTTGGAGAGACTTAAACCTAAGGACGGGAGGGTTAGGTTTAATGGTGCTGCAATGGCAGGGCCACCAAATCAAAACCCTAAGGGGAGGAGGCTCATTCCGGTGTAGCT
>JZKD02S1617197.1:1470771-1481856 GCA_000966675.3 Picea glauca
CTTGGTCCATGGATGTAGGGGATGCTATTCCATTTCTTTTGAGCACAAATACCCCTATCAAAAGTCCAAGGACCTAGTTTTTACAATTTTTGCTCAAAAATAATTAATTAATTAATTAATTAAACCTACAAACTTAGGGAAATTTAATTAAAAATTAATTAATTAAAAAAAACTAACTTAGGCTCGATGGAATTCCGCGAAACTTTCTAAGATGTCTTGCATGGTCATTTACAATGATTCCCTATAATAGTTATCAAAAGATAAGTCCACTAGAACGTCGTTCACCACTTTGGAGGAATTATTGCAAGTGTGAGAGAAAAACTCAAGGGAAATCAATAAGGCTAAAAAGCCCAATTGATAACCTGAGGATAGAAAACCCTCGGTGAAAGGAACTCTCCCAGTGAACCGATCCCAAGGTAACTGACCTAGACATGACTCATGCAGACCTATTACATTATTGACCCACGCAGGGGTGCGGAAATTCCAATTACAAAAAGAAGTGTTGGGGCCAAACATGCCCCGTAGAACCAAAAGTCTTCAACAAATTTGCATCTGATGATGCATCTCTTCATGGCACATGGAGTTGACCACCTATGTTGGAGAAGCGGTCAACAGCGCCCACAGGTAAAGCTTTGCACCCTCTGCTCTCATTGCACCCACTTGCCTAGACATCCCTTATCCACATCACCCACTTGCATGGCTCAGATGAGGTCTCTTCCAAAAACTTTCATCTTCCAGTGGACACTAGCCCAATAGGACGCCCTATCACTTTCTCCAAACTTGTATTGCAGGCTTGTATAATGTCTTTGAGCTTTTAACTAGGGTAATAGGAGCTTTATGCACATGTTTAATAATATTGATGATGAGATGTGATTAACATTGCTATGATCCCTGTGACTTATGAGCCCATGGAGGGCATAGCTGTTGATGTGCAGGATCATGCCTGACGGACAGGTACCATGTTGGACCAATACACATGGGGAGATGATCAGTTCGGACCTTGTCTTCACCTTGAACCTTGACCTAGTTGGTAGTATAATTGATTAACCAAGATAAGGGGTTGTAGACTTGATCTATTCTTGCTATAGGATTCCTTGAGGTTGCTAAGGAAGCATCCCTTGTGTTAGATCTCAATCCTTCACTAAAACAAGGAAAGTAATTGCTTAGGTGACAGTGGCAAGTAGTTCCATATGTTACACTTGTATTGCATCTTGTGAAAGCTTTGCACAAGTGCCAGATTTTGTGATAACACTTCCCAACAGGTCAATGGGCACAGTAGCTCGAAACAAGTACCTGAACCCCGATTTGGGTGCTTTTGAGTGCTACGGGGCCACGTCCTCCACAAAAAAAAAAAAGTTTTAAATTTTTTAAAAAGGCCCAAAAATGCAAGGATAGGATGGAGCCCTCCCCCAAAACTCTAATCCTTCACTTACCTCACACCCTCATGCACTCAAAACACTAAATCACCCTCTCATTTTTACCATTTTATTTCCAGCAGTGAAAGGAGAAACAGTCCAGCAGTGAAGGGATTTCAGTGCTATATTCTTGCTAGGAATTTGTGGACAACAATAGACAGTGAAGTGCCACATCTGTACTTGCCACTTGTTTTAACTTTTTACAACTCGAGAGTCAAGAGCTATTAATGTCAATTTCAATTTTCAAATGATAATGATCAAGTTAACTGTTCAATGTTTTTCTAGTCATTGAAAACTTCAATGAAGTAATGTGCACATTTTTGTCGTTACTTGCAAAAAAATTAAAAAGATATTATGCAATGTGCATATTTGTATTCAAAACTACGACAAAGCAGTGTACATGTTTTTGTTGTTACTCGCTGAAAATTTATAATGATAACATGCAATGTGCATGTTTTTAAATTTTTTATTTTTTATCCATTTTTTCATATATATTATAAAATAATATATATTGTGTAATCGTGAAGAACTCAGCTCGTGTTTCTAAAAGTACCGTCCGGGTCCCCGTCGCCGTCTCCAAATCCAATACCGTAGCAACTTAGGTCATTTTGAAAAAGATGTGCCAGGTGCACCTTGTAATGCTCATCCTAAATCCTAAATTTTGAAAAAGCTGTGACAGGTGCACTGTGTAATGCTCATCCTAAATTTAATCCGTCTTCCATACAGTCGATACGATAACAGCGAGATACTCAAAGTGAACTTTCTCCATACAGCTTTCTCGGAAACAAAAGTCTACTTAAAGCTTATCAACATTATTTCCGAAGTACATTATTAGCCGAAACCCAAAATAACCTAAGAGTATGAAAATGCTCTAAAAGCACCAGAATTGAAGGGAAAACAATACATTTTCGTAACTGCAAGTAAATAGCTTAAGCTGATTTAGTGCTAGTTTATAAGGCTCTCATGTCTCAGACAAATTAATGTTTCCAATTAACTGAACTTATATAAGGCATGGACTTTCAATCCGAAATTCAGACTATTTCGTGCTGAATTTCAAACTAACATTTACAGTCAAGATTTTAAACAAAAATGAAACTGACGCACCTTAAGCTCCTGGACCGCAAAATCCTCTTCAATTTATTGATGATACCCAAATATCTTCAAAATTTCTCCATTTCGCTCCATCCAGAGCCTCGAACGCATATTCTTTAAGTCCAACTAGGAGAGAGGCCTTTGAGCTGAATTTTGTTCAAGGAACTTTCCCCTCGATTGCCGTAAACTTCTCGCCGTGCCCAAGGAAGTAGCAATAGCAGCAACCACGTAATTCCGTCGGACTTAAGAATCGTAGAAGCAGGATTCTCCAACAGTCAGAAGCGGCAGAGGATAATATCGGTAACACGAACTTTCCGTCGAGTAACACCAAGTGGGCCTCTGATGTTCCAATCTTGACTTTCCCGATGCCGAATTCCAAACGGGCTTGCCATCGCATTTTCATTTGCCCCACTGACAACGACGCCGGTCTCTAACTGAAAATGGCAGAGCCGAAGTGAAAATGTGGTGATTTTAATTTTATTTAATAAAATATTTTTTTTTATACGAGTTAAATAAGTAAAGAAGATAATGTCAATGGATTAGTTAGTTGGGAAGAAATTAGTAGATAAGATAATTTTATTAATATCCATATAATGAAATAAACTTAGGTTATATTAGGTTAATGGATATTTTTTTTTCCAAGTGAAAATTTGCTCAAAATTATATTAGTGATATAATTTTCTTTACATACAATCATCCAAGAGATACTTTCTTCATCCAAAGACATAAGGATGTCCATGGCAAAAAAGAACATACATAACCAAGACTAAGATAAAAGGAGCTTCACAAGATAATCTGTCATAAGTACTATCAAAAATACAAACTGAAAGTTTATCAGGAGAGTTTCGAGCATACTAAAATAAGCCAAAATTAAGAGATATCTAGGCTAAGTACTCAATATATATTCAGATGCTTTGACTGTTGTACTCCGCCCGGTTCCCACTAGTAGAAAGTAACCCTCCCTTCAAGAGCCCGGAGAGCTTCCTTGGAGAGCTTGTCAGCCTCTTTATTAAACTCCCTGTAGATGTGATGGAAGCTTAGTCTCTGGAATTTTTTACATAGTTCTAAAGTACGCTTTTTTCAGCCCTCAATATAGCAAACATCCATCTTAGCCTTGTCATTAAGCCAATCTATAATTACTCTTGAATCTCCTACAGCTTGAAGCCTTTGAATAGCTAGATGGTTGGCTAAAGTAAGGGTAGCCCATATACCCATTAGTTTTGCCTTTGTATTTGAACCTTCACCAACATTTAGGAACCATCTAAAAACCAGATTATCATTTGTTTTAATGACTCCTCCCGCTCCACATAATAATTGGTCGATGCTTGTTGCCCCGTCAAAGAAAGCTATGGTTGTCCCTTCCTCATACTAAGAAAAACATTCCTTTGTGAGTGATTTAGTAATAAAAGTTTTACACAGAGTGTAAAGACCCAGAATCTTAAATAAAACAGAGTGGATAGAAGGAGACTTGTTTTCAAAAACACGTTTATTTCTTTCAAGCCATAGCCCCCAACTTGCGATAGTTGCTAGTTCAGGTAGAACAGATTTGTCATTTATCCACTAAAAGTAACAATCTACAATATCTTGTCCTTTCCATTCACTTTTTAGGTTTAGCAGATGTTTTAGCCATGCTCGAACTTGTCTTGTGAAGCTGCATTCAATGAACAGGTGTTCTATATTTTCATAGTTTCTTTTGCAAAAAACACACCAGCCAGGCCCTTCCCAACCTCTTCTCTGTAGCCCTTCCCAAGTTAAAATATTCCTGGAGATGGTCAACCATGTAAAAAGTTTAATTTTTAAAAGGGTATTCCACTTCCATAATTTATGTTTCCACTTTGTTTCTTGTTGATAACTTCTGGTAGAAACAAGAGTTGAATAAAAAAATTTAACAGTCGTCTTTCTTGAAGTATCTCCTCCCGTCCATAATAGTGTGTCCTCTGAATTACCAAGGGTAACTCCAACAGTTGAGAGTCTCCTTGTAAAGTTGTCCCATTCATCTGCAAGGATACCACAAAGTCCCAAAGTATTACTACCTCTCCAATAATCATCACTATCCCTTGAATCCAGAGAATTTTTTGCATTGGCAAGCAAATTGATAATCTTTCTGCTAAGATGATCTCGAAGTTCCTGAGACAAAAGAGATTTGTCACACAATCCCAGGATAAAGTCTTGACCAATATAGATTTTTTCTCCCGAGCCCAACAACCAACTATGCCAATGAGTTATCAGATGAACCGATTTTAACAAGTTTCTCCAAATTCTAGAAATTGTACTCTGCCCAAAGTTTGTCGACCTGAACCACCTTGTCATGTCCTAGTGTTTTAAATATTTATCTAACACAATGTTGTGCCAAATACCTTCGTGATAGAGTGTATGCCAAAGGGTATTTTCCAACAACATTGTATTAAATTGTGCTAAGTCTCGGAGACCCCAACCACCAGAAGACTTTGGCCTCGAGATAACCTCCCAACTACATAAGTGTATGTGACTGGTAGACAAGTTTCCACTCCATAAAAAATTATAACATAATTTTCAGATTTGGGAAATAACAGTGTTTGGGAGTAATTCTACCATCATCCAATATACAAATTGACTCTCAAGCACCGACTTAAGTAATACATATCTTCCTCTCAAAAATAGCCATCGATAGCACCAGTTACTAATCTTTTTTCCAATTTTTGTTAACAACCACGACCAATTTGCCACCCTCTGAGGTCCTGTTTTTAAATGAGAGCCCGGATATTTGAAACCAAGGTTTAAGGCCGAGAAAGTATATAGTAGCACAAATTTTAATGGAATCAGCTCAGCATCAAACAACCCTTCATAATGCATCGTAGTCTTCGTTGAATTTACCTGCAATCCTGAAGCTTTACAAAACAGTTTTATAAGATCAAAAATTTATTTCCATTCTGAGAGGTCAGCGTTTGACAGAATCAAAACATCATCTACAAAAAGCAAATGTAAAATTTTTATCAGATTTGAAACTTTAACTCCTGAAAGTTTGTTCTCCAATTTACTTTTTTTTAATAAAAGGCTTAGAGCTTCCATTACTAAAATGAATAATAGGGGAGAGAGTGGTCAACCCTGCCGTAAGCCCCTTTCACTCTTAAAAAAATATGTAACCTCCCCATTTATGAGCACAGCATAGGAAGGTGATGTAACACAACTCAATATCCATCTGGTCATTTGTGTGCCAAAACCAACTTGATTGAGTATCAAATGGAGAAAGTCCCAATCCACACAATCATAAGCCTTGCGCAGGTCCAGCTTGAGGATCAAAGATTTGTTTTTTTTCTTTTTTGTTATACTATGTAAGCATTAAAAGGCAATACCTATAGCGTCCTGAATTCTTCTTCCTTCCAGAAATCCAAGTTGTTCTTCTGACAAATTACGGGACATAATTGGCTTAATCCAATTTGAGATGATTTTAGAAATCAATTTGTAGTAGAGGTTACAAAGGGATATCGACCTATAATCCCCGAAAGAAATCAGGTTGTTTTCTTTAGGGATCAAAGCCAAGAAAGTAGAATTTAAGCATCTGGGGATATTTCCAAACATTCTAGATTCCTCCACCATCTGGACCAAATCAACACTTACCAAATCAAAAAAATATGAGAAGAATTCCACCGTCCAACCATCTGGGCCTGGACTTTTGTCCCTTTGGAATAATTTGAGAACATTTTTTGTTTCATTAGCCGATACTGGCTTCAATTATAATGCTAAATCCTATGTCTGCACCATTCTTGGAAAGAGCTTTGTAACTTCAATTTTCTCCGGATTAAAAGAGTCGGTTCGGGATTTGTAAAAATTTGAAAAATACTTGGTTCCAGCCTTCTTCAAGTCTGCTTGACCTTTTACCTATTGCCATCTTCATCAACTAGTTCCCAAATATGTTTGTGGATGCGTCTTTGACTAGCATAATGATGAAAGAACTTTGCATTTGAGTAACCACTGCTGATCCAAATCGCTCTGCTCCTCTGGTGCCATTTTTCCTCATTGTATCTCAAAATTTCATTCCTTTCCTTTTCCAAATTGCCCAAGAAAAATTTATTTTTCATCGATTTTGTTTTCCTCAACTGCAAGTAATAAAATCTCCTTGATCTATGCTTCAAGAGAATACAAATGATTAGCTAAGAACTCTTCTTTCCGTTTTACCCAAATCTTTGTCTGCTTTTTAAGGTCTTTTAATTTCCATACCAATCTGCGTTGAAAACCCTCTTCAGTTAGATATTTTTCATCTTTCCAGACCCTGGTAACTAACGCTGAGAACTCAGCATCCATCAACCATAAAGGATTAAATTTAAAGGGATGATTCTTATTTACTGCAACAAGATCCATCTGAAAAATGACAGGCGCATGATTCGATATATACGGATATTACACCCAAGAATGGTAAAGTTATTTAGAGATTAATAAACTATATGAAATGAAAAAACGATCCAATCTTTTTTTGATATCCTGGGATCCCTGACATCCATTTCACCACGTTGGAACCATCCTGTCTGGGAAAATATCCACTAAATTCTTTGACTGAAAAAGAGCATTGAGGTGATCTGCCAAAGAAACCGAGTAATTAGAACTACCCCGCATCTCTTCGGCCGATAGATTAATGTTTACATCACCCGCCAATATCAAATTTCTTGCCTTAAGAATACCACTATCAACCAAATTATCCCAAAAAGTTATTTTTTCTATGCATGACCCATATACATTAAGGAATGTAATAGGGCAAAGAGAATATAACACCCTGTCGTTCAACAAGATACCCCCACAAGACAAAGAGGGAAGTAAGGAAAAGGTATTTGGGTCCCAAGACACTAATAACCCCCAGGAAGTTCCTAGAGAACTAATAGCACAAGAAAACTAATTCGAACGAAAAACCTGTATGAAAGCTCTAGCTTTTTAATCCTCCACTAGAGTCTCCTGTAAAAAGATGATATCAAGATGAACACGATCCAAAACCCTGTGAAGAGCAACGACTTTTAAGGGGACCCCAATCCCTTGAATATTCAGAGAAAGTAAAATCATTATTTTTCCCTTGCTAGGTCCTTCAGCGCTCTAAGTGCCCCAATGTCTGAAGTGGAAATATCTTTGCCTTCCGAAGGAACTAAACACCCTTCCAATTTTTTCCTCGTGCTTCTAGTTTTAATGGGGGATATCTCAATACCTAGTCCACGTGGCCACACGTACTCCTTTCCTTTTCCCACAGTGTCAGGGTTCGAAGAGGAAGCAGGTTCCCCACTCATCGACAACTTCTTTTCCGAAAAATACAAGAAGTGGGATGGGAGGATCATTGCCCAAAGCAAATGGAAGAAGATTGTCAAAAACAACCAGAAGGGCTTCATCATCCACTTCCGACTCCCTACAGCCTTGTAGATTTGCCTCAAAGACATATAGTGTAGGAGACAAAGAACCCAACTGAGAAGGAAGGGGAACAGGGGTCGTAGAAGCAACTTCTAACACCAGATTATAAGTTGGAGAGTCTCTACACATGGAAACATCATTAATACAAGCCTGACCCGAACAGTTTCCTATCCCTAAATTTACAGCCAATGAGGGATTATAAGATTTATCAATCACACCTTTACTAGTTCTCGTGGAAAGAACAATATCATTAGATATCAAGTCTGAACCCAGAGACTTATCCAATGTATCCCTTTCCAACAGTGTTAGGGAATCATATAAAGTTGGACATTAATATTTTAACTTACCTGTGTAATTCTTCCGCAATTTTTCTTGGGGCCTAGGCTCCATCTGAAAACCGGGCTCAACATTCCCAAATAGTTCCACCTCCAAAGTATTGTCTAGTACATCCCAGTTTTCCAACTCTTCATCAGGTTCCTCTGGTATTTGAAAACCTTCACAGTCCCTTCTTAAATGTCCTGTGCTATGACACCGATTGCACCTATAAGGAATCCCCAAGTAGTCTAAACTTTGTTTTTTCCTCCGGTCGCGCCAAATAATGTCAAGTGTTTCTGGTAAACCACCATGTATATCTAACTCCACCAGAACACGACCCAATTTTCTATATGTTGCATTAAGTGTTGACCTGTCAACATTGATGAAAGTACCTAAAGAGTCTCCAATGGCTCTTAGTGCCCCTTCATTCCAGAATTGGAGTGGAAGCCCTGGTAATAAAACCCATAGGTGGGGCTTTGTGAAATATTCACTGTGCGGGTCAAAAGAGAGTCGCCATATTTTCAACATTATACTACTTGCACCGAAAATCCACCGAGAGGCCAAAAGAGTGACTGCATCCTCGGGTGTTTTGCAAAGGAAACCTAACCAACCCTTCTCCAGAAAGGTAAGTTGTGGATTATAACCTAACATGGGATACCATGTCTTTTGCATCCACTTTTGGATGGGTTCCTGTGGAAGGTAATGGTAAGAGACACGTCCTACCAGACCGCAAAGAGCCATATTACAGGTCTCCTTTAATCCAATATCCGACCCCAATACAAGTTTTCTTGGAACCTTGTTGGGTTTCCAAATCCTTCGCCTTCTTCCCGTAGGCTTGGGTTTCACCCTAACAATAGTTTGAGCAGATACGAGATAGGAGTAAGGTGACCGTGGAAAAAATCTCTCCCCAGGGAGAGAGTTCAGTTTTGGAAGAATAGGATCACAGAGCGGAGGGCATAAAAGTCTTGGTAGAAAGTTTAAGTTATCCCGGGACACAGAAGGAAAAAGTTGATGATTATTATCATTTAAAATCGTCGGATATGATAAATGCTCCTTACGCTTTGGTGGGTAAGTTGACTTTAATATCTCGCTCTTCCCATCAAACAGATCAGGTGGACCCATAATGTAACTGACAGGAAGTTATTTAGAAGTATAGAGAAAGGCAGAGTGTACCTAATGAAGTCAGGACACCTAGATTTCACTACCAGAGTCGCTATGCCGGACCAGTTTCCAAAGATAGATATAATAAAAAGGATCGATAAGAAGTCGGTTAATCAATGATTCATAATGACATTGGAAAGGAGTAAAGTAAGTATAATCAAGCGGGCCCAGGCACTAAAGACACTACACTCCAAAGGAACTAACAGTTCCCAAAAATAGCAATGTAATTGTAAAAAACCAAACAAAACCAAGTATAAAACAAGTTGAAGTATGAGAATGGTTCTCCAACTAACAGGCCAAAGGTCTTCCTATCTCAACTGCATACACAAACCTTCCAGACCAGTCCTCCTTCCAAAGAAAATTTGAAAAAAATGCCTCATCTTTGGTTCGTCCATTTTCCCGCCTAAGTGGGTTTTTTTTTTCAATGCCAACAATTCACAATTCATCACTTACTTCCTCAATTCCCGCCCCCAACCTTTTAACTCATAGGTCAATGGACTTAAAATTAGGTCATATTAGCTCAAT
This sequence comes from Picea glauca, assembly GCA_000966675.3. NCBI lineage: Eukaryota > Viridiplantae > Streptophyta > Pinopsida > Pinales > Pinaceae > Picea > Picea glauca. The sequence continues at coordinate 1,480,644 of JZKD02S1617197.1, forward strand.
GGACTGAAAACTACAACAAGTACAAGTATAATGTGGTAGTGCAATTGTGACTCCAATATAATGTCTAAAATAATATAAAGAAATAAACTACCATAAAATTAGGTCATATTAGGTCAAGGGACTAAAAACTACAACAAGTACAAGTATAACGTGTTAGTGTAATTGCTACTCCTATATAATGTCTAGAATAGCATAAGGAAATAAACTTTTTTTCCAGCAAAAAAAATTGTTCAATTATATATTAAAATATAATGTGTTCTCTCAACAAGTTGCAACAACAAGATAAATAGCTCTGGGAGGCAAATCTTTCACTAGCAGTGGGGCTTCTTGCCAAGTAGTAGGAGAAAAGTAATGTTGTTGCAACAAATATTCAAGTGGAGAAATGTTATCATAATGTGCTCTGCCAAAATACTGTCAAGACATAAGGTTGAGAAGAAGCGGTCTAAAAAAAAATTGGTGGCAAGAGTGGGGCCTCTTATCCCCGATTTCTAGGGATAACTAGGAGATCATGTCTCGAGGCCCACAGGTCCTAGACATGGAGTACCGAGAGCAGGATTGACCTGAGCATGGCCCTGGAGGGCCCATCTTTCTTCTTCTTCATCAGACTTGTCCTGTCAACAACAACAACATCCATCACCTTCGACTTGGACTTGTATCGGAGAAGACTCTTGCTCCATGAGGTAATTGGTCCAGGTATCATGGTATGTGTCATATTTGATCATTATAACCTTCAGATATATGCATCAAATTACTTTTATTCCTGACGACTGCTTGGATCTTACATTAACCCACTTGACCATGGTTGGGGGGATTGACAGGGTACCCTAGCAAGCTTGTACCCATAGGTTTCGGTTAGCCACCAGGGGGGATTTTGAAGAGCCATCGTCCGCTCCCATCATATCATCATGCTTACATCTTATCTCCCACTCATCTATCCCATTCCCCTAATCCAGACACTAGGATGACCTGTTTGTGGGGTTACACCTTATCTTGTGGGAAGAAGGGGCTAAAGGCCCAGGAGGTAAAAGCAGTTGGTAAGAGATAAAAGCCATAAAAAATTAAACCTAGAGATGCCTCGCCCAGGGATCCCCGAGAAAACAATAAAAAGCCTCTCAATAAGAAACAAGAGGGACCCAAAGAAAAATGACAAAACAAGACCTAGCCAAGAGGATGGGGGGTCTCATCACGAGCCAACCCATTATGTTCATGGGTA
>JZKD02S1617197.1:1482987-1513998 GCA_000966675.3 Picea glauca
GGTTTGCATGCTATTTTCTTGATGATTTGTAAGTATTTTTCTGCAAAACTTCTTGATTGAATGGTTGTAGTTTAATTTCTTGCATTCTATTTATATATATATACATTGTTGAATCAAAACCCTAGGGGACAAACACACAAGTAGGTCGTTGTCTCATGTCCCCTGATAGAAAAACCTTTTAAGCCATTGAAGAAGAAGAAGAGAGCCTAGCCATTGCTACACTCGTTCTATCTTCTTCCCTTAAGCTAGCCATACTTTTAATTTTCAAGAGAAAGAGGACGTCTCGGGCCTAGGTTATCTACACCTAGGGCCGTTTTTCTTTTAGGGTTTGATGAAAGAGCCTTGCCTTTGCAACACTCTCCCTCTTTAAACTCTCTTGTCTTGATTTTGTTTGTCTTTGAGCTAGCCGTTTGCTGGGAAGGAGGAGAGAGCATGAGGCCTTGCTTAAGCAACACCGGAGTGAGCCTCTCACCCCTAGGGTTTTGTTTTCAAAGCCCTACCATTGCAGTACTTTGAAACCTTTCCCTCTTGTCCTTTAAATCTCGTACCCTTCAACTTGTGTGTCCTTCATCTTTTGACTCCATAACTCTAGGCACTGATCTTTAGCCTCCAACGTTGAAGTGAAAGTGATTGAAACAACTCTCAAAAACCTTAAATTTGAAACCCTAACTAACTAACTAATTAGGCTGATGTCACACTTGAATAATCCATCTTGACGCAACATCTGTCTTCTATAAGCAATTGGATGATGATCTAAAGCATTTATTGAGCAAAGTGTTGGTTGGATACATTGTTAGCTTAATCATCTTGATAGTTATTGATGAATTGATGCTTTTTCATAGCTAATTGATAAGACGTTGACCCCATTGATATCTATTGTTTTACATTGCTTATTAATTGATATCAGATAGTCATATGAAGTACTAACCCACTGAATTATAGCCTGCATATATTCTTTATTGTTGTCTTGTTCCGGGCATGTGTTCTCTTTGGGCATACACTTCTTTATTGGCTGATTAGCCGGACCTTCTGATCTTGGTGGTAACCTGTGAGGAGGAAACTTTAACCTTGACTTTATACCTTAGCCTCTTCAAAACCCAAGGTTGATGGGGACGTCTCCCCTGGGTTAACCTCCCTAAATAGAAAGAACCTCCCCATCGTGGTGACATTGGGTGGGGAAGGTTCCTGTTACGCCAGTTTGGCCTCTATCCTCCAACCTTTAACCTAAGCTACAAACTGTGCGATAACAGGGCCCTCGTGACCATCCAACCAATGGGTATAAGTAATCAGGCCAACTTTTCCTTGTAATGTTGTCTTTGATAGGAGGTCGGCTTCCAAGTTGTAATCTCGAGATGCATGAGTGTAACTTGTAAGTGAGCTTCTTAAATTGGCGTTGAAGTGATCGAATTATGTCCTTCTAGGCCAATAGGGTGATATTATGTAGCTTGCCTTTATGGTTTAGCCAATCAATGATAACTCTTGAGTCCCCGATCAATTGAAGATGTTCGACATGCAGTCTGGAAGCCAAATGTAGTGTAGCCCATGCACCCAATAGTTATGCCCTTGTGTTGGTGCCCGGGCCACAACAGAAAGTGCATCTATAAAAAGAGCTTGTGTTGATTCTAATCAGTCCACCTGCGCCACTTATAGTGCCACTAAGTTGTGTTACTCCATCAAACCAGCTCGTCGGAATATCCTCACTAAGAATAGGTTTGACTAACTTTTTAATTTTTCCCAATTCTAGATAAAAGTTTTTCCAGCTTTGGTACAGTCCAAGGGCTTTATAGACTACAGTGTTGATAGAAGTGTTGATAGAAGGTGGTTTGTTTTCAAAGATTTTTAAATTTCTAGTCAGCCAGATAAACCAATTCACAGACTAGAGTGTTGATAGAAGTGTTGATAGAAGGTGGTTTGTTTTCAAAGATTTTTAAATTTCTAGTCAGCCAGATAAACCAATTCACTATCGGAGGAAGTAGCTTGAAGTTGTTCTCGCTGGAAAACCAATGATCAAAGCATGCGGTGAGAGAGATCCCATTCCAGGCAGTATTGATGTTGTTGACCTGAATAATCTTGTTCCATACAAGGCGAGTAAAAATGCACTGAGTGAAGAGGTGATTAATTGATTCTGCATCTTTGTAGCAGAGTTGATAGAGATTTGGGCCAGCCCATCCTTTTCTTTGGAGGTTATCCCAGGTGGGGGTTTTCTTTTCAATTGCCATTCAAGTAAATAGCTTGATTTTAAGTGGGAGTTTCCAAATGCAGAGTTACTTGCGCCATCCACTGATATTGGACTGCCAGACAGAGTTTGCAATGGCCGCGTAAATTTTGTTGACTGTGATAAGGCCCGAGTTGTCCCCTCCGTCCCACAGGAAAAAATCCTCTGCGCTGTGTAGCAAAATACACGCGCGTGTGAGCTCTAGGCAATACGAATTCCACTCAGTGTCCAATCCTAGTGGAAGATCCAAATCAGAACTAGTTTTCCAGCATGCAGTCGGGAGTCCGTGAATAGGGTAAGCCGCAGCTTGAAAGAGATAGCAGATGCATTTTGAGTTTAAGTGTGCGATTAATGGAGGGGACAAGAAAGAATTATGGCCAAGCCCAGTGATGTGATCCTATCCAACTAATATGGTATGGCCAGAGCCCAGTTTCCAGGTGAGCCCACTCATAATCCAGTGCGCTGAGGACACTAAATTCCTCCAGAACTGTGAGGCAACTCGCGAATGAGGAGTGCCAATCCGGAACCAGGATGCAACAGAGGTAAAAGGCAGGTATTTATCCTTAATTACAGAACTCCAGATGCCCCTTGAGGTCAAGACACACCAGAGAGAGTTGGCAGCTAGAGCGTTGTTGAACTTGAAAATATTTCTGAACCCCCAAACACCCTTGTTTTTTGGTTTTTCCAGCGATTCCCAATTGCAGAGATGTAGTTTGTGGTGTTCACTGTTGCCCGACCAGAGGAAATTGAAGACAAGTTTTCTTAGTTTTTCCAGGACAGATGTAGGTATGGCTGCAAGTGCCATCCAGTAAATCGGTTGTCCTTCGAGGACAGCTTTTATGAGAGTGTAGCGGCCTCTTATGGAGAGCCATCTATTACATCAGTGGCCAACTTTTTTTTCTACCTTGGCAATGAGTGAGTCCCAAGTCCAAGTTTGAAGCCTTGTAGTGGTTTGCTTTTAAAAAATACCCAAGGTACTTGAAGCCGAGTGAGAGGTGGATAAAATTATGAGGGAAGAGGTCCTTCAGCTGATCCAAGTCAAGATCTTGTAAGTTGGTGAAGTGGAAACTGGATTTAGACCAATTAATATGTAATCCCGAGGCGTTGCAAAAGGTCTTTAAGAGACCAAAAATCTCCCTCCATTCAAGTAAGCTGGAATTGGTCATTATAAGAACGTCATCAACAAAGAGTAGATGACGAATTTTTACTAACCTTGATACCTTGATCCCAGTGATCCTGCCCTCTGCTTGGCTTTTTTTTAGCAGGAGGCTTAAACCTTCCATAACCAAAATGAACAGGAGTGGTGATAGAGGGCAACCCTGTCGAAGGCCTCTGCCACTATGGAAGAATGTAGAAGGTTCCCCATTGACTAACACAACAAAATTTGCCCTTGTGACACAACTCATAATCTAGTTTAAGGTGGTTTGGTTGAAACCGATCTGGATTAATATCAATATGAGGAAATCCTAGTCTACACAGTCAAAGGCTTTTTTAGGTCAAGCTTGAGGATAAGAGCACGCAATTTTTTTTGGTGAATGTTGTGTAAACATTCATGAGCAGTACCAATCGCGTTTAAAATTTATCGACCCTTTTAAAAGCTCAGTTGTTCGCTTGACAGAGAGCGCAAGAGGATGGGTTTGAGTCTGGTGGCAATGATTTTTGAAATGAGCTTGTAGCAGAGATTGCAGAGAGCAATCGGTCTGTAGTCCCCAAAGGTGGTCGGGTGATTTTCTTCCGGGATGAGTGTCAAGAAAGTAGAGTTTATAGCTCCAGAAATCTTACCATGTATCCTGGTGTCTTCCACAAGCTCCAGAAGCCTAATCCCAACCAAATCGAAGAAATGTATATAGAACTCAACTGTCCAGCCATCATGACCCAGGCTTTTATCTGTAGAGAAAGATTTTAATGCATCCATAACCTCATGTAGTGTGCAAGGGTTGTCCATGATCATGGAGTCCTCAACTGAAACCAAGCGGGTGAAGAGACGAGTCATAGTGATATGGTCTTATAGAGTTGCAGGAGGCCTTGCCTCGTAGAGGGTATTAAAATAACTGGAGGTTGTGGCCTTGATGTCTCGCTGACCTCTGTGAATGATACCAACATCATCAGTGATATCCCAAATATGTTTTTTATTCCTAGATGAGCTAGCGAAGCAATGGAAGAATTTGTTGTTAAGATCACCACATTCTATCCAATTAATTCTGCTTCGTTGCCTCCAAAGTGCTTCATCTGCAAGCAAGAGTTTATTCCTCTTTGTTTCAAGTAGATTCAACTTTTGGAATCTGTCCCCATCGTAACCATCCTGTGTGTCAAGTTGAAGTAGATCTTTTATATTTTGTTCCAGCGAAAGTAGCATGTGCAATGATTGCCTTCGGTGGTGGGAGACCCACTTTTTTATGCAGATTTTTACATGTTTAAGTTTTCGGGCAAATCGTTGTTGTATTCCAGTTTCTCTCTAGAATAGGGGGTTAGTCCAAGCTGTGTGTACAGTGGCAATAAAGTCATGTTCTGCGAGCCAACAAGAATTTAGCTTGAAAGGATACTGTATGCGAGCAACCAGAGATCTGAATTGAAGTAGAATCAGAGCGTGATCTGAAAGGAAAGATAAATCCACCTAAGTTTTGATTCTATCATTAGCAGTAGCAAGATTAACTAAAATATAGAAGCGGTCTAAACGCTTGGAGCTGGAATCCTGACCCACTCTGCCATTTTGCCATGTTGGAGCCAAGACGTTCGGAGGGAAGTCTACTAATCCATGAGCTGGAAAAAAGAGTTTTGAAGAAATCGGCCAGTGGGTCTTGTGCAATAGCAACACCCCAAATTTCGCCCGAGCAAGTGGTGAAGTTCAGATCACCAACAATTATTAAGTTTACATGATCTAGCAGGCCGCTAGATTCCACTTTTTCCCAAAATATTTTTCTATGTGTGCAAGGACCATAGGAGTTCAGAAAGTTTATCTATTGGTTGTTCCACCTACAAGATCCAGTTAAAAAAATGCCATTGCAGCTCAGGAAAGGATTTAAATAAAAAAGAGAAGGATCCCAAGTGGCAGCAAGACCTCCAGAAGTTCCCAACGAGTTAACCGAGCAAGAGTGCCAATCTGGGCGGAATTTATTAAAAAAAGTTCTGGCTTTTTTTCCATCAACTAATGTTTCCTGTAGGAAAATAATATCTAGGGAAGACCGAGAGAGTAGTCTTCTGAAAGCAAAGGATTTAAGGGGGGGGGGGGTGCGGGGCACCCCTCTGATATTGAGGGAGAGCAAGATCATTATTTGGTTCTCGCTAGGGCTTTCATGCCTCTAAGAACTCCAATATCAGTGTGTTGAGAGGAAGAATCAGTGGTAAGAGAAAGAAAGGGCCCCTCTTTGCGACGAGTGCTTCTTGTTTTGATCTGTGAGTGTTCATACCCAGTTCCTCTTGACCAAGTATGAACTTTTTCAGTGTCCACTCCAGAGAATTCCTTGTGTCCCGAGCTCCCCTCCTCGATAGATGGCATGATAACCGACTTCCCCAGGAAGGTGGGTAGAGGGACTGGTGAGAGGACTTCTTTGTAGAACGGGAGCAACGAGTCCAGGATATTATTAAGAGTGTTATCCTCTAACTGGGATCCAGTAGTACCTGGTTGTGAGTGATCCGTCCTCTGAGCAGGCAAATCTGTTTCTGTGTTCACATATTCCAAAAGTGTAGCAGGTAAACAGGTAGGGAGAGTAACCCCTCAGTGTGAAGGCCCAAGATTGGTCACTAGACGAGGGCGTAGAGGCAGGAGGCGTCGAGCAGGAGGTAAAGGTAGCGGGGAGGTTTACCCTCGGGGAAGAGGCCCGAGGCTGATCAGTCGTAGAAGGCGCAGAATGAAAAGGCGTTGGGCAGGAATTGAAGGTAGTAGGGTGAATGGTTGGCGGGGGGGTGGGGGCGGTTGGAGAGGGTCGGGTATAGTAGTGAAAGAGGGAGAGGTAACGGGAAGGGACAGGTGAGAGTCCGACAGACGGGGAGTTGTGTAAGAAAGAGGCATCCAGAGGGAGTTCAGTCTGTGTTAGATCCAGTCGATGGAGGGTAGCGCCCAGTGTCCAAGCAACAACATTGTCTAGAAGGTCTTTTTTCCAAGAGGTAAGAGAGAAGAAAAAAGCTGGGCAGATGGACTTGAGCTTACCAGTAATCGAGTCTGGGGTGGCTGGCTCTTCGAAGTCTAGCAGGTTCGGAAAGGTAGGATGGGTGTTCACATCAGGGGAATCCATCCTGGAGGATAGTTCAAGCATTGTTTCCTCCGATTGTTCCACTTCCAGTTGACCCAGGTAGGCGTTTCTAAGGTGGCATATAAGTCTACAGAGTGTACACCTGAAGGGGATGCTGAGATAGTCCAGAGTCTATCGTAGGTGTTGTCCACGCCATTCGATGTCGATGGATTCCGACAATATGTCTATCTCCACCATGAATTTTTCCATCTTCGTTGTCGAGCCTAAGAGAGATTGTGGCTCTATGCAAATGAAGTGTAACACCTTGTTTCCCCCAGTTTGTAAAAATAACTATACTGGCCAAGAACTGTGGCAAACCCAAAAATGTGAATGTGTGATGTGAATGGACCTTGTGAAAAAGGTCGATGAATGTGAATAATATTATGAATATATATTGCAGGACTGCTGAGAGGGGATATGCTGAAAAAGAGACCACGATGGCTGGAGAAAGGTGGCGGAAGGCACCTGGAATGGTGGCGTTAACTTCCACCGAAACCAATACCGTATTTGGACTTCACTGGCCCGAAGAACCAAGAGCGGCTCGTTGGCCCCGAATTAAATGACTCGTCAGGATTGGTAGGTAAAGGGCTCCTCATGAGTAATGAGGGATGGGGGTGAACTGCCCATCCGTAGAGTCCTCAGACCTGACCACTGCGAGGAAAATCATGCCACACGCAACCTCGCCGAACAGAGAAAAGGCAGGAAGTGTGGGCGATCAAGGGGAGACGCGAGGGAAAGAGGAAGAGAACTCTGGAAAATACAGAGTGAGTGATAGCAGAGAAGAAGGAGAGTAACCTTCGATCTCGGTCACTGGCAAACAGAGACACAGTCTCGCAACATCGTGGTCTCAGCTCGGGGGTGGCTAGTGGTAAATCCGTTGGGAGTCGCTGAGCCTACGGTTGGGTGGAAACGAGCACCCCTATCAACAATTGCAATCACACCTGGTGTTATTTCTGATAAGTGTTTTATATCCTGTATCTTGAAATTTATATGCTGATATGTATGTTCCTAATCTGTGCAATTTATGAATGGTTTGAGCATAAGACTGGTTGTGTGGTGTTTTGACCAGAAATGGTGGTTGTATGCTTATAATGGAAAGACCACGTATGGCTTATGTTTTACGAATTGCTTACTGATCTAAGTCAGACTTCAAGTCTGCTCTCGGGAGATTGTTCCTGTGTTTGTCCTACCTGATGCCTTGGATAGATTTCCTTTCGAAGGCATCCTTTTGAGACCACTCCCTTACCTTAAAAAAGACCTTCCAGTCTGGTCTTCAAAAACCTGGTGTAAATTACCCGAGGACCTGGAGAAGGATGTTAGAGGTTAAGTCTCAAAACCTTGTGCGAGGGAGAACGGTAATTTGTAGACCTCAACCTTTCGGCGTTTCGGCACCCAGAGTATCTTGGTGCGAGTTTTCTTGCACTCGCGAGTCCCGGAACTCCGACCCGCGAAATCTCAAAACAAGAGCGTGTGGATAAGAATCGATTGACGGACGAGATCCCGTCGGAATATCTGCGGTCATTCACGACCGTTAGATTGGAGGAAGAAATGATGGCGTTAAATGCCTTAACCCCTTTTCCTTTATCTTCGTGAGTAGCTAAGAAATCGAGACCGTAGACCCCCAAGGTCCGTGGGAGTATCTGGATCGTTGGTTTTTCCACGTCTAGGGAGCAGTGGGAGAGTGCACAACGTGGGACAGATCTGAACTGTCAGATCTTAGTTAGAAAACCCGACAGTCGTTGGATCTGTCAGGAGATGCATGAGGGTTAAGCCCTCGTGAACAGAGGCGAAAGTCCTGAAAGAGGAGTTGGTATCGGGATTTCAGACTTCGGGATTCCGGAAGTCCTGATGATGAGAGGTCGGGAAACTTCACAATGAAAGTCCCAAAATAGATCTGAGTCATCCATCCGTGGAGGACACGTGGCAGAGATCGAGAGTCCATCGGTATTTCGGATATCGGGGATTCGAATTGATAGAGGATCTGTGTCACTGGGGGTTGCAAGTCGCGAAATCGCGAAACGACGAGGACCGTCCGATTAAGGGAGGCCACGTGTCGCGAGATCCTCTCGAAGGTCCCAAGGTCTGTAATAACAGTTAGATTTGAGGAAGAGACGTAGACCTTAATGCCACGACCCATTTTACCCTTGAAAGAGATGAATGAATCTAGACCGTCCATCAAAGGAGACACGTGGTGAGCGGTCAGAGTTCAGGGAAAAGTCCCGAAATCCCGTGGACCGTTGGATCCACACTCTTAAGAGCCGTCGATCTCTTACACGAATTCCCATAATGGAATTCAAAGATTTGAATGACAAAGAGTTTTGGAGTCATTGCATTTTGAACTCCCGAATACCGAAACCCCGGAAGGATCCATACCGTTGAATCAGGGGAGGCTTACGGCCGTCGATCTCCCTTTGGAGGGAAACTTTGGAGACCTCGGAATTTTCGGGGATTTGAATGGGGAAAGGTAGAAGTCATGCATCGCAATTCCCCGAATCGCGAAAAGTCGATAAGCGGTTGGCTGGCTTAAGCGTGTGGACATGGAGCAGGGTCACATGGACAAGACCCCAAGCGGGAAACTTACCACTCGCTAGCCCTGTCGGGGTTCGACATTTCACTATTTTCGAGCTTCGAGGTTTGCAGAGTCGAAAGACTCGACATTCTGGTAGCAGTGAGTTGCGAAGTGCGAAGAGACGTCGTACTGTTTCGACTTGTAGTCGTGACCCACAACCACATGGAGGTGAACATATGAGGAACTAATTGACGCTAGGCCCCCGTGAGTATTTCGGGGATTTTGATCCACGAGAAATCGACGAAAATTTTGATTTTCATAGTGGGTGTGTTACATGAAGCGACCCAGAGCATTGCCTATGGCCTCAAGGGCTTTCAAGTTCCAGAGGTGTAGTGGCAGTCTTGGGAGGAGAACCCAAAAATGTCTCAGGAGGAAATAGTCCCGAGAAGGATCGAAGCGAATGCACCAACGCTTGAGGATGAGGCTACCGTAGTCTAGTGTCCAGAGATGGTCCAATATTGTAGTAGTGTCCTCCGGAGTATTAAATCGAAAGCAAATCCAACCCCGAGTTAGGTAGGAGATCTCTGGAGTATAACCTAGCAAACGCCGCCAGGTTGCTTGCACCCAATCCACAAGGTTAAGTCAATAGAGGTGTTTGTATGAGATTCGACCCACTAGTGCACAGAGGCTTAAGGAGACAAAGTCCTCAAGGCCAATATCTTGCCCAAGAACCATTTTCCTCTTTGTTTTTTTTTAGCATCAGGGTCTACCCTGAGTTTTTTTACAGTTTCTTGTGGTTCCTCCAGAATGAGTAATGTGCCTGGATGAGCCCCTAAGTTTCCATTGAGTCGAGTTAGGGATAGGTCCACAGATGGTTGAGGTAATAGAAGGGTATGTTGGTCTAGTGTCGGGGAGAGTGGAAGGGGGGAGAGGGGCTGAAGGATGTTGGGACAAGAGAGAGGTCCAACGAGGCTGTAGTACCAAAGGGGATGGGAGAGTGTGAAGTGCGATTGGTAGAGGAGTTGGGGGAAGTGTAGGATAGTTTGGTGGGTCCGGTAAGGAAGATGTGGGGTCAGAGGAGGTGCATCAAAGATAAGAGGTCCCTGGATTAAGGGTGGAGGTTTGTGCAAGTCTAACCAGTTCATCTTTTGAGGCGTAGAGAGCCTCACTATTCCAGAGGGCATCGTCAACCATTAGTGCACTGACATCCCTCTCCATAGGAGTGGATCTTGAGGCTGGTTGGTTCCACTATGATGAGATGACAACCTTTGGCAGAGTGTGTAAGATGGTCAGTAGGCCAGTCCAATGGTGTGTAGGAGTCTGGTGAACAGAGAGAGCTTAAGGTGAAGTGGATAAGTGGAGAGACAGAAGCAGGCTTGTGTGTTGATGATCATTTTGATCAAGGGAAGATCCTCAAGGTTCAAACAGGTGTTAAACGGGATAGGTGAGGAGAAAGCTCAGTAAAACGATGCTGATAAGTGACAGGAAAGTCCAAGGCCATAAAGGTAGGTGTAGATCCCATGTTGTTCAAGCTCAAAAATAATGGATGTCAATGTTCTCGTACAACAAGAGCAAAATCTAAGTAGGAAGATTAGGTAGATGATCAGAGGAGTGGAGCTTGTTTTCGCTATTTAATCTGTGCATAATCACAAAACAACAAATACCAAATACCACAACTATACATATTGAAAACATCTCCTCATAAAGAAATAAACTTAAAGTAGTGTAGTATGAGAAAGTATATAACCATAACAAAGAGTTAGGTCATATTAGGTCAAGGGACTGAAAACTACAACATGTACGAGTATAATGCAATTGTGACTCCTATATAATGTCTAAAATAACATAAAGAAATAAACTTGAAGTAGTGTAATATGAGAAAATATATAACCATAACAAAGAGGGCTAGGAGGGATAGGGTGAGGGGGACGAATTGGGCATTGGCTCGTTGTCAGAGTCCTCAGGGACTATTGAGGGGTCCCACTGTATCATCCTGGGGGATCTAGGAGCGGGGATACTCCCGAGTCCTAGCATCCTAGGTCGAAAGAAAGAAACTCATCTGAGGTTGAGAGGTGGAGGCACTCTACTCTGGATCCATCTGGAGCTAATCACTCTAACTCTTTGAGGATGTATGAACTCATGTATCGTTCAACACCTCCAAACACTCTCAATGATAATGATCTGTCCCCAAAGAAAACCAGTAAAAAAATGAGTGAAGATGTCACAAATTATGGATGATGAAAAAACAAATAAATTTTAAATTGAATATAAAAGATTAGAAAGTAAATAAAAAATTAAAATTAAATTATTAATATTAGTTTTTATAAAAATATTAAATAAAGATATATAATTATTATACTAAACTAAAATATTATATAAAAAATAACAATTAGTTTAGTTTAGTTTATAGTAAATAAAGGTTAACAATAATATATGAAAATTTTAAAACTAAAATATTATATAAAAAATAACAATTGGTTTAGTTTAGTTTATAGTAAATAAAGGTTAACAATAATATATGAAAAATTTATATAACATTTTTTTAAAATGTTATATTAAATGTATATTTTAAAAATAAAATTACATTCTTATATTTTTATATTTTATTTATAATTTTTAATTAATTAAAAAAGAAATAGATGAAATTTAAAAATAATTATTATTATAAAAATTAATTTAATTTTTAATTTTTAATTTTTAATTAATTAATTAATTTTTTTTAAATAATTATTATTATCAAAAATTAATTTAATAAATTAATTTAAAAAAATATTAGAAAATTTTATAAAAATTTGTAACATGAAACTGAATTGAATTAATAGCAAATCAAAACACTTTGCAAATAAAAGTATATTGAATTAAAATTTGTAACACGAAAAAAAAAAATTAATATAAAATCAAATTGCAAATCAAAACACTTTGATTTGTAAATGAAAATATATTAAATTAAATCAATGTAAAGTCATGACTTACAAATAAAAATATACTTCTTTAAAATTACTATTAAAAAAAAATATGGTATAAATTTATTTATGTTACTCTTTCTTTCTTTTTTATATTATACTTTTTTTTTTTTTCTTCATTTTAATTTATTAATGTTAGATGTGTACTCCACACATCTTTTCCAAAGACCACTTGATTTTTCTTTATATATAATTTGTTCAAGATGCAAATATCTTGGTAACATATTGGATTATTTTATATTATGCTTTTTTATCTTTATTTTAATTTATGTAACATATTGGATTATTTTATATTATGCTTTTTTATCTTTATTTTAATTTATTAATGTTAGATGTGTACTCCATACATCTCTTTCACTTAAATTAAAAGACCACTTGATTTTTTTATATATATAATTGGTTCAAAATGCAAATATTATTAATAAAATGTTGAAACATTTAAATCTCTTATATGAAACAATTATTTTTCTATATATAATTTTGTTCAAGATGCAAATATCATTAATAAAATGTTGAAACATTTAAATCTCGTGTATGAAATAGTTAGTGTTAACTTTCTCCATATCATTTCTGTGAATGGACAATTAAAAATAGTATTGTTTGTTGTCTTTGGATCAGGGTTGTTCATGTTAATGTCTCCCTTATCTTTTTCAATGATGGTGAGATGAAGAGTGTTCTTTAAAGTTTCACGATTTGATTCAAATGGTTATAGACAATATGATGTCGATGTGGATGATCCAAATGGAAAACCACAACAACAATTTCACACAAGTTCGTCTTAGATACAGAGATTTTAACAAGTTATGGCTTGACAAATAATGAAACTTAACTCATACAAGAAATAAACTCAAACATTCAACATTTAAATACACATTCTCATAGAAATAAATTCAAACATTCAACATTTAAATACACATTCTCATAGTAATGTGGGCAATAATTCAATTTTGAATCTTCATTAATAAAAGAAAATTATACAATGAGATGTAGACAATGTGAGGCTTTGTAAAACTTTACAATACAACTTTGAATGCACTATGAACTGTCTACAACTAGTAACCGACCAATGTATAATTGGAGGATGATATATAGATATTCTACCAAGAGTATACAAAATGATTCATTAAATGACAAAATATACAAAACTCAAAAAGAGGAAGAAACAAAGAAAGGAAGATTGCCTATCTTGGCTATTAGGCTTCCATAGTTCAAGTGATTCAATCACCCTTGAGGAGATAATACTTCAAATGCTTTTTATATATTAAAAAAAATATCCATTCAGATTATTTGACTTTGCAAAGGTTGTTGAATTTGGTGAGATGACTAATTTCCAAGAAGAAACTTTAGATTTATATGATTTTCGAGAGGGGCCTTCCCCTCTCTTGAATTTTGGCACCATGGAAAAATCTTACCACCACAATGTAGTGAAAGAGAGGTGTTGGAATCAACTTGTTATGTCAGTACCTCACCACCTTGAGTAGGCCTTGTTTGACTTTAAATGCCATCTTCTCAAGATCTTCTAGTTGGATATGCACTTAGTGATATCCTAAGTTTATACACTTTTCAAGGCTAGTGAGCAAGTTAGCAATGTTCAAGAGTGTTCACTATGATTTTGTTGAGTTCCCAACAATCTATCTACATATACCATGTATAATTTATCTACATACATTAATTATATGTTTATGCTTAATAGACAACATATTGTCCCCACATATGCATGTACATCATAAAAAACAAGTGAGGCTACCACATCTTTAATGCTCTTGGTTTAGTTCTTATGCAGATAGAAAATACCAGAGCATCATCATTTTCACAAGATTCTTCATCCACGTTCACAATAACATTGGATTCATCTACATTTAATCCTTTTGGTGCATCATGTTTGTGAAAAGAGCATGGCAACTTTGTTAGATACTTGATCACAACTAATAATGGTCACATCCTAATAGAATAGAACTTGGAAGGTAAAAATTATATATTGCAAGTAAATTGACTAGACTCATTGTCAAGGGGTGCAAGCTCTAGAACTCTTTCAATGAAGAGATAGTATTCTTCTTTTCTTTATTCCCCTCTCAAAGTTAGTGTAGGCATAGAACCTCCATTGGGCTTCATTAATTACTAAAAGGTAACAATTAGACCCCGAACAAAAAAATATTCAAATTTGAAAAATACCCAATTGATTTTTAAAAACCAAACCTTGAATGTCTTGTTCTCCACCAATTTGTTAGATTTTGGGGGTTACTTTGAAAATGTTTATACCATGTTTGGGGGTGCTTCATGAGATTTGGGGTACATGGTGTATGATTAGCACTTGAATGGTCCTTGATGGATTTGCACATTGGAGATGGCTTACTCAATGGTTGATTGACTTTAGTTTGGTGCTTGCATGATATTCTTCCCTAGGGCATTTGAGATCTCCAAACAACTTTGGTGGTATTCTACATGATGGCCACATGGAGATGATTTCTTGCTTGGAGAATGCCTTAATTAGGAAGATGAGTGTTTGGCATTCTAGAGGAGGGCATTGGGCCCTAGATAACACGGGGTAGCTTGGATGCTTGCATGGAGTCGTGGAGTTGGATCGAGGATGCCTAGGTTGAAACAATGTTCACGCAAGGGGAGTGCACCTAGTGGAGTACATGGCTTAGGAGGATAGTTAGAATCGTTGGAGGCTTGTAGGAGGAATGTTGGACACACCTCATGGAGCACCCTTGCATTTGGATCCTTATTTGTGGACGACGACACCTTGGAGCTTGATGCGTACACCCTTGGAATGTAGCACTCCACACATGTGAGCCCACAAGTGTTATTATCTAGTTTGCTTGTAAATGCATAGACCAACATATGTGTTTTTGGTCTTCCTTACCTCTCATATATATAGAGGAAGGAGAGAGTCCTTTACTCACTCATTCATTCTTAACACTCTTGAGTTGGAGATGTTATCAAGAGGAGCAAACTATTCTTCCTTTCTTTTGCACTCCTTTTTTGTACTTTATCTCTTTCTCTCTCTTGGAGTTGTTGGGGTTTCTTGTAGCTTCTTTTGTTATGATATTTAGAGACTTAGGAGTTATTTAATTTCAACTTGGTCTAATATGTTTTTAGGTAAAAGTGTGTTTTTTAGTATGCATTTGTAGTTATGTAATCCGATGGTCACAATATGTTCTAGACATAGAGTGATTTGACTACTCATATCCTTGATTTTAATGGCTACATAGATCCATGGTTTGACACTCGATTGGTCCATGATCTCTATTTAAAGAGCATGGAGTGTCATTTACTCATGATCGATTGTGAGAAATTCTCTTGTAAAATATATTTCTTTTGCATTAATTTATTGCCTCAAGTTGGCTGGGGACATGGATTGTTTCCCTCTTCGAGGGTTTTAACCATGTAAAAACATTGGTGTATTGATCTTTGATATAGTTGTGTAAGTGGTTACTGGAGGTGTTCATCCTATGTGGGAATACTTTGTTTTGTCGAACATGGTATCGAAGCTCGTTTGAAGACCCACTCCCCTTGTAGATCAAGATCTTGAACCCGTGTTGCCGCATTTTTGGGTTATGTTATTTTTGTGCATTTCTAGGCTAAGTGGACTATTCCATTACATCCATAACACTTATTTCAGTTAGAAACACTTTTCGTTTAACTCAAAAAGGTTTCTTTTTAACCAAGATATTGCCTTTTCTTTTAGATTCAGAGGTATAAACTCAGAATGTGCCCTTGTTAAAAAAAATTGTAGAGTCAATATTTCAATTTTTTGTTTTTATTCCCAATTTGCTACTCTTTCTGATTTGTGAATGTTTTTTTTCTTGCTCTCTATGCGATCTCGACAAATAAAAAATAGAGTGGAAAGTGCTCTCTTTTTTGTGTATTCTATGTTCTCTACGCTTTATGCAATCTTATCAAATCAAATAAAATAAAGAAAACTTGCATTTTAGGTAAGCTAATCGAGGTCTAACCCCATTATTGTTGAGATTCGAGAATTTTTTCCTGAATTTTCACTTGTTTTTGTGTGTAGCCATGTTGAAGTTTTTTGCAATAAAGCATGCACTTTGAGGCAAAGAGTAAACAAAAAAACCCTCCTCCATCAAAATTGTTATATATTCTATACTAGGTCACTTGGTTGAAAGTTATTTTATTTACTAAAAGGTTTGTTCATGCAACCTTGAGTTATCTCATACCTTTATTGTAAAGTGCTTTTCACTTAAATTATAAAAGTGAATCACTGGTTGTTTTTTGTAAGTAAGTATCTATGGAATTAATTATGGACAAAATTTACAAAATTATGGACAGGAGAAGCAGTGTTGTTCTAGTACCATAGAGACCATGGTAGTCTCTTGGGAAAAAACCCACAAGAAATCAACTTACCCCAGAGGGGAAACTGGGTCCTATAATGTAGTAATTGTCTTAAAAGCATGGAATCATAAATCCTAGCAGGCCGTTGTCTGTGATATCAATTCGTTATATCCTCTGAAGCTAGATAGAAAAACAAAAACCTAAAACCAAAAAACCAAAGATCATTTTTCATGTTGAACATAAGAGAAGGTGGGACCCAAATTACCTCTTCGAGTTGCAGCTTCATATGTTTAAAGACCCGGTTGATTTCCCACTAGGGGAATGAAGGTGCCTCCATGGTGACAAGCAAGTTAGGTTACCACCTCAAGTAGATAGGCATTTTGAATTTCCAAGGCTTCCATTCTGCCTTTTAATTGGTGGAAGTCGTCCTCATTGGGTAACATACCTAAGGCCACCATGGTTTTGGTGTGCCAGTATAATTCTTAGGTGCGGAAGAAATTTGAGTTCTTGGTCCTAGTGCAACCAAGATTAGGAATGAAACACCCCACCTGGAACTCTACTTCAACATCCTCTTTAAACTCCATGTTCCGACGGACTTCAACTTCCAATTCGAGGATTTTGGCTTTGTCTTCCTTAGGAACAAATCTTCATAGAATTTTGTAGTAGCCATGGTTGTATTTTTTGAACGAGATGGCTTTACAGAGGGAGAACAGGGCTTCCGGCCTCTGGGAGCCATGACCAGACAAACATAATAGAGAAATAAACCTAGTGGACTGCTTAGAAAATCAAGGGAATGCCAAATATACAAGAGTTGTGTTGCACCCAGTGTGTGCCCATCTCCATTTATCGTCTTCATTTTAGGAAATCTACCGATTGACCTATCAACCTTTGCGTCCCCATTCACTCAAATCATAAGTGATTGGATAATTAGAACTTGTGGGCACATCCTCCTATGCGTGCCAAGAATCATTCTCTATGGCTGAATGAACCTCACTGCTTCCATTTATGATGTTGATTCTGGACCGGGGTATAAGGTTCACATCAACAACTTCGTGGGAATGAGGAGGGTTAGCAGACCATCTTTCTTCACACTCCCCACAATTATTTCTTGCAGACCTACTTGACCTCAAAAGTACACCACCCAGCCTATTCATATCGTCGTGTCTGATTTGTAGAGGGACACTTGGGCTATGTTGCATGATGCTCGTAGAAACCTGGGGCCTGGGGCTAGGTGTTGTCTTTGTGGGGCCCACCATGCTTGCTTGGGAACTCGAAGGAACCCCATCTGGGGAATAAGTGAATCACTATAAAATAACTTTAATATTATTTTCTTTAAGTTATTTTTTGCATGTAACTTTAATTTATAAAATAACTTTATTGTAAAAGTGATTCTCACTTATTGTATAAAAGTGGGTCACTTCATAAGTAAATTATTTGTAAAAGTGATATTACAGGCAAAGTTAGAGAAGGAAGAGTTTTTTTTTTACTTAACCACCTTATTGTGCATCTAGCACCACGTGGGCCAACTTCTACTTGCCACTCGGCTCTTTGGTTACCATTTATTTTTATTTTTTAAAGGACATAACCTTCACATTCAAAGTTTGTTTTCAATGTTTTTTTTTTAAACAACCTATTTTTTCGAGAGCTTTCCATCTAGATAGATAGATTCAGGTTTTGAATCCATGTTATATTCATATTTTAATATGGCTTCTCCAAGTGATATTTTGCTTACTAATGCCAGCTACTTCTCATGAAAATCTCATATGGAGGATGTACTAAGAAGTAAAGGATTGTACTGGATTACGTTGGGAAAAGAACAAGCCCCCACTGATACTTAAAAGAAAGCCAAATGGGATAATCAAAATGACGAAGCATGTGGATTAATCAAAATGTCCATCTCTCCTCATTTACAACTTCATTTTCAAGGAATTGATGACCCAATTGAAGCCTGGGATAAGCTAGAAGTCATATTTGGTAAACACAATCTGATTCAATCCCACCAACTTGACAACCAATTAATGACTTTAAATCCCAATTATTTCTCCTGCATTGAAGATTATTTATCTAATTTTAAAACACTTATAATTTTACTTAAATATTGCAACATAGATTTGAAGGAAGAACAATGCATATATGTTACTCTTGCTAAGTTTGATAGTGCATATTTTGTCTTTGTATCTACCTTCTATGCCACCAGATAATCTCTAGGGAATTCTTATCCATATCCCACTCTTCAGTATTTTTGGGATTCTCTTATTAGAGAGCAAGATAAGCCCTTTCATCTTGGAATTATCAACACTGCAAGTACATCTAACAAAACCTTAATGGCCCAATAAAAAAACAAAACCAAGCATATAAAGAAGCAACATCCTTGCAACAACAACAAGAAAAACAAGGGTCTCAAACCCTCTCAGACAACTTCTACTCCCAATGGTGACAAAGGACCAAAAACAAAAAGTAAGAAGATTGACATGCATTGCAATTTTTGTTGGCAAGATGGTCATCTAGAGTCTAAACATTTTAAAAAGACGAAGGGTTTAGAAGTAGCAATGAAGAAGCATAACATAAATCTTGATTCTTCTTATTCTAACTCTTCTTCTCATGGACATGCACTTTCTATTTCTGGTTTCTCCTTTAATGCAACATCTACTTCTTCTTCTGATGGGTAGCTTATTGATTTTGGAGCATCTTATCGTATGTCTAAGGACAAAGCCATTTTTTCTGCTATTAATGAGTGTAACACCAAAATCATATTTGTTGGTGATGATAGATATCTCAGTGTTGTATATTTTGGAACAATTAAAGTACATAATGGTCGTTTCAATGATGTATTATGTGTTCCAAATTTTCCATGCAACCTTCTATCATTATATAAGATCACTCATTTAGGTATAGTAGAGTTTTCATCTCACCAAGTTGTAATCAATGATTTAAAAGATCCTAAGTATGTCATAGCCACTGGAATTGTTGATGATATTAACGGTACGAATGTGACAACTTTGGGTCATCATCTTTCCATTATTTTTTATTGCTCACAGTGATGACTTGGACAAACTATGGCATGAACGGTTTGGTGCAATAACTATCCTCCTCTCATTTCTTGTAGAGATGGTGTTTGTGTTGGTTGTGTTCTTAGAAAACATCATCGAGTCAATTTTGATAAGCATGCCTCGACCCCTTTGTAGCTTATTCATAGTTGTTTGTGTGGTCATCTTTCTTCTCCTTCTTTCTCTAGGTGCAAGTACTTCTTAAATTTCATTGACGACTTTTCCAAACACAGTTGGGTTTACTTCTTAAAACTTAAGAGTGGAGTTCTTGACATGTTTTTGGACTACAAGCCACTTGTAGAAAAACAATCTAGACATCAACTACAAAGGTTAAGAACAAATAACGACAATGAATATGTGAACAACGGATTTACAACATATTGTAGTACATAGGGAATTCAAATGTAACATATTGTTCCATATACACCACAACAAAATGGTTTTGTTGAGAGAAAGAATTGCACGTTAAAGGAAATGGCTGATTGTATGAATCAATATAAAGGATTAAGTCTTCATTATTGGGTGGAAGCCATCAATTGTGCCAATTACATAGTAAATCACACTCCCACAAATGCTTTAAAAAATATCACACTAGAAGAAGAATAGACTAAAAATAAGTCAAATGTAAGCCACTTCCATGTATTTGGTAGTGAAGCATGGGCTCACATTCCTGATGAGGAAAGGAAAGCATTATAGCCTAAAAGTGAGAATTGTATTTTTGTTGGATATTCTGAAGATGTGAAAGGTTACTTACTTCTTCAACATAATTCCAATGAAATAATTATTAGAAGAGATGTTAAATTTGATACAAATCTCTTGGCCTGGGAGCCTAATTCGACATTTTTTTCCATCTTTGGCCTATGATCCATATGTGGTGTTTGTGCTATCTTATGTTCTTTTTTTGGTTTCTTCTTCACATGATGACAACGAGGATGAAAATCCACCTTTGTCTACTCACTTTCCTCTATTTGATTCCATTGAATATGAACCTACACCAACACCACGACTTCATAGATGGGTCCATTCAACATGAGAAGTGACTAGTGATCTTGTCAGTGATCATCTAGATCAATGTTGGACATGTTCACAGTTCCATCAAGCCTCCTCTCTTTTGGCTCAACATGAGAAGCAACTAGTGATCTTGTCGGTGATCATCTAGATCAATGTTAGACATGTTCACAGTTCTAGCAAGCCTCCTCTCTTTTGGTTCAAGTTTCAAAGACGCATGATCCAAACAAATTTTCAAAAGCTTCTAGCCATACAAATTGGGACAAAACAATGACTGAAGAATATTGTTCCTTAATGATGAATAATACTTGGGATCTTGTACCTCTTCCAAAAGGAAGAAAAATTGTCATATGTATATGGGTATATAGAACCGAGTATGCATTAAATGGAAGTGTTGAAAGACATAATTCCCAACTAGTGTTCAAAGGATTATCTAAAGTTGAAGGAATTGACTATAATAAAAACTTTGCCCCTGTAGCCAAAATGAATTCCATTCACCTTGTTCTATCCCTTACTGCCTCACATAGATGGGAGGCCCATTATATGGATGTTAAATTTGCCTTCTCGCATGGGGGTATGCAAGAAGAAATCTACATGGAACAACCTCATGGCTATGTTTAGAATGATTGTATCCTTGTTTGTCACCTTAAGAAATCTATGTATGGTCTTAAGCAAGCTCCTCAAGCTTGGTATTGTAAAATGGACAACTTTCTTCTTCACACTAGCTTTTCTAGATGTCATTTTGACCCTAAAGTCTATACCAAGAAAGTAGGAAGCCATATAATAATACTTTCTCTTTATGTTGATGACCTTATCCTCACTAGTAACGATCTTAAACTTTTAACCCATGTGAAATCCATCCTTAAAAATAATTTTGAAATGACAAACTTAGGCTATTTGCATTATTTCTTTAGCTTCCAAGTATTGCAAACTAAAGAAGGAATTTCTCTTTCCCAGTCTAAGTATGCATGTGACCTTCTTCATCTATTTCACATGGAAGATTCTAAACCAATCCCTTCTCCCTTCCATTCTGGTGTCAAACTTGTTGCCACATGTATTACTCCTGAATTCGATGTCACCTTGTACCATCAATTAGTTGGTAGTATCTTATATTTGACTCATACCCATCCTTATATTTCCTTTGTTGTTGGTCTTGTTACCCAATATATGCAAACACCCAAAGAAAGCCATTGGAAATCGACAAAAAAGATACTTTGGTATATCTGAGGTATAGTTCAGTTTGGGATACATTATAGTTCATGGGGGACTCCTTATTTGGTTGGTTTCACTAATTCATATTGGGTCAGTGACCCTGATGATCAAAGGTCTACTTAAGGTTATGTTTTCAGCCATGGTTCTGGACTTGTCACTTGGGCTTGTAAGAAACAACAGGCTATTGTTCTTTCTTAAATAGAAGCACAATACCAAGCATCAATTAATGCAAGTGAAGAAGCCTTGTGGCTTCAACATATCCTTTCAGAGTTTGGATTCCAACAACAACACCTGACCACCCTCTGTTGCGACAATCAGAGTTTCATCAAGCTCGCAAAATATCCAATTCAACATCAGTATAGAAAAAACATTGAGATACAAATGAAATTCATCATAAAACTCATTCATGATTGAGTTCTTCAAGTGCTCTTTTTCCCCATAGAAGATCGAGTTGTATACATTTTCACAAAGTCTCTTGCAAAAATGAAGTTTTCCCAACTTTGATCTAGGTTAGAAGTTTAGGAAGTTGTCATTAAGGGTGGATAGGCTCTAATGCCTCGTTCCTTCTCCTATTGTGTCACCTTTGCAAATCCTTCAATCATATCCCAAGTTGTTCTTAAGGGGGGGGGGGTATTAGAATATTTAGGCACTTAAGAGTTAGTTAAGTTCAAATTGGTATAATATGTCTTTAGGTAAAAGTGCGTTTCTTAGTATGTAATAGTATGCATTTAACCCAACAATCAGGATATGTTCTTGACATAGAGTGAACTACGACTCATATTCTTCATAATCTTAATGACTACATTGATCTGTGGCTTAACACCCAATTAGTCCATGATCTCTATTTAAAGAACATGAAGGGTCATTTGCTCATCAATTATGAGAAATTCTCTTGTAAAATATTTTATTTTGCATTAATATATTGCCTCAAGTGGACACATTGGCTGAGACCATGCATTGTTTCCCTCTTTGAGGGTTTTAATCACATAAAATCATCGGTGTGTTGATCTTTGATTTGGTTGTGTGAGTGGCTATTGAATTTGTTCGTCTTGCGTGGGAATACCTTGTTTTGTCAAACATCTTGGAGCTTCTTGGAGCATCTTGAATGCTAGGGTTAGGGATTCATCTCTTGGAGACTTGGAGACTAGGTTTTTGAGATGAAACCTTGGGTTCTACTTGTTGAAGTGAAGAAGAAGATGAGATGTCTTTCCTTGAAGGGCATGCTTGTTTGATGCATGCTTATTGGATCTCATTGGTGTGATATAGGGTTTTCATTGTTTTCCCTAGCTTTAGTTTTGAAGAGCCAAAGGATTGTAGTAGTCTTGGGATAAGGCTATAACATGAACATGGATTTCATCTTTATGAATAGTAATGAAGTTTCCAACTATTCAATACTTGTGTAATTGTAGATTTGATTTTCAACCATCTATTTCTTCATGGTTTTGAAATCTTCAACACTTATATGTCTTGTTGATTTGACATAATTTAAGATTGAATGTTTTAAGTGATATGGCATTTATATTTAAGATAATGTGGCAGATTTGTTATTCCATTTACAACTACCATAAGTGATTTTCAGATCTATTATATGCATGATAAGATTTCCCTACAGGGATAAAACTTATTGGGACACTTTGGTATCTTATCTCTTGAATTTCCAAGTGGATTGAGGTTGTTGAGAGTTGAAATATTGCTCGTTGTTGATGTTGTCTTGTTTATATTTCATAATAGGCCTAAGGTTGAAAATTCATAGGGTTAAGATATGGGAAACCTCTAGTTTAGATGTGAAATTTTGTTTTGCATTAATTTCTATATTTTTATAAACTTCTACATGGTTTTAGAGATTTTTTGGCTAAGATCACTCTAGGTGTAAGAAAGATTGTAACGTTCCTAGGGAGGATAATGTGCAGTACCCGGGGAGATACTCAAGTGGATAATGAATGTAATGTGGCCATAATCATGGAATAAGCCCACTATGTAGTTAGAGGCAATGATATAATAATGAGGGGTAGTTGGCATATACCCCTAAGAATACTCATGAGAAAGTCTAAATACAATTGAGTGTCATTGTATTGAGACATGTTGAGTAATGTATTGTAGTAAGCATGGATTATCAAGTTATTCCTTCCATAAGGAGGATTTGATGGTATTACCCCACCTTAAGGGTTCTCTCGATATTCTTGTGTTTTCTATTATGTGGATGCATTTTGTTATTTTGAAATGAATGGGTTTTATCTTTTATTTACCAAGGTTCCCTATCATGCCCGAGAAAGAGCTCTAATACCACTAGTACTAAACCTTAATAGAGAAAAGATAAAACCCCTTAGCTTCTAAGATAACAAAATGCATCCACACAATAGACAATACAAGGATACAAAAAGAACACTTAAGGTATGGTAACACCATCAAATACTCCCCATGAAAGGAATCACTCAACAAGCCATGCTCACTATAATGCAATGCTCAACGTGTCTTGATACAATGATAGTCACATGTATTTATACTTTCTCGAGTACTCCTAGGGTTCTGTCAACTTTCCATTATTATTATATTATTTCATATAACTACATATTGGGCCTATTCCATGATTATGGCCACATTACATTTATTATACCCTTGGGTACCTCCCTAGGTACCCCATATTATGTAATAAACCACTACGATGTGCAAACCCATATTACATAACGCAAATAACCTAACCTGCTAATAAAATCAATAATTACAAACACTCTGAACCATGGCTCCATTGACAACTACAAACACATAATGATCAATATGCCACCATAAGGGTCAAGTGGCAAGCAATTGAACATAAAATAATGTTTCTTTGCTCAAGTGGCAGACAATTGAACAATTCTCTCACTTGGAGGGAATGTTGATAGGCCCGACAACCCACTTCTTCAGAATGCACGCAGGCCTGAAAACCTACTTCTTTAACTAATGCCCATCGTCCTGACAACCTATTTCTTCAACCAAAATCTCACAGGCCTAACAACTTACCTCTTCAAACCCAAATCACCAAGGATTTATAGGGTCTTCCAAGCTCCATAGATCCACTCTCCAACCATGGTACACAAGGAACGAAAGACAAGAATGAATAGTAAGAATGATCAGAATGAATAATGAATGAGAATTACACTAATTCTCAATAGTATTTATGCATGTGCCTAACTTGACACTTGGAACACAAGGAACTAGCTTGTTCCCCACTTGTAACTCATTCCCATTTTCCTTTAGGAACTTAGGATAACATATTATTATAAGGGTTAGGACTTTAGGAATAATATTATATTATTCCTAGGTTTAAGCCCTTGACTTAGCCCCTTTTCATGGTTAGTCATTTTTGCAAATGAGATGACTTTTCGAAATAAATCTCGACTATTTAGTGATATTCATGTTTATAAGAGAACATATTTAGTTTGAAATTCATGGTTAAAGTATATATTAAATAAGTGGCAATTGAGAAAGGTTAAGTCTATATGTGTAGGGAGGGATTCAAAATTTTGAATTATTGCATTGATAATAGATATGAAATTTTTTGTCTTGTGTAGTTTAAACACAGTTAGGCAAGTGTTTAATAGGTTATGATAATTTTGGGGTAGAGATCCTCCAAACATAAAATTTAACTTGGCATGGATTCAAGTTCCATTAATGGATGATTTAAAATAAATTTCCTCTAAAAATGTTTTGGTCTTAAACATTTTATGATTGCGATTATAATTTTTTTTTGCATTTGGGAGTGGATGTTTCAAAGTGGTAAAGGCCTAAATGAATCTACATAGTGTTGATATATATACATTATAGAAAGTCATACCTTGTTCATTTGTTGCAGGTTTTACTATTTTGCCACATTAGTGAAACATAATCGTTTGAAGTCTATTGAGACACATATTGATATAGAGAGTCCTAACCTAATTGCCTTTTCATTTCTAGGATTAGAGTGAATTGCAACATGTATTGATTTAGAGAATGGTAACCTAATTGTTTTTTCATTTGTAGGATTAGAGTGAAAGTTTAATGTGTATATGAGTGAGCATGTTTGTCTACATGGATAAAGATTAGTGAGCCATCCATGAGTGAGGATGTTTTTCTACATGGCTAAAGATGGTTAAAATTTCACATCCAATTTTTCATGTAAATAATGGGACGACCACAAGAAAAAGCCCCAAAAATAAATAACGTATTAGTAAAATTGATTCATTTCAATAGTTTGTTATACATAATTGTGATGCTAATGAGCACAAGACATCTAGTTTCTTTGTTGTTGTCATGCAAACGATATGAATTTTAGATGTGAGGATATTAAATACTTACAAAAATGCTAGCAAAATTCTTGTGAATTTTTTGGAAATATGTTTTGGTAGATATCCTTAAATGATTGATGTTGTTGAGCCTATACCTATAGACCATGGTCTCTACATTCTAGAAATCTTGGAGGATTGTTTCTTAGTGTGGCTTCATTGGCCTCAAGATTCTTTTCCATTTTTAAAGGATAAGTTAGAGAATTTGATTTCATAAAAAGATAATAAATATAAATACATACAAAGACTCTATACTTGGTAGGAATTTTACTAATTTTATATTATTTCTCATGTAGGTTTCACTTTTGGCTTCTAGATCGATTTGAAATTTCAATTGTGGAATATTTATTGAGATGTCAAATACTGATTGTGGGAAGAAAGGATCAAGACAAAATGATCTATCATCATACTTTCAAAGACCTCAATCCAAGGATCCACATTCTCTTCATGTTTTGATCTCTTTTGAACAACCTATCACTGAAAGAGATGTCAACTCTTGTGAGAAAGCATCTAATATCCAAATAATAAATGAGAGAATATGTTCCACTGGTGATCAAAGTGAGATAAATGCATTTTCACCAGAAATTGGCAGTACAAATGTCGAAAATATTTCATTGGAAAAGAACACAACCAATTCACGGAAAATACAAAAAGGCCAATGGGACATAGGGAGAGGATTCCAACAGGATTGGGTCTCAAAATTTCCATTTATTGAATCAATATCTACAAAAAATGAGAAAGAGAAACCAAAATATAGATGCAATATATTTAGTTGGAAACTTGGCATGCCAACGACATTTCAGATGAAGTTAGATACAATAGATAAGCATGTAGGAAAGGTGTATGAAAATAAAATTGTATATGGCAAGGATACATCTATTGTCAAATGGAAATCGTCCGAGGAATGTCGACATGTCAAATATGTTGATGAATATAATAAATATTTAATAAGTAAGGGAAAACTCGAGGTATGTGGAGGAAGCATCACATCTCTATTCGAAAAGACAATGGAAAGAAATTTGTTATCCAGGACAATTCAACTAAGCATTGTATTTCACATCTTACTTAAAGGTCGTCCCATGACAGATTATCTAGATTACATGAAATATCTATCTTTTCTTCAAATGCCAAACTTTTCATCCTCTCATTGGTCTTTAACGAGTGGTTGGGAATGGGCAAAATGTCTAACTCAAGTAGAAAAGGATGATATGAAAGATAATATTGTAAATGCTAGGTTTTTGTCATTGTCTTTGGATGAGGTTACATCTATTGATAATACTTCATGGATATGTATGAGTATTTATACTGTTAATGACCATATTATACATTCCTATCTACTTAGGGTTCATAAAATGAGGGAGAATTCTACAACTGAAAAATATTTATGAACTTGTTGTTAATAGTTTGAAGGAAATTGGTGGTATGGATCATTTAATGTTTGCAAAAAAGTTGGTATGTGTTGGAACGGATGGAGCATTAGTAATGGAAGGAAAAAGGAATGGCCTTTATGTTAGACTAAAAATGTCATTTTCACTGTATATGTTGAGTATTCATTGTATGGCTCATAGTTTGAATCTTTCATTTAAAATAGTAAGCAAGTTTCCATCGGTTTCAAAAGTTGAAGATCTTGTACGAGAGGCTTATGCATGATTTTCTCGTAGTCCCAAATTATTTTCAAAGTTTTAAAAAATTGTTGATGGTGTTACAAATGGAAACAATCTTTTAAAATGTGTTGATACAAGATGGATCTCATTGAATGGACCAGCTCAAATATTAATTAGATAGTACCAATCCTTGGTAGGGGTGATGTATGAACATCGCTTTAGTGTAGATAGAGCTCAAGATCTTCTCTTTCAACTAACTGACATAGAGACTTTATTAACATTGGTTGGAATTATTCCTATGCTAGATGAAATGAATGTCCTCATGAAAATATCTCAAAGCCGCACAATGTATATTGAATAATACACAAATGCAAGAAAAATTGCATGTCTTTCATTGGGTAATTTGTATACGATGTCAGAGTCTTTCAGAGGTCCACAATTTACAAATTGGACTACGATCATTGATATAGAAAATAATGAATGTTTTTTGAAGTTTGATGAAAAAGGGATTCTATGTATGGTAGTGCATGGGCATATGGTTCCTTTTCATTATATTGATAAGACAAGATGAACCAACAAAGAGGGCCCTATGTCAAGAGTCTTATTCAATAATGTTGTCATATGATAAAAATTGCAAAATCACTATCATCAGAGAGACGAGAATGATTTCCTTGAGATGAATTGTTGGAAGCCATGTCTATTGTGTACCCTCAATATTGGAACAACAAAAAATGTAAAATTAATTTAAAACACAACTTTGTGGTAAAATTAAATACTTTAGTGCACTACTTTTGCAAGAAGGCCGCGATACATAGAGAACATCTTGAAGGTATTTTAGATAAATCAAAATTGTTTCAACAAGCCACAAGCTTCATTGAGATAATGTGGAATCAATTTCGCGTTTTGAAGAATCCTCTAGAATATGGTGCAATAACAATATTATGGGCTATTTTAGGTACTAGTCAATACTTACAGAAAAACATATCAGGATATTTCAAATTAGTGGATTTGTGTCAAACCATGATTTTGGGATCAATGGAGGATGAGAGAATGTTTAGTGCACTGCCATTTTTAAAGTCAAAGACGAGGAACAAGCTCGATAAACATATGGATATATGTTTAATATTATATGTAACAAAGTATGACATTACCAATTTTCCATATGAAAGAGTACTAGCTCTTTAGCGATCATATTGTGATAGAAGGGGAGAAAACAATATAACAAATTTCTCTAATGAACTTGATACAAAGAATAATTCTTTGGAGGCTCATAATGATAGTCCATATGGAGAGGGTCATGTTCATGATGAAGAAAGTGAACACCAAGATGAAAACTGGGAAATTGATATACCACAAGATTTGATCCAATCCAATATATATGAGGGCCTAGGGGACACTTATTCCAGTGTACATGTTCCATTGGTGGTGAAAGAAATAGTGAATGGAATAGCACAAATGATGTGATTCTTGTGATTCGTTGTTCCTATATTTTTGGAGTAGGTTGGAAATTCTTTATCATAGCAAGATTACTATATGCCAATTTGAGGTTGCATTTTAGGTAAAAATAGGTTCTATATTTTGTGTTTTTCATTGTAACATTGGAGCCACATTTTCTTGACGCAAGTTATTTTAAAATTGATGCTTTGATATTTAACTATTACACTGTCTCTTTCTTGTATGTGATAGGAAATGAACCTGGAATTTGATGAAGATGGGACCTATCTCTTCACATATATAGTGTCATAGTATTAAAGGGTAAATACCCGATTTAACAAGAATTCTGATAAGGAAGAATGGGCTCATTCAAGTCTATGAATTTCTTTGATGTCTAGATCTAATATGTTGATAAATTTTAATGGTTTGTTTGTTTGTTGTATTTTGGAGCATTTTGTCAAGTTTGGAATTTTGGGTTTAATTTGGTTAAAAAATTGTGTCGGTCCCTTAAATGCTTGTAGTTTTCATTTGATGTTTGACTGAACCTTTGTTGTGGCATTATTGGCTAAGAGATTCATATGATTTCCATTGTCTCAATGGTTTGGGTTAAAGTTAAAGACCTTCGTTGAGTAAACAACTTATTTTCATTTTTTCGTCATGACATTTATTTGAGAAACATATGGTATTAGGCTTAATATATGGCTTTGGTTATTATGTGACCACTCAATGTGTTTTTCATTGTTATGATTATTTTTTTAATATGTTTTATGGTCAAGGAAATATTTTTTTATTTCCTTTCACTTTGTGGCATGACTTGAGCATCTTCACCTTTTAGGATCTACTATGTTAATTCATATTTTCTTTGAAAAGACTTATTGATTATTTAGAAAGAGAAATGAGCTCTACTTAGCTAAGTGAAGAGAAAAATGTTCTATGCACTAGGTTCCTATGCGTTCATCAAAGGAGACCTATTAGCATGAGACCAACATTCCTTTAATACAATTATACTTTTGATGCCAAGACTAAAAGAGCATTACATGTAGCCAATGGAGGATGAGAGAATGTTTATTGCACTATTGTTCCTTAAGTCAAAGTTGGTATACGTGTTCCATTGGTGGTGCAAGAAACAACGAATGGAATAACACAAATGATGTGGTTCTTGTGATTCATTGTTCCATTGTTTTTGGAGTAGGTCAGAAATTCTTTATCATAGCAAGATTATATATGCCAATTTGAGGTTGCATTTCAGGTAAAAATATGTTATATATTTTGTATTCTTCATTGTAATGTTAGAGCCAAATTTCCTTGATGCAAGTTATTTTAAGATTGATGTTTTGATATTTAACTATTACGTTGTCTCTTTCTAGTATGTCACAGGAAATGAAGATGGAATTTGATGAAGCTAGGACCTATCTCTTCACATAGATAACGTCCTAGCATAGAAAAACACGTTTTTATCTTTTTGTCATGTTTATTTCACAAACATACAATATTAGGATTAATATATGACTTTGGTTATTCTCTGAGCACTCAATGTGTTTTCCGTAATTTTTTTTTTATTTTTTATATCTTTGATGGTTCAAGGAAATATTTTTTTATTTCCTTTCACTTTGTGGCACGATTTAAGCATCTTCACCTTTTAGGATCTACTATGTTTATTTTATATTTTCTTTGAAAAGACTTATTGGTTATTTAGAAAGGGAAATGAGCAATACTTAACTAAGCGAAGATAAAAATGGTCCATGCACTAGGTTCCTATGTGTTCATCATAGAAGACCTAATAAAATGAGACTGTCATTCCTCTAATGCAATTATACTTTTGATGCCAAGACTAAAAGAGCATTACACGTAGCCAGTGGAGGATGAGAGAATGTTTGTTTCACTATTATTCTTGAAGTCAAAGTTAAAGAACAAGCTTGATAAACAAGCTTGAAAAAATCATTACATAGTTTTCGCTAATAATGCACAATGCACATGTTATGGAGAGTTTCATGTAACGGAGAAAGAGGTATGCTTATTGGTGCTTGTATCACATGGAAAAAATAACTTTCTATATAATTCAATATCATTTATTTCTTCATTACTTTTCTGCAACTCAATTTTGGGAGTTGGTATGTAGTAGGATATAGGTGACAGACATTGCATGTGCTACCCTTAATGGGATTAAAATGGGTGATAGGACTTTGATTGTGC
>JZKD02S1617197.1:1516979-1537875 GCA_000966675.3 Picea glauca
AGCTCATAATGAGTAGATTATTGCAATGGCTCATATATATATATATATTATTCGATGTGAATGTGATTATAATACAAAACACTAACAGTTTCACACCACGATCATGTGACAACAAAATCAATGTGAATTTAATATTACAATGGTTCCCATATAGTTAGGCATTCCATTGTTCCTTTATTAGTGACTCTAGTGTTCTAACCATTTGATTAATCTCAACTTCCGATGAGAAAATATTGTTTTTTCCATTTCATTCGTTGTCACTCTAACATTCTTGAAATTGATTTGCAATTCCAATAACCTTCTACTTGTTTCATGGAACCATTATTTGTATGCTTGTTTTCCAATGTTGAGATGTTTTATATTTTCTAAAACTAAAGATCAATATCTCATGTTGGTTTCTAATGAGTCAATTATTTCAGAACGGATTTGATAATTCTTTGTACATTCTTTTTTTCCCCCAATTTCAACTCAAGCAACTCCAAAAATGGGAATGCAACCAGGTAAAAATCCTATCATTTATGGTAGCTTGAATCATTTGGAGTAAACATGAGTTTTCTTTCTGTCATAGTGACAACACTCCACATGTATTCATTTTATTCCATGAGAGGTTTCATAGTTTCTTCAAGGGCCTCATCCACTATTTCTTGTAGCAAGATTTTGATGTCGATTTCTTAATTTTTATGAGCAATTTCTAGCTCTTATTTAAGTTACTTCAAATTAATGTGTTTTCCATCAATTTCATATTCATATTTAATTTTTTGATAAACTATATCTTGAAATCCTTGGTTTCTTGTATTTCTTAAGTGATACATCCCTAATACTTCTCTACTTGAGATTGGTGAATGTTGATGTGTGATTTGCTCTAGTATTTCCATTATTCTATTGAACCTATCTGCATTCTCACTGTTTACTTCCTTTCTTTCAATTTTCTCTTGACTTCTTGTGTTAGAGATGTGATCAAGAGGAGAAAACCAATCTTCCTCTCTCTTCTGTTTCTGCTTCTTCTTCTTTACTTTATCTCCCTCTCTTGGAATTGTTAAGGTTTATTGGAGCATCTTGAATACCAGGGTTAGGGTTTCATCCCTTGGAGACTTGGATATTAGGGTTTTGAGATGAAAAGAAAACCTAGGTTGTACCTATTGAAGTGAATAAGAAGAGGACACATCTTGCCTTGGAGGGAATGCTTGTGTTTTGCATTCTTGTTGGATCTTCTTGGTGTGAGCTATGGTTTTCATTATTTTCCCTAGCTAGGGTTTTGGAGAGCTATATAATTGTACTAGCCTTGGGATAAGGTTATGGAATGTACATGAACTTCATGTTTATGCATATTCATGAAGTTTCCATCTATATAATACTTGTGTAATTGAAGATTTGATTTTTGGCCATCTATTTATTCATGGTTTTGAAAATTTCAGCACTCATATGTCTTGTTTATTTGACATAATTTAGGGTTGAATGTGTCAAGCAATTTGACATTTATATTTAAGAAGACATGAACAATTTGTTGTTGTATTTACAAATGTCATAAATGACTTTTAGATATGTCATATGAATGATAAGATTTCCCTAGAGGGAAGAAACGTATTGGCACACTTTGGCATCTTATCTCTTGATTTGCCTATTGGATTGGGGTTGTTAAGAGTTGAAATATTATGTGGTGGTGTTGTTATCTTGCTTATATTTCATAACAATCCTAAGGCTGAAAATACACAAGGTTAAGATCCGAGAAACCTCTAGTTTATAGGTAGAAATTTTGTTTTACATTAATTTCCATTTTTTTAGAAATTTCTACATAGTTACCACAAGCAAAACCATCATGAATAAGTTTCATTACCTTACATCCATATAGTAAACCATTGTCTACATATGAGGGGGAAGGTAAAATATCTAAATCCTTGGCTTTCCACATGAGAAAAAATAAATTAATTGTGGTAAACAATTTCTACCAATAGAACATATTATTATTGAATGTAACAAATAAGCAAATAAAGAAATGCTTACATATTTATCTTCCAAGCTAGTTTTCCCCATTCCCCTAACTGATGAGTGAAGCACAACTTCTTTTTTTTCAAACATGCAAAAAGATTTATAGAATAACAGAAACGTAAATACCAAACTGAGATATGTATGTAATATTGAAACTAAATGCCGTGAGCCAATTATCACTTACATCCATCATTTTTTCCTTATGAAGTCGGCATGACCACTGAATCTTTTTCTTCATATTCACCTTTCATAACTTTTAACAAAGCATTTAAAACCTTTTCACTTATTTTTGGGGATTGTTTATCCAACCTTTTCCTATCAAATTTTGAGGATTTTATAATTTCTCTAAGGTAGGTACCCTTTATCCAGTAAAGTTGTTTTCCCATCAATCACAATAGCCATTGCAAATAAAGCTTCACATTGGGACACATTTCTTTCATCGCCCTATTGATATCTTTTGTATTCAGGATACTCTAAGGCTTGTCAACATTATTCATAAAGGTTCACCTTCTTAATTCACTAATCTACTTGTGAAGCTTCCTACCTATGTCATTCATTCTCCTCACTTTCCCCTAACTAATTGGCAATTTAGATGCACTAGGGATGTTGTTTGTGACACTACTAATGTTTTTTTTGACTTCACTTAAATGGAATAAGTATGGCGTGCATTATCATCCGCTACAAAGAATCAATTTCTCCATATTAGAAAAATAATAATATAATTTTGTAATTTATACAAATTGGAAAACAAAAGTATTATTTATATCACCTCATGTGCTACATTAGTAGGATCAACACCCCCAACAACTATATTTGAATTGGAATGTTAAGGCCCTAAACCTTATTCATTATTGGTATATTAGTTATGGTTATGTTGGCCTAGTGATAGGTTATATCATACTCACTTTATCTCCTATTTATAATAAAGGAGATTCCTTTGTATAGGCATCTTGTCTTGTGCATTGGATATATTATAAAGGAAGGTTTCCCCATGGAAGAGGCTTCATATTTATTGACTCTTTATCATTTTAAAGTCACGGAGTTACTTCTTCTTTCTATTCTTATTCTATTTTGGGATTTGGTTCATGACATTTGGTTTCAGAGGATACGATCCTTGAGTTTGGCTCCTTCAAACAAGTCAACTTGGTATTTTCAATATAATTTTTTTATAGGAATATTTAGAGAGAACAAATTTTGATAGCTTGAGGAGCCATAGTGAAGTACTTGTGGTAAAAATATCAAGCTATAGTTTTCTATAGTTTAATATATATAGGCTGTGGAAATTAGGGTTTTTGACTAGTCCTGAAATTAGACTCAAATAGGTGTTCTTGGTAAAACAATCATATCTGAAGCTAGAAAATTCCAAATTGAGTGCCACTAGTTTCATTGGAAAGAAGACAGATCATAGTATTTCAGCTACAAATTTCAAAAACACATGAAAAAATGGACATGTGGCAGACCATACAAGATCACTCTCCTGAAAAGGATAAAATCAACAAGTTTTGGAAAAGTTACTATAATTTTCTATTGGCATATCATAATTTGTTCAAATATAT
Organism: Picea glauca; assembly: GCA_000966675.3. Lineage (NCBI taxonomy): Eukaryota > Viridiplantae > Streptophyta > Pinopsida > Pinales > Pinaceae > Picea > Picea glauca. The sequence goes on from JZKD02S1617197.1 coordinate 1,520,522, forward strand.
GTATTATAGTGAAGACATATCAGGATACTAAAAGTCAAAATTTTAGACTCGAAGGTGGATGAATTTTAAATTTACATCAAGTGGAAGGTTAGACAACAAATCAAGCTTTTTAAGGTATGTTCACGTGAAACTTGCATAATTTTTTATTAGAATATTTGTTTGAGATGATTCAAAAGGCATGGTAGATAGAAAATAGATGATAACTCTAGTAATTATTGGGCTCACATGGAAAGAGGTGTTTTAAAAAAATATACACCCTCTAAACCTTCAAAGAGCTCATTCATGACTTATGAATAAAGTGAAGAAACATAGAACCAATTATCCAAATTGTGGAATCGATTTAAGGAGTTGGATGATAGGATAGTGAAACATGGTTATTTGGTGTATTTGCAAATAGAAATACAAAAGAATATGTATCCAAAGATGGAAAAATTACAAATTTCACTGGAATCCATGCTTTACATACCCTAGATGAGAGGCTTTCTAAAAGTGATAATGTGACCCAAGGAACTCATGAAAATAAAGATAGTACTCAAGATGAACAACCTTCCATCAATAAGCATATCCCAAGAGGATTTAACTCTAATATTGGAGCTAATCATAGATGGGTTCCTGAGGGTATACACTTTCCCAAGATTGAATTAAGGAAGTTTGATGGATCATATATCTTTACATGGGTAAACCAAATAGAGAAATGCTTCGAATTGCATAATATTATGGATGATAAGAAAATTATTTCCTTATTGGATTTGTACATTGAGACAAAACCTTATCAATGGTATCAATGGGTAGTTAAAAGGAAGCCTCATTCTTATCATTATACTTGGTATTTATTTACAAGAGACCTAGAAGCACACTATGGTAAAGTTTGGGAACACGATTACTTTAGTCAGTTGATAATAATCAAGCACCTAGGTGATGTTGAAGATTATAATTCAGAATTTCAAGTATTGGACAAAAGGGTGGATAACATAAGTGACCAACATCTATTAGGAGCTTACATGGGTGGATTAAAGGAACAAATTAAACATGAACTTTTCTTAAAGCATCCTAAAATGTTATGGAATCTATGCAATTTGCTCATCATATTTAAGCCAAGAATAGGTCTACACACAAGTCTACCACTAAAACATATGTAGGAAGTAGAGATAGATTTGTGCCTCATACAGTAAACCTCCCTCAACCTACTTGGATATCATAGAAGGAAATGGAAAAAAGAAAAGAAAAAAGACTATGCATTGGTTGCAATAACAAATGGTCAAAAGGGAATAAATGTGAAGAAACAATTCACCATGGAAAATAATCAGGATGAGGAAGTAGAGACACCTACACACATGGGTGGGGAAGAACTTGTGAACTTAAAAGAGTAGTAAAAATATGTAGAAATTTTGGAAAACATAGATCTATATAGGTGCAAAATATCTATTCATGCATTGGCAAGTTTGTTATCACCTCAAACCCTTAGGATTGTAGGACACATTAAGAAGCAAAAGGTCATATTACTTTTTGATTCAGGTGGTACCCATAACTTCATTGATAAAATATTAGAAAAGTGCCTCGATTGTTTTATGTACCCAATGACAAATTTTCAAGTTTTGGTTACTAGCGAGGGAAGTATGGATTGTGGAGGAAAATTCCACAACGTTAAACTTAGTATGGTAGAATATAACTCATCAAGCCTAGTGTATGTCCTTCCTATTGGACAACTATATGTTATTTTGGGGATTCAATGGTTGAGAACATTGGGTATGGTTTCCATAAACTCTAATCATTTATTCATGAGATTTTAATTGGAATGAATTCAATATGAACTCAAAGGGTTAAAATATGAAACATCTTAGGTTATCAACTCTCATAGAATGAAAAATATCATAGAAAATGGTATGTTGGTGCTATCTTGTGTGCAGGTTGTAAGACCCAAGGTTCAGTTTATCTACGACCAAGAAAACTCACCAAACATCAGCCCCTTCGCCATCACTTGCTTGCGTAGATGAAGTCTCACCTGAGGTATATATTGGGACTGCGAGAACCATACTTCTGCAGTAGTAAGAGAATGGGAGGAAAACATAACTCTATTATGTTGTGCACATAACTCTATTTTGTTTAGTTATTATCTTACTCATGATTCAAATTATTATACTTAGCATATTCCAAATTACTGCATATATTTGTTATTGTCACAATCATGAACCATTGCACCATACTTAACTATCATGAAAAGCTATTCTACGATGCATGCAAATAGTATCCATATTCAAACACAGAAAAAAAGACAACACAGGATTCAGTAACATCTCTTTAACATTCCTTTATTCATTCTTCTCATCCATCGACTGCTACATTCAAGAACTTTGGAACTCAGTATCACTTAGCACATAACAGACTATAACATAACCTAATATATCATAACTGAAATTCATGAGAATAGTACCTAACTGAACCCCTAATCTCCCAACCTGTTACATATTTATACATAAAGCTAGGGCTAAAACCCTAATCTATTCATCCCAAAAATATCCCATTACAATGCTTGGCCAACTCAGTTAATGGGTTGTTCGATGACTTTCTTCTTCTTTTCAACCTTCATGTTTCTTTTCTATTGTTCTTCTATTTCTAGAAAGTCGGGTGTCATCCTTCTGTTATGCTTTATTTCCTTGCCTTATTCCTGTGCCTACACATTGTCTTCCTTCTACGCACTTTCCTGTTGGATGCGCCTCAACTGCATGCTCTCTAGATTTCCTTCTTCTTCCGTGCACTTTTCCTATACCTAGGATTTTTCCTGAAAACTTAATCAAAAACTGCAAAATTGTTTCCAAGACTACCTGTCCAACAAGCCCCCAACACTCACCCGTGGCTCATCCCGAGCCACTCAAGCCTGTGTTCTATTCTTCCATGCCGAAATGAAGTTTTGAGAGGCAACCTTTGCTACCTCCACCTCTTTGATGATTGGGAACTCTGTTGTTGTTATCTCCTCTACTCCCTGTGTGGTCAAGTTTGTAAGTTTTTCCTCTGCTTCAATAGTTGCTTGCTTTACCTTACCCTGCACCATGGACAATTATCCAATTACCAACATTGACTCTTCTTGCAGTGGTCACAGTCGTTATTGAAGGATATTTTGTTGATCTCTCATTCTCTCCACTTCTACCTATGCCTGTCGCAAAGCCAAAATGGTTGACATGTGCTTTATTGGTGGTAGTGTAACCACCCTTTCTGCTGCCCATTGCACCTATTCTTGCGYTTCTCTTAGCTTGGCCTCTAYGAACTTCGTCTCCAAGTCTTYTATCAACTTTGTCCACACCTGCAAATTCACCTCACAATTTTTTTCACTTTTGCCCTYGATCTTCTTAACATTCACAAATGTTGTGGTTTTGATTCTCTCTCTGCCTTTGCATACCTCTCGTGAAAATCTTGGCATGATCCTTAACTTTAAGTCTTATATTTATGATCAAAATYCCTTAATGACTTCATAGATCATYTGCACTTATTCCTCCATAGTTGCTTCTACTACTAGRGGAACTTTTGGAATTTCCTTATACAAATTTTGGATTGTTTCTTGGGTCTTATGCACCATCCTCTTAGCCTTGTCCTTTTCCTTTAATGTCGTCTTGTCTATCTCCTCAGCCTTGTCTTTGTTCTTTAGAACCTCTTCTAATCTGCCTTCAACTTCCCTCTTTTGTTGAAGTACTATGTCATACTTCTCCTGTAATTGGGCTCATTCATACCTTATTCTTTGTATCTTCATGTGTTCTTCGTCTTCTCCATTTCTGATTTCTTGCACTAGTCCTGCTTGCAAGTCCTGTAAATTTTGCATGGACATCCTTGAGACGACTATATTTAGATAGCTTAGCGTATTTACTTGCTCATGTAACTCTCCCATTGGCCACTCAAGCGTGTCTGCCTCAATCTGTAAGGTTTTATGCCCTAATGTCAACTGTGTCAGGTCCAACTGCGCTCTTTCTACTTCTCTCCATGACATTGTTGATGGTTCTTCCCCGGGCCTATGCTCCTTCATAAGTTTTGGAGCTTCAAACATTCGTTGAAGTTCTCCCAGTTGGTCCTATACTTTCTTTTGTCGTTCTTCTTGCTTCTTTACTGCTTCCTCCCATATCCTTATGTGGTGTCTCGTATCTGGTAACCAATTCTGTCCATATCATCATTAGTTAATATGTAAAATGGGGTTGGCCTTTGTGCCTTGACTTTCTTGTGCATCCCTACAATTTGTTCTTCCCCCTTATCCTTACTTTTTAGTCCCACTTTAGGGAGCTTTGATGTGCTAGGAAGATCGTCTGGGCCACTCGTCTGATCTTTTCCTTGGTCGTCACCCTACTCCTCATCACTTTTGTCTTGTTCATCCTCCTCTTCTGAGAGCCCTGCATTTTTTGTTGGGCTCTTCCAATCTTTCTCCTAGTCATTGACTATAAAATTCACATCTTCTGTCGTCAACCTCTAATTGGTTGGAAACCACTCTTGCATTGGATCCTTCATGGCCTGCACGTACATATGGTGCATGCCAGCTCTAAATCGAGCAATGTCCTTGTATGTTGCTACTATTTATTCTTATATGTGCCGTGTGTGTGCAACTGAATAGGTAATCTTGTCCAAGTAAGTAAAAAATATGGTGTAATTTTCGGCCTGTCTTCGTTTAATTGGTGAATACCATAAATTGGTATATCTCGCAGCCAAATTGCTACTACTTGAAGTGCGCATGCATTGGTAAAACCCAAGTTCTTGCCACTTGACCAACACAATGAGGGTGATCAACCAAGCGTAATGAAATTTAGTGCCCTTCTCCTAGGCCTCTGTGCAATCATATAAAAAGTTGTTAACAAAAAATGTATCATTGTTCATCTAAACTCCTTCCATAGATTTCTCTGCTACCACAATGATGACAATTGGTACTTCATATTTACGACATTTTTACAACAGTTTGCAAGCCATTACCTGTGTTGTAAACCTCACATTCTTAACGTTGATGTTTTTAACATCCATGCCCCTCTTTCCCTTGAATGTGTCAAATTTTTCCTTCATTGATTTAGAGAGGGATCACTCTCCCGCCTTGTTGAACAACCGTCTTGGGTCTTCTCCTACTTTCATAAATCCCGTAATACGTGCAATCAACGCAATAACAATCGATATTGGGGGATCGAGCCAGAGTGTCCCCCCATGAACATGCCTTAATAATACCTTCACAGATGCATTGATATCTGTACTCTGCCCTAAATGCAGAATGTCAAATAGGTTCAATATTCCCTCCTTCTGCAACCTTGATGCCCACTCCTATAGCTCGAATAGGATTGCTCTTGTTCCTAAGATGCTCCTCATGTGCAAATACCAATCCCTAGCCAAATCATGGAATTTATGTGCATCTATGATATCATGGTCCATAAACTTAAGGTTGACAATCTTCGTCACTACTTACACCAACCGAAACTAGTGCTACTGACATTGGGTACTTTCCATTGGTTGGTAAATTTATTGGTGGCACGTCATCCATCCTTGGCGGTAAGTAGTCTCTATGAAACTCTGCTAGTGGCATTGAAGCCAAAGCTTAGACTACCTCCTCGACCCCTGGTGATGTTATTGGTTGTGTTTTTCCTGAGATTAATCCTAAGGCTAAAAGAGTAATGTCAGGCATCAAGAGTGTTTAAAGAAAATGTTTTAATGAGTGCTTTTTCTACCTTTAGTTTTACGAGAAATGATCTCTAAATGAAATTAATATTAGGACAATACAGAGGCTGTATTTTGTTATCCGAGTCACAATTATAATATCAAATCGTATGGAAAAGAATTACAAAACTATTAAACAAAGCCAGACATCAATTACATAAGAGTCTCACCTTGTTTGCAGTGGAAGAAGAGTAGAGAACTCCCCCTTGAACATGACACAAAATGCAATAATTCACACAGATTGCAGGTCTTGTTTTACTCACATTAAATACAGAGGAAAAACCGTTTACTGAATGAATTGTTGGTATAATTTGATCACAATAGTTGTAATACTAAATTGCAACCAATCACTCTTCAAGGAATTACATAAAGAAATTCGAGGAAATGGAAACAAAGAGGAAACACATAACTCAAATTGAACGAAAATTAGAATCTATGTCTGCACTTGTATTAATACTAAAAAAAGAGAGTTTCTCTATTACATTGGACAAGAATCAGCCTCATATAGATCTTAAATATATGTGTTTATACAAAATCCGTCACAACTGAAAACCATTGGACTTCTTAACTAAAAATAACGTACATTTGAATAAGACAACAACGTGTAAATTTTGATGAGTTTCACTAGCGCTTTCCTCTATCTCTTCATCTGCTGGTAGAAGCACTCCTTCTCCTTATTCCTTTGGACTAGGTACATATGTCATTAAGGCCATATTAATCATTTAACATATTGTCTTGGCCGTTTTAATTTCGTTTCCATCTGTCCCTTCGGATATATTCAACAGGGAAATGAACTACAATTGAGGTCATAGGGTGAGAATAATCAGATGAATAACACAACATTGGCTCTTCAAGGGATGGATAACCGACATATGGAAGAGTAACTGTCTATGGGAAGAATGATGAGAGAACAAGTGTATGATGATGAAGTGGGATAAGTGGAGGTTAGAATGCGGGTAGATGAGGCAAGTGACTCTTGGAAGATGAAAGGTAGAAAGGGCGGAAGGAAAGGACACTATGCACGTTTTCTTACTTGCTCCTAGCTATGATTTCTTTTCAATGCTCAATGCATTGGGTGCATCTATCTATCAATGCCACCACAAACCTTGAGGGCTCAAACTTTTCATTTACCTCGAAAGCGAATAATTTCCTTTGTATTTGAGGCAACTTTTCTTTGATCTTGTTCACCTCTTGGAATGTGGCCTGGAACTGTGAACTTGGATTAACTAGCCATTTATTGATTTTAAGGAGATCAATCTGGCTCATTTCTTGAATGGATGCCAGAGTTTCTTCTTTGTTCTTTCTAGAATTATGGTGGTTCATTTCTATCTCAATTTTCCCCAAGGCTTATGAGATATTACTCCCCTCAAACTCAATCAACTTTTTGTTTAATGATGACAACGTCTCTAGAAACGATTCTTTCTCCCCTCTGGTAGATTTCTTGCCTTTTTCCAGATTAGTTTCCCAGACCTTTAAGGCCATCTCACCTCTTAATTGTTCAGAATAAGAGAGAAGAGGAAAATCAGGGACGTTAGCTTTATGCACCAATATGAGTACTACTTGAAACTTAGACTGTGCTGAGCGAGCCTCTTTTTCCTTGACATAGATGTCCTTTAGGGAAAGGTCCACTGCCTGATAACATTTCTGGATGGCATCTACTTTCAGAAAAAGGTCCTGCTGGGAAACTTCTATCTTCTCATTGATTTCCAACGCTTGAGTTTTGAAGGCCGAGATATAATCTATCATGGTACCTTCAGTTAGGGCAAATTTGGATTGCAGCTGTTCTATCAATTCATCATGATGAGTGACCACACCTTGGTTGGTTTGTGAATTGTGATGGAGTTGCTCAAGGTTAGCTTGAAGTTGTTGAATCTGTCGTCGATCACTAGCCCTAATTTGCTCAAAATCCCAACTCATCATGTTCCTGATAGTCTGCTTTGCAGTATATATCTGTCTTTGCAAGTGTTCTACAAATAGGCACTTATGTCACAGTTCTTCGGTCAAATTATCCACTGACCATTGATTGGCAGTGGAAAAATCACCTAACAAACGTGCAACTTCCTTTGCAAATACTGGACCATCCTGATCATTTCCGTCATACACTAGTCTTTGCCTTTTACTTTTGACCCCATCTTTTTGGTGAGATTCTCTTTTCATGATGGCCTTCCTTTTTTTACTAAAGAAGAAATCTGAAGGAGGCATCTCCTCGGGCAAGATGGGAGTAATATCACCCACAAAATTGATTTCGGAATTAGGGTTTCCAAAGCTAGTCTGTAGAGGAGTTAATGATGCAATGGGAGAGGCAACTTCGGTGGAATGTTACTGTCTTGTTGTATTGGGGGTGCTAGCAGGAGTTGCTAGTGTTGAATGAGAGACAATTTGTCTCGAATTCATGAAGGCCTCAAACCATGCTATCACATGTGGATCATTTAACCCTGATAGCGATGTTCTTATCTCCCGAAATAATACCTTTTGGCTTTTGGGGACCCTTTCAGCTTTGGGCTTAGTGGAGGAGCTCAACTCAGATTTGGAGACTTAACTTCCTGTGGAGGAGGCTTGGTTATTGATTCTCCCTGTAGTATCTTTGGTAGACTATTCCGCCTGTGTTCCTAAAAGATGAGGAAACCAACTTGTTGGTCTGGGGGTAGGGTCAGGAATCTATCTTGGACTTCCTCATGAGATCTCGCTCCTTTGAATATTTCATCAAACGAGGAATTTTCATACATGTACCGCTTCATGTTGAATTGAGCCATGGTTTTCCACAATCTTATGCGGATCATGTTTCTTAAACTCAAGCTCAACCAATTTAACATCCTCTAGAGTTGTGGCCTCAACTTTAGAGTGGCCAAAATCCAATAACGTAAACATGCCAAGTTGAATGGAGAAGGTCGGCCATACCTTTTTCTGAGCTGCTTTGAGCTCCTTGCTGATACCTCCCACCAATGTATGGTACACCACTTCTCTGTACACCAACTTGTTGGGTAAAAATTGTGGAAGAGCGTGAGGGGGAACCGAGCAACCAAAAACTCTAATGTGGGAGAAATTCTCCTCAATGAACCAATCTGTGAGCTTTCCTAGGTTTCCCATAATCCTCTTTGAAATCTGAGGAGGTGGGCGATCATAAATGGCTATGTGAATATGTACTATGACATTGTGACAATTTTCATAAAAAAAATCATTGGCTTTCTCTTCCCATAACTTGGAGTGATAAAAATGAATGGGCTCTGAACTAGCCAGGTTCCAACTCCAGTTCATCAATGGGAAAGGGGTCATGAAGCAGATGGAATTCATAACATATGCAGCCATGTAAAAGGGGGCATGTTACCCTTTTGATTTCACTGTTTTATAATCAACGATTTCCTTGGCCAAATTATCCGACAACAATTTGGCCCAATTGAAAGTGTATCCCTCAGCTACCTCATTCATGATGGATACCCATTCCATCGAGAAGTGAGTAGGGCTCTTCTTCCTGAGCAGAGGACAGAGCATCATGGCTACATACACCATACGAGCATCTAAAGACGATGTGGCATACATACCATGAGCATCGATTCTGAATTTCTACGAGTGTCCCCACGAGGTCGTGATTATATTGTGAACGCTCCTGGCGTATTCGACACATTCCTTTTTCTCGAACTATAGAATGAATGCGACATTGTAAGTATATTTAGGAGTAGGAGAGATTTTGTACATTACTTGCAGATGTTTTTGTCGGAAAGAGACGATGGAAACCTGCTGGTGGTTGATGATGATCCTGGTCTGGATGTCAACATGTTCCAAAGCCCAACTTATCATATTGTGCAACTCTGACTATCCTATGTGTCTAAGTTTAGCTGCATAAGAGTCGTCTTCTTCTTTGGTGGAGTCTTCCGGGCAGTTAATGATTTCACACTCCAGGATCTCAAAAACTTGTGTCGAAGTTTTAACGGTGTCCGTGGCTCGCGGAGTGGTGTTCGATAGAATGTATGCATTCGGGTTTGAATCTTCGCCTGCTACATCGAGATTTTTTTCCATTTTTTGTGGTGCCATAATCTCTAAGGAAATAGAGCGAGATTACCTGTTGTAGATAAAATCCATGAGTTTTTCAATAGATAAAATTGCTAATTGTAAAAGGTGAAACTTGTTTCGAAATTGAAGTGCTTTTATTCAAATAAGAGCTTATCGATTTCTGTATATACTCACTGATGATAAATTTATTACCCTCAATGGAATTGACTACCTAGCGATCCATAATCTTCATTTGAAATCATTACCTTTAATCGATCGTAAATGACATTGATACTTCGATGGTTCGCGTTCGAGAGATTTGGATGTGACAAGGTGGAAGCCTACCGAATCTCGAATCCACGGAGTAGTTAATCTTTGAATTATTGTAATCTTAGTTGGATCTATTAATAGTCCCTGTTTGCACACTACATGTCCCAACAAAATTCCAAATGATGCGCAAAAAATGCACTTCTTCAAGTTCAACAAAATCTAACATTTCCTGCACCGATCCAACATAATCCTAAGAACTTCTATATGATCCTTCATTAGATTGAACATTGTCCAATAATCCAAGTAGACTTCTAGGAATTTATGGATGAACTCCTTTAATGCTGCAACCACTACCCTAGAAAACACTACAGGGGCATTCTTCAATCTAAAGGGCATAACTGTATACTGATAACTTCCCCATTTCATCACAAAAGTGGTCTTGTGTCAATCCTCTTGCGTGATTCTTATCTAATGGTACCCGAAGAATCCATATGTGAAAGAGTAATTTCATGGCCTCCTACCTTCTCCAGTACCTCATTCATGAATGGTGTTGGAAATGGGTCATGTAAGCATGTGTCATTCAACTTCCTTAGATATATGCAGATCCTCATTCCTCATGTCTTCTTTTCCTACACCACCATCGATATGATCCACTCAGATTCTTCTACTAGTTCAATGATTCCTGCATCCAACAACCTATCTATTTCATCTTTTTACATTCTCCTTGTGCCTCGGATTTAGCCTGTAAGGGCTCTAGCACATTGGCTGAGCTCCTGGTTTCAGTGGGATCTTCATCTTGCGTAAGTCTCTTGCTATTCCCTTCATATTTGAAAATGTCGTTGGAAATAGGTCATGGTATTCTCATAGCAAGTTTGCAATATTTTCAACTGTCTCCTCACTCCAATAATCTCCTATCTATGCAAACTTGGGATTATCGTCATCCCAATGTTTACCTTCCTTGTATTTATAGGTTGTGTATATACGAAGAATTTGAGCTCTGACCCTTCCATGGCTCGTTGTCCTTATATCTCTGGTACTTTTATATTCCTAGGGTCCTGTTCATCATACTCTTCATTGGCTACATTATAACACTCCATTAGCTCATGGACATTCATCTTGGCTTTGTGTGCACAACATACAAGTACCACCTCCATCATCTCTTCTTCCGAGAAGATATTCATTTGAATCGCTTGCAGCACTGCATCTATGGATGGAGATTCATGTTCAAATGTAAACATGATTTTGAACCTCTGGATTAGTTCTTCCCATCTTGTTGTCTCCCTGTGCATTTCCAACTCCAAATACCAGTTCTTCGGAATTGTGTCCAGTGTATGTATAAATTTGTGTGTCCACTTGGTTTTTGGTACTGAACCCCATAAAACCCTGCAATTTTCCACATCACCTGCTGGGTCACTCTCCCCTGTATACTTCTAGATAATGTTTTATTCCTCACTGCCAAACCTTATTTGCATTATCTGATGCACTATGAGCAATATTTCATTTCCTCTCTATGTGCAACCTGCCATCTGGCTGGAGTTTCTTTTAATACAACATCTAGTCCTAACAACCTTTGTTGTTTGAGTTTCTACAACTCAAATACTTTTACAAACATACTTATATCAGTTAATCCATCATACATGGGTGGATCACATAGCTCTATTCCAATCTAGCACAAGGATAAAGTGATGCACACACATCGTCTAGTTGACACTTTGTGCATTCCCTGTTGCTAATGCTCTAGACCTTCTTTAGAATTTGACGCACATGAACTGATACTTCACCAACTTAGTGCACCATCTGTTGTCGGGTTGACATAAGCCTCCATCTGCACAGTCATGTTATATAAATTGTCAACGTCATTCCCTCTTGTTGGTTATGTGTATCTCTTTCCTTCTGATCGGTCCAAGGGTGCTGTAACTTTCAAATCTCCAACTTGAAATATCATCTCTCACATATTCAAGTTGATGATCGCTTGGTTATCAAAATCCCATTCCAGTCCCATCATTGTTGGATATGGTTTATTTTCATCCATTATCTCAATAACTTCAAAGTCTGCCACGTTGTGCACCCCATCTATGTTCACATGTACTCATTTCAACCAACCAATCGAGACTATTTTGTGTTGGTTTGCTAACCTTATCTAAACAGGATACCGTACCAACTTGGGTTTTCCCATCAACTCCCATATCTATTTGGGTAACACATTTACATCAGAACCTAAGTTCAAGATAATATTATCCACATCATACTCTCCAATCTGCACACTGAATATGAATTCTTCATTGGTTCACTTTCTACGTAGTACCTAATTTACCATCCTTTGTGCAACATGAGTTTCCCTTCCTCTTGTACAATGATCAATCATGTCGTATAATGTATTCAACACAACCTCATATTTCATTAACTCTACACAAGTTCTCAGTAATTATGTTAGTTTGCTTACATTCCCTGTTGACTTCTATGGAATATCACGATCTTCTACACTAGGAACAACTTATGTTGATGCTCCCTAATCCACTCCAAGTAATTCTTTCCTTGCCCTCTGATATGTCTCCTTTTCTTGTTGAGGATCAAAGGCTCTCATAGGCCCTACTGACTTTCTTACCCAATGTTCAATCTTCTTTCCTTCTTCTTTCCTATCAGTCCCTGTTCTAGATCCTCCGCGCATAACAACTGCTACTCTAGGTCCTTCATTGCATATTTCGGCTGATATCATTTGCACATTCTAATTCAGATTCTGGTTCTAGTTTCCTCTGGCTTTCCACTTCGCAACTAGTTGGGGATAGTCTTTTTTTGAGTGATCCAGTGCTATTCAATATGTGCACATCATACATGGATTTTGGTAGTCGCAGGCCAAGTGTCCAGGTTGATTACAATTATAAAATATAATCGGTCCTCTTCCTCCTATACCAAAATTCCATCTACCTTGACCTCTGCCAAAGTTTCCTTTGTTCCCTTGATTGAAACCTCTTTGATTGTTGTATTGTGGACCCCTGGCTTCTACTACAACATTTTATTCCTAGATCCTGTACATATCGGATGTGTACTCTCTCATTAAGACAAACGTGCGACAATCCTTCTCCTGATGTCCTATAGATTTGCAAAAATTGCAAGAAAAGTTCTTTGGCATACTTTGATACTCCTATAGTAGTGGACACTCAGTTGGGTGATGGCCTCATTTCTTACATATCTCATAGTATCCTCATCCCGACAATGGATTCGGTGCTCAGATCGCTAAATACTGCATGAATGTTGAGAATTCATCCTTGTGGTGGCCTTCAATCCTACATTTTGTACATAAGACTTGCTCACGTTTCTCATTTCCCTTTTTTAGTTTTTCCAGTTGAATTGTCAATGCATCCAACTGCGTCTGAACTTGCGTCATTCCTCCACTATCGCTCACCGGAGATGACTCTAGTTTCATCGTAATCTCTAGTGCCTCGGGCTGCGACACAACCTTCTGCTCGATCAATGGCCTGCAAATGTGTGGGAGAAGCCCTACAATAAAACATTATGATTGTTGTTGATCTGGGATTTGGAAAGTTAATCTACCCATCACATCCTGAAATATCTGGTCGTAATCCCATATCGACTCTATTTGTACTTGTTTGATCTCCTTAAATTCTATGATGTACTGCAATTCCGACTTTGTCTTCTTGAACTCCTTCAACAATGCTTGCTTAATTTCTGTTAAATTCCTGGCCTGTCCTATAGGCGTGGTGCTCTATAACTTCATATACCATACTAGTCCATGACTTCTAAATGTTGTCGTTAACTGCACAATCTTCACAACTTCATCTTGTATGTTCTTTGCGGCCCAAATTGTCTCGCAAACAAACAAGTGTTATTCTGGGTCCTCTGACCCAATTCCTCAGAACTCAGGCAACCTAAGAATATTATCCACCCCGACCAGGTTGTTTGATGTAGTCCCTCCTCTTGGTGATGTTGGTTGATTCTAATTCTGACTCTACACATTACTTCCACTATTCTGAATCCTACTACTTAATCCTTGGCTAACTACAATTGCTTTTGACAGATATTCAAACGTTATTTTTGATTGTGGTGACACACACAAGGTCATGGATTCGACACATGATCATGTCTGAGTAGGGCTTGTTGTCTTTTCTATTATCAGGATAGACTGAAACTCCTCTTCTTCTCCTCCTAGGTATGGTACCTCCATGATTTATACTAGCACGCAAGGTTCTCTCCCCTTTGGCTCACTGCACGACTCTCCTTTCTCAACCCCAATCTTTTGCCTCTTGTACCTCCTCCCTCTGTGCAACTATCCAAACTCGTATCCTTCCTTTGGTATATCCTCTTCTTGCATCCTCAGTCCCTCCCTGCCTCTTTCATTGCTTCCTTCCTTCTCTTAGATGATCCTCCTGTCATGCCCTAGTTCCCCTATGTGCACAAACCCTTTAGTAGTCAGATTTTATTACCATCATGGCATCTTTATCAACGTACTTAACGATTTCAAGAAAGTCCTGCACGAACCTTTGAAAAATTCCCTTTCTATGACACTGTATGATTGAATACAATCAATTGTAAACTCTGTAACATAACCACCTAGTATGCTATCCAACCAAAAATCATCTGCTCGAGTCATTGGGTTACTTACTGAATTCAGTTGTCTTACCAATTTAGGAGTCCAATTCCTCGACGATGTACCTTCCCATTTTCTCCACCAATAATTCTAGCCACTCTGTTAGAATAACTGGAAATTTTCTAAAGAATATTTCATGCAAATCTGTGAACACATACCTATGCAACCATTTCTTGTCGCTCATTTGAGGGTTTCTATTTTCTTGTAATGCAAACTCTCGTTCCTTCCTTTCCAACCATCCCGAGATCTCCTTCTTAGTCGGCCACCAAAACATCCCCTTAATCACAAAATCCCGGTCTCGACAAGAACCATTTGTTGGTGCTATATTGTTCATGGGTTGTAAGACCCAAGGTTCGGTTTATCTATAACCAACAAAACCCACCAGACACCAGGCCCTTCGGCATCACTTGCTTGTGTAGAATAATTCTCACCCGAGGTATCTATTGGGACTGCGAGAACCAGGCTTCTACAATAGTAAGGGAATGGGAGGAGAACATTTTGTTCATTCTTCCTTATTATGTTGTGCGCATAACTCTATTTTGTTTAGTTATTAGCTTACTCATGATTCATAATCCTATACTTATCATATTCTATATTACTGCATAGATTTTTTACTATCACAATCATGAACTATTGCACCATACTTAACTATCATACAAAGCTATTTTACGATGCATGCAAATAGTATCCATAATCAAACACATAAAACAGACAACACATGATTATGTAACATCTCTTTAACATTCCTTTATTCATTCTCCTCATCCATCGACTACTACATTCAAGAACTCTGGAACTCAGTATCACTCAACACATAAAAAACTATAACATAACCTAATCTATCATAACCGAACTTCATCAGAACGATACCTAAATGAACCCCTAATCTCTTAACTCGTTACATATCTATACAAAAAGCTAAGGTTAAAACCCTAATCTATTCATCCCAAAAATATCCCATTACAATGCATGGCCAACTCAGTTAATTGGTTGTTCGATAACATTCTTCTTCTTTTCAACCTTCATGCCGCTTTTCTATTTTTCTTCTATTTCTGGAAAGTCGGGCTGTCATCCTCTTGTTATGCTTTATTTCCTTGCTTTATTCTTCTGGCTACACCTTGTCTTCCTTTTGCACACTTTCCTACTTCTATGCCCTTTCTTGTTGGATGCGCCTCAGTTGCACGCTCTCTAGCTTTCCTTCTTCTTCCACGCACTTTTCCTATACTTAGGATTTTTCCTCAAAACTTTATCAAAAGTTGAAAAATTGTTTCCAATACTGCCTATCCAACAAGGTAGTAGTGGGGTTATTGTTGGTTGTGGAGCCTGATTATCTTCCAGATTCAAATGTCTTTGTTTTCAGCCGTGTTTATACCCCATGAAGACTTTACACCCCAGAAGAATGTACACTCTTCCACACGGGGAGGTGCAGAGGGGGGTTACCCCCTCTGCGGGTCAGGGGAAAGAAGGCCCCCGGAGGAAAAATTGCCTTATAAATGTATATTGTAATTTCATTGTAAATCTAGATTGTTCATTATAAGGTCACAGATCTAACAATAGAAATTATGTGGTTTTTTTTCCCTAGAATGCAACCCTCTTTTATGAGGGAAATGTATTTCGGCTAAGGATGAGAGCGAATATTGTATTATGAGATAGGATACTGTGAGAGAACGAAGAGGAAGTTACAACGGGTTTGCTCTAGGTTGTATCCCTTCATTTGTTGGATAATAATAAGGAAGGACCTGACAATTTCTCTGGTGGGCGTAGCCCACACTGGGTGAACCACGTATATTTGTGTCTCTATTGTATTGTGTATCTTTTATGTTTTATTTCCGCATTTTTTTTTATTTTATTTCTCCACGATCTTGTTTTTCTAACAACTGGTATCAGAGAAAAAGGTAACTCACAGGAAAAGAGGGTTCTTGGTTCGAGTGGGAGCAATGTCGGAAGATGGAAAGTTTAGGGTCGAAAAATTTAACGGCCAAAATTACCAGTTATGGAAGATGCAGATGGAAGATTGTTTATATCAGAAGGATCTATTCCTACCATTGGGCGGAATAGAAAAGAAGCCGATGACTATGAAGGATTAAGAATGGGAGATTCTTGACATAAAGGCTCTAAAAAAGATACGGCTGAGCCTGGCAGTGTCGGTGGCTTTGAATATTTCAAAAGAAAATACAATGAAGGGTTTGATGGATGCATTGGCTAAATTGTATGAAAAACCCTCGATGTCCAATAAGGTATTTCTAATGAAGAGATTATTTAATATGAAGATGTCAAAAGGTGGGTTTGTTGTAGATCATTTAAATGAATTTAATACGGTTACAAATCAACAAAGTTATGTAAAAGTGGACTTTGATGATGAGGTCAAGGCTCTTCTAATCTTGTGCTCATTGCCAGAAAGATGGAACGACTTGGTAAGTAACTCTGTCTCTAGTTCAAATACTTTAAAGTTTGATGATGTTGTTGGTGTTATCCTTAGTGAGGAAATGCAATGAAAAATCACAGGTGAGACATCAGGTAATGTGTTGAACATGGAGAATAGGGGAAGACAAAAGGATAGAGGAAAGGGCTCAAGGAACCACAGAAATTATAGGAAGGGAAGATCCAAATCTAGACTTGGAAAGATAGATTGCTAGAATTGTGGGAAGAAAGGACATCTTAAGAAAGACTTCAGAGCTCCAAAGAAACAATGAGATGGACAACATGAGAGAAATTAGGAAGAAAATGTAACAGGTGATGTGTTACAAGATGCTTTGATTCTTTCTGTAGATAATATTTCTAAGTCTTGGGTGGTAGATTCAGGGGCTTCATTTCATGCCACACC
>JZKD02S1617197.1:1547753-1562287 GCA_000966675.3 Picea glauca
TGAGACAAAGGCCCAGAGATGTAGGCGATATTGCCGAACTCCATTAACAAATTTTATTGTTATGGTTTGCTGCTCTTATTGTTCATTTTTTGTTATTTACATGTTCTAATGGCTACAACATACTTTCATTAATATCCTTCTTCACTTAATTCCTAATGGTAAAATAACGCATGCAAAATACTTAACCAAGTCATTAAAAGATATTTTTCGGATCAAGTGGTATCAGAGCAGGTTGAAAATTGGTTGCTTGTTTAATATGCATGGTTACCGGGGAAAAGCTAAGTCATGGTGAAGAAGAGATTGTAGAAGGAGATCCTGAGATTGGATCAAGAAAGTGGACATCTCAAAGTGAGAAAATGGCATCTAAAGAGGGACTTTCTCAAGATGAGAAGGATTTTTGAAATACTCTCTTTGCCATGGCAGAGATGGTGAAAGTGTTGTATGAAGATTACTTGGAATGAAAGAGATCGGTTCAAGGGAAATATTCAAAGAATGATAAAAGCAAAGAAGAATTGAAGGAATTGCCTTCTACATCCGATTCATAAATAATCTCTGAGGTATGCAGTGGAATTCATTTATCAATTTCGTATTGTTCCCATCAAGATGGTTCTTTTGGTGCATTTGAAAAACATACAAGAAGTATAGGTTTGAAATTGCTAACCAAGATGGGTTATGAAGGAAAGGGCCTTGGAAATAAGGGCCAAGGTATTGTTAATACCATAGAGGTTGTGGAAATACCTTGTTATTCAGTATTGGGATATGTGAAGAGGAGTTTGGAGAATGCTCCAAAACATCGGAAGCAAGTGATGCTTCAAATGACCAGCTTAAGTAATTGCGGGAACAATTCACAAAAGGTGATGGTGTATCACTCCATGATGGTGATAGTGAATGAAATTCATCTCCAAAGAAAATTGAAGATAAGAAAGAAAGGTATAATGGTCATGGTTGTTCCAAATCGTGTTTTGATTATAAAAAGCATAATCATGTAATCCAAAACTTGTGGAATATGTATCCTTGTACGTTTTTTCATTCACCCAAGCACTGTGTGGCCAAGTGTTGGAAGAGAAAATGTTTGTACATGAAATTTATGTGGACCAAGAAGGAGACATGACATAAAGACTCAACTCCACAATGAAAGAAAGAGAATGACAAACAAGTTTGGATGTAAAAAAACCACTGCACTTATTGCAACAAGGGTGGACATCAAAAGGCTAAATGTTGGAAGCTTAATCCGGAGCTTCGTCCAAAGAAGGAAAAAAATATTGCACATATACTCACAAAGGAAGAGGCAGTACCAACGAAGAAAGAAGAACAACATGAAGGAAATAAACCATTCACTTGGTTTTTCCAGAAGTGGATGTCACATCTTCATTGTATTTTGCTTCCATTAACGTAATCACACATGTTGTAATGATGACCTGTTATAACATCATTTTGTACAACATAGTGTTTTGTTTTATCCTTATGAGTATGTAATCAATAAGGATAATTTTGTAACCTTGTGGAGGACCAAAATGTCTTAGTGGGGAGGATTGATCCAAAAATGGATCCAGGAACCAAAATGGGTCTAGGAAGGCTTAAAAATAAAAGTTCCCAGAATCGCTTCAAAACAGATGTGTGCATAGGCCTCGTCGTTATAAACCCAACACAACTTAAACGGGCTCAAATGGACACCGTATGCGAAATATATCGTGATCTGTTCGTTTTGAAAAACATGCAAAATTTTGCTAATTGTACAGTCCATATAGTGATGACGTGGAAACTGACCGTACAGTCCGTACGACCATACAGTGACATGGCAGATGCATTGGCATGCTAACTGGGCAGTTGAGGGTTGAAAGGTGGATAAGTCATATTGTGACACATGGCACATCCTTACAACTGAGTTGGCATGGGATGATAGGGCAAGGTCTATACAGCCGTACAACACATGGCAGTCGACTAGACTGGCAGGTCTGACTAGGCAGGTGCTTAAGTGGTAGGTGATGTGTCAGGTATGGAACTAATGGTATGTTGCCACGTGGCCCAGTCTTGGGTTTCCACGTGGAACCCCTCCATTGGCTATTGTGGAAAAACATTATGGACTCCACGGGAGTCAAGCTTGTGACCTCTGGTCTAGGCAGAGAGGTTTGGTAGGGATGGGCTACCAATTTGCTGACACATTGTTTCTTAACCATATGTTTGTTTGAAATGCTTTGAATTTGCAACAATGTATTTCAGGTGGAGAATAGGGCCAGGGCTAGGCCCCAGCCCCCGACGCGATAGCATGAAACCTCACCACATGCCCTCGTTGTATCATGTGACACGTGGTCTGTTAGTTTGGCCCAATCCCAATGCTTACAACCATTTTCCATATGACCCACTCCTATGATGCTTGGCATGGGTGTGTGGGGTTAGCCCCCGGTCGACCGAGCTAGCCCGCCGACTAAGGCATGTAACTAGAGGCTTACAACCAAGGGTTACAATAGAAAAGCGCGTGGAGTTCAGGCCTGTGGACACATGGCCACAGATGTGACCAAGGGCTGAAGTTTGGGGTCTAAGGACCAGTGCCAGTCAGGGCTTGGCCACATGGAGGACGCGCATATGATCAAGAGCCTGAATATAAGGGGTTGTGCCCAATATTTGCCAATTTTGTGGGTTTTTAACTATATGTTAAAGATTTTAGTGATTTTTAAGCCTATTTGGAAGATTTTGGCCATTATTGGAGGATCTGGAGCCCTTTTTTAGGCTAGATCTTGGGGGGAAGTTGGGAGTTTGTTGCCAAATTCAAGCCTATATAAACCAGAGGTTCTTGGAAGGATAGGGGGGTTGAGAACAGGGAAATTCTGAAGAATTGTAAATCCAAGGCCATTTTTATGCAGGGAAGCCATTGAGGAGAGCAACTTTGCAGGCCATTTTCGGGAGCTTCGTTCATCCGTTTTCAGTGCCCTCAGTTGTGTTGGGTTCTTGAGATCTAGAAGAACATATCCAGATCATTATTTAATCCATTTGGAAATTTTATGATGTAATTTTGAAACTTTGAAGGGAAATAAGAAATCCTCACCCACTGAGACAAAGGCCCGGAGACGTAGGCGGTATTGCCGAACTCCGTTAACAACTTATGTTGTTATGGTTTGCTGCTCTTATTGTTCATTTTCTGTTCTTTACACGTTCTAATGGTTGCAACATACTTTCATTAATCTCCTTCACTTAATTCCTAATGGTAAAATAACTCATGCAAAATACTTAACCAAGTCATTAAAAGATCTTTTTCGGATCAACCATCCACCTACGGGGATCTGGGAAACCACTAACCAAAAATTGTACATAAAATCATCCCATCACGGCGACATACAAAGAAATCATCACTTTGGGCTCATTAGAGTGGTCACATCTCATGAACAAATGTAGGGTACACTGTAGAGGATTTGGGGTGTAACACAAACCATTTTTCAAATTTATCGAGTTGTTTGATGATTGATTCATATAATGTCCATGATAGCTTACTATTACCTTGATGATACTAGTGACAAAGTTCCATGCTTCTTTGTGAAATAACAATGTATATACTATGAACACGTGGGACATTATTTTAAAGCATTCCTTGCATAATGGACATCTACTAGGTCCTTCCCAACCTCTTTTTTGTAGATGATCTCAAGACAATATTTTGTTGCTTAGAGATAGCCCATGAAAAACTTAGTTTTTGTAGGAGTTGTTACCTTCGATTTCTAATTCTATTACCACTTTTTTTCCTCATCGGGACCACAAAGTGTTTAATAACCAAGTTTGGAAGTGTATTTACCCATGTCAGGATTTCATCTCCAACTAAGACTAACTTTGTCTTCCACAAATTAAATACTATATTTTATAATTTTTTCTTTAAACTTATTCTAGTGGGAGGATGCATCCCCACTCAATTCAATATCCTCAATATTAAGTGATATCTGGTAAAGGGTTGGATGAGTTGTTAGGGTTGCCACATCCAACATAATAAAAACAATTCCTTTAAGAAATCTTATATTTTAGTGCCCTTGTCATATTATACTTAGGATCCTTCCCTAGCCACTATTCCCCTCCCAAACTAACTTTGGATATATTAGTTCATACAATCCAATCCTCATTAGTCATGAGTGCCACATATTTTTGGATGATAATATCTTGTCGAAATTTACAACCCCAAATAGAAAAAAAAAAAGAATTATATGCAACATTTTTCTACCATTTCTCTAAATGCTAAAAATCATGATTCCCAATTCGTTAATTCTCCATCAATTGCCTCCAACATTTTCTTAGTTACTTCTCTTTCTCATACTCGTGTTAAGGTTGTGGAAGTGGACTCCTCTAAATAAAAATAAAAAATAACAATAATTTAAACCTTGCCCTTTGTGCAACGACTTGATCGCTAAAGTCTACGGAGGTGTACCTACCCTACGCCCCTCTAGATTTAAACACGTGACCTCCAAGGAGGAAACACACATTCTTAACCATTATACCCACTCAATTTGTACATATTCAAATATTAAAATGCTATTGATAATAAAAATAATGTTATACATAATGATTTCCTTCAATGACTACCACCCTCCTCAATCTCGATAGCTTTATCAAACACATATCTCAACTTTTGCATCTCACTAGGGTAAGGTGGATCACTAGAAGTTTTCATATTAATCTAACCATGAATAATATTTTAGAGAAATGTTATTGTTATTCATGTCACACTAATAAATGCAATTCTTTCATATCCATCTTTATTCCTTTTTATTAGAAAAAATTGTCACAACAAATAACATCGAATCACCATTATCGAACAATCACTTCATTGGTCTTCTTGAAATTAAAGGAGCTCATGTCAAGGGAATACATTTTTTTTACAAGGTACATATACAACTAAATTACTAATTTCATAGTTAACTAAAACTAAACCTATACTTATACATGATTAATATTGAATATAAATTTTATTGTGTCCGAGTATTAATAATAAATCTAAATTTTTCCCATTTTGAGATGTCTAGAAAGGTATCGTTCCATCTCAACATTCAAACCAAGAACCAAGAAAAGACAATTATTCAAAGTATCCTAAAGGGAATATGGAAAAAATCACACTTAGCGAGCGTAGGTCTTCTTGTGTTCTTAAATTTTTTGTAGAGATTCAAAACATTCTTGATATTAGAGACGAGAGCCTTTATTTTTAAGAGAAAATAAATAATTTTATGGAACAACTTAAGAAATTTAAGGAACTAGTTAGGTTGAATAAAAGTATGAGGTATTAATCAAGGATGAAATAGAGTTGATGTTTCATTATGAATGTTTGATCTATTCTTATAAGTGTATATTTCTTGTAGAAAAAATTATCCTAATAGTTAGGGCCGAAATATAATAGAGTGGTTCGAAGAACAACATATTTCTTTCTCTAAAATTAGTTTTCAATTACTTATCGTAACTGACTTTTGGTTAGAGAGATGCCATACCTTGTCCTAGTCGCTCCTTGAATATGAATCCCATGTGTTGATCCCACTCTAATTGTCCTCAATCCAATCCAAGTTCCAAGACCTACACATAGGGAGACAACAACCTTCCTCAAACCAATAGATAATAACAAAAGTAAGAGTGAGATAACCAACTCTAACTAAGTAATAAGGAAAGTTGTTACACAACCAAATACAAATTAAGATCAACTATTGAAGATGAACATTGTATTTGGTGAAGGAAAAAACGAGATACATTCATTTTTATTGATGAAAAAAAAAATATACATTTATACATGATGTCTCGTTGATGACACCTTTGATTCCTCCGATCCCAGGCCACTCAAGACTGTTGTTGGACTTCGACTAACACCTGTGATTTCTTTGGATTGAGGATACCAGTATGATAGATTTTCCAATGTGCTAGTCATATCCTCTCTCCGAAATTAGATCTATTTTTATACCATTATAAGTTGGTTGAGGTAGTTGGAAATGGGTTTTACGATGGTATAGGTGTATGACATTTGTAAACCTTGCTTAGGAGTGCATGATTGTCAAGGATTTTATATTTTTTATCCACTTTTAAGGCACAAGCACCTTTTGTGAAAAGGAAGGGAATGTACATGCTCCTTTTGTGAGAGAAAAGAACACATGGATTGATAAGGATGCTCTTTAATCGATATTTAGGGTGAGTAATGGCAATAAATGAGGGGTATGATGGCCATTTGAGCATTTGGACATGTTGGTGTCAATATATTCTTTAACATATGCCCCCTAATGTGTGAGGTAAGAAGAGTATATGATGGTCAAAATAAATTACAAAATCACGGAGGAAGCTGACAAGTGGGACCAAGTGGAGTTCTCATTAAGTTTGGATCAAAAAAAGAACCTACAATAGAAACCAAAGTATCATATGTCTCTCTTCCCGAGGCGAGAATATCCATACTCAAGTATGAAAAAGTATGGCCACCAAGTCAAGTACATTGTGGATCCATGAACTATATAGAATGTAGAAACCATGTCCATGAATACGATACATGGTGGATACATGGTGGATCCATGTCAAATAGATCATAGTCAAGAGAAAATACAAAGTGGATCTATGTCTTAGTGTACATTAAGAGAATAACTGGAAATGTAAATTTTACAATTGATTCTTCAAAAGTACTAATTTGATGAAGGTAGGTGGTATTTTCTTGTGTAACTTGGGAAAGCAACATAAAGAGGAGATGATGGCATGACCTAAGGTCTCCACTCCAAATCTGTCAATGGCATGAATATACACCATGTGAATAAATGAGTCAATGTTGAACATGGGAGAAACTATTTGATTATTGGTCATTATTGTATACCATTAAAAAACATTAGACAACCCACCAATAAGGATAATGGGCGTGAAGGTACCTAGTACATTCTAGCAAGTGCGAATAGATGTGTTGTCATCGAACACTTGTAGAATCTATCAATTATGGGACATTGATGTATTTCCACTATCAATAGTGAGGGAACCTACCATTGATAACTACAAACCTCAAGGTATTATAAAATCTCTACAGCCCATTCCCAGAGAAAATGAGTTGGTGTCGATGGGAAGAGATCCATTGGAAGTAGGGAATTAGGGCATACCCCATGATCCAACACAAGTGAACATCAATAAAATGATTTCAAATTCTTAGAAAAAGGCTCGAGGAACACAGCTCTAGTATGTCTCTCACATGCACTAGATGAAAATAGTGCATGGAAGAGACCCTTTGAGAAACAATTGATAGTGAGAGTTACTAGTAGAGGAAAGGAATTACACCAATGATGAAAATGGAAACCAAGGTACATCATGAATACCAATATGTGAATAAAGGTCTTGTTGTCGAACACATGGGAAACCACTCAGTCAGTGACCATTAATGAAATGCCATCCGTTGAGTAAAAGTTAACCTACCAATTATGAAAATAGGACCAGGGTGCTACCACTCTAGTTCAATATCTCATAGAAATGTGTCATAATCAATAAGAGATGAATTTCTATTGAGAATTCAATGGAGACCTTCCACACTAGCACAAGTAAAGAACAATGATATTGATGTTACTAAGAACAACTTAGCAACAAGGATAGACGACAATTATGGTCAAGTGTTAATAGGAATGGTTTACATAGGCTAAAGGAGACCCTTGAACATAAGCATGACACAATGGTGACTTGAGAAACATTTGATGCAAAGGGGAACAATGATATTGTTGGAATACTAAGAGGGGGTTGGGGGGGGGGGTGAATCAGTATGAGCACTTTCATCACTTTTAACCACAATATATCAACTTCAATTTAATCAACAATATATCATCAATGTATCAATCAACAATATATCATCAATGTATCATGAGCACATAAAAATAAGAAGCATCACATCACATAAAATACACAGTAAAACAAAATTTACATGGAAACCCAAATGGGAGAAAACCACAGAATGCTTTCTTATATATCAAAGATTACATTCATTGGAAGCACCAACTTCACAACTCTCCAGATACAATTGGAAGGAGGTTGTGACCCCTTATTTACAGGCTCCAACCTAAAGGAAGCTACAAATCCCTGAATTCTCTGGCTCCAACCAAAAGGAGGCTACAACCCCCTGATTCTTAGGCTCTGACCTGAAGGAAGCTCCAACTCTTTGTGTTCTCCATAACCAACCGAAAAGAGGATACAACCCCCTTTCCTTGCCCCATCCCACCACACTGAAATATAAATGTAGACCAACTGTCACTACCACTGTCACTGTCACTGTCATTATCACTACCACAATATCTATCACTACCACTGTCACTGCCTCTGTCACATCAACTTGTAACCTGTCAACCTTTCACTATATCTGACCTGTCACTGTCACTGTACCATCGAATTTCTATACAAAAATTTGTGCCATACCATGCATCAACTATTTACTAACAATGCATCAATCATTTATCATAATATATGCCAAGTGTAGATACCATAACATCATAAATAATGTACTAGAACAACAACCACATATAAAACCAATACCATATACCATAGCATCAATCATGTATAAAACTGTACCATATCATCAATCATGTATAGAATTTTACCATATCATCAATGAAGATCCTCAAAGAACCAAGGCATGTGCCACATGCATATGCCACCATACATCAAGTGTATATCCACAACTCAAAGATGAACCATACCATCATGTCATAACCATATAGAAGAATATACCTCTATCAACCATGTAGTCAAGATGTACCTAAATCATGTCCCAAACCAACCACACCTCAAGGATGTATCATACCATGACCAAGTAAAACCATCACAACAAACACATAAGCATACTAATACCTCTGCAACTGACCTGTTACATAGTAAATATGACCTGTAAGATCACTTTTAACTTATGGGACCTGGTATTATCATAACCCCCAAATTTGTCTTGTCCTCGTGGGACTAAGACATCCTGTCATGTGGGGCCTCACGTGACAAGACCTAAGCAACCGACAGGGGTGCCTCGCGGGACACTAGTGATTTGATCCGCGGGGGCCAACCAAAATAGGTTTTCCTCAACTAACTTCACTCTTCTCTACAACCCCAAAACTCCCACACTCCTCTCTTGTCACTACCTCAGATATCTTGGTCGCTAACTTGCCAAATAGATCACTAGTTCACTAGAATATGTTCAATATAATAAGTGAGTGAATGTGCATGTGAATGACTCCTTGAGGTGTATTTATAATTTTTGTAAGTAATATCTCTCCTTAAACTTAGGGGCTTCTAGAATTTCTTGTTACAAGCACTTTACCCTTTCATTAAAGACTTGTAACCAACTAGGGGCTTCTTGACGATTCTTCGGGGCTTCTAACTTCACAAGGACATAAATCCTTCACCGTGAGGAATCACATGGCATAACACCTATCATCGGAAATGACATGACGAGGAATATCCATCTATGAGTGATTTGCCTTCATTTACACCATCCTTAATGATAACCATGCCTTTGGGGCTACCAGACTTCTTCAAGGGTTGACATCAATGACAACCAATATTTCAAGAGATATAAATTTGTAGCACATAAGGCATCAACATATTATCCATAGTGATTATAAGAGTAACCAACTAGATGAGTAAAACTCAAGATCATGGTTCATCTTCTAAGGAAACACTAAGACCCAACTTGTCAAACAAAAGACTTAAAACTTGGTGCTTTGTTCAAGGGCGACATCACTAAAATTGTTGCCACAAAAAGTAAAGATCTTAATTCCTTACCGCTTCACTCTTTTTTTCAAAATATTTGATCATTTTCATATCATAAAATATTGAAAAGGAATAAAATAATTTCATAATACAGAGGAGTAAACAAGCGTTGTAGGGAAGACAACTAGTCCCAAGCGCATGGAACATGCCTATGCAAAAAAATGTGTAGGAAGGATGTGCAGGATATTGATGTTCATCAACATGTTTCCTCTAGGGATAAGGTTGCAAGATTCAGAAACAATAGATGCAAAGGTGAGCGACTGAAGATAACACATAAGTAGTAAGCATGGAATTTCAAACTGTAGCAGGCATTATGATAAAAAGTGAAAGAAATGGTATGAAATGCAACAATACAAATCAAAACATAAATGTGGGATCCCTATAGGGGATGGCCAAAAAAATATTGAGAAGAAGTCATGCAACTTCAACGCAAAGTCATGGCAGGGCTAAGAGGGCTCTTTAGCCTATGGACAACTTTAGCATGGGTGAAAATGTGGAAATCAAGGTGCTAACTAGGGAACCTATGATCAGTAGGCTCTAACACACAAGTTACGACACTTATAAACTACAAAGAAGGCTTAGTGTCACAACCTAGTGGGCTTGATCCTAAGGAAAAAATGGGACATGATATTAATAATGCAAGATGCAAGGCATAAAACCTAGCCTATATGTTAGTTATGTTTTCGATACCTATCAATGTAGATCAAATTGGACCAAGATTATTTAAAAACACCACTAAATAACCTTTAAAACTTGTTGATACTTGCAAAAACACAAAGACAAGCTTGGATGATAATGTTAAGCATTAGTTATGATAAAATCGACCTATAATAATGAATGAGAGGCATTTCAAACTATAGGCAAGTGGGTAAAAAATCTAATAGATAGGTGAAAAATGAAGTTTTATCATGTCATTTGGAATTTTTGCTACAAACTTGTTTTAAGCTCAAAAACACCTCGTAACTTCAAACAAAGACTACAAAAGATTCGACTGTCAATTTTTGATTTTATCAACTCCAGGTAAATCCTCTGTCCCTCCTTTTCATTTTCATCTATTTGATTTTTTTATTTTTTTATTTTTTGGCTTGTGGGGACACTCATGAGTGGGGGAAAGATGCACCCACACCTTTGCTTCACATAGGGTGTGTGTGGAATACCTACACACACCTCTTGTGAAGGAAAGGTGTCTTTGTATGCACCTATCCTTCATAGAAAGTGCGTACACCCTAGAAAGAGTGGAAAATTTTCCTCTAAACTCAAAAATTATACTGGAAAATTATAGATGGCTATTGTTTGGAGAGAAAGGGAGCACGAGGATGCAGTTAACCTTGCTATAAATGATATAGAGACCATGGATTATGTTTAATATAGTGGCTTGCTCAAAATTTTCAAAATCCCAAATATGCGTTCCTAGAAACAACTATTGTAGACTCTTGTAGGGTATTGGGAACTTGACCAAGATGATTTTGTCTTGGATGATGAGATCCTCCAGCTCAAATTTGAGGACATATATTTCCTTATAGGTTTTTATCAGTGGGAAATTCTAGTGAACTTGAAAGGAAGAGGACACGGTGGTGGTGCCATAACTATTTAGGAGTATGCAGACACTTATTGTACCACCAGGACCTAGCAAAAAAAGAATATAGAAAGTCTAATCTTGAATATCATCCTCCTTACTATTGCTTGGGTGGCTAACTCCACAAAATTTCACTAGGGATCATGTCCATAGATGTTCTATAGGGCAGAATGCTTAAGACCCATAGTTCTAGACTAGTTCACAAGGCTTCTAACAAAAATGAACGCCCAATTGACAAATCGTAGGTTGGAGAGACAAAAGAACTTCAGGTGTGGGAGCATTATTTGCCCATTTTTCTTTGAGATACCGCCTTTAATGCACCCCTACATCACACTTGACCACCCACTTGGTCATAGAGAGCCCATGATGGTTTGTTGGGATAATATGATGTACAAGCTTGGAGGTGGGTGCTTAACCAATGCATTTGATGATGTATTTTTCGACTGGTGGCCACATTAGTTGATATTGATTGATCACTACCTTTTTCTGGTATCGATTTTCATAGAGATCTCGAGCTAGCATCACCTCTAAACATTGCGTAGGGAAACACTAGTAAGTGAATTTTTATTTTTTAGAGTTATTAAATTTTTACTTATTTTTGTTAGATATGAAAGAGGTAAAAAAATGCTATTTTTAGTGTGTAGGGTGATTATAAAAATACTCTGATGATGCAGATGTAGGACCACTATAACTTGCAAGATATTCTAGCCACCAAAATAGAGGAAAAGGTGAGGATCAACTTGGAAGAGAGGTCGAGTGGGTTCTATAGTTAGTCCAGTAGAACCTGAAGGGCTTAACCGAATGACAAGGATGGCACATGTAGAATACCTCCCAGAACACATCTAGAGGCAGGTGGTAGGGGTACCACAAGCATGGGTATGGCTCTTTTGGTGGGTGGCCATTGCCATTATTTTCTATCATGAGACCCATGCCGAACCAGGTCTTGAGGCCTAGTTGTTATACAAACCCATTTTTCATATCAACTGACCATATATCTGTATCATCAAGGGTTAGGAAGCCTGATTTTGTATATCATGTCCACATGTTTTTCACTCGATGACATTATTAATACAATATATACACAATTTCCAATGTTGCCTATATTTGCAAAAATGATGTGATTACTTTTCATGATATGTACATGCATGCTTTATTTTTAATCAATGTGACAAATTCCAATCCAATACACAGTTAGCTAGTGCACTGGATAAATAACTAAAAATCCTTTGAATGTGAACATAAGTAATAAATTCAAATGAACGCTTAATAAGTGACACCCGTATAAACTTCCAGAGAAGCGTAGGGTATGTCGGGTTGTTATATTCTTTGTAGTGAAAACACATTCAATTCGTTTGGCTAGTTGAAGTGGATCGATCGGGTAAATGCTCGAATGAAACGATAAGTCAAGTTGATGGTTAAGCCGAAGGTTGAAAGGTCAACAAATAGGAGGTCAATTGGAAGCCATTTGGAAGATTGTCTGGTTCATAGCCGAATGAATTTCAATGGGTAGTTGACTGTAACATAATCCTGAGATTCATGGGATTGTAGCCAATTGTCTGCATGGATTTGCAACCATGTTTGGGCACCATGAATTAGGGTTTTGCATGTAGTAAATTCTATAAATATGGTGGGTTGAAATATTGTAAAAGGTTACTCTAAGGACCGTAAGTGATTTGAAACTCTTATATGAGAGGTATGTAATGGTCATGTAGATGTAATCTTATTTGGCTACAAGGTTGTTCTCGTGTAAAAGCAAGAGAGTAGGATGATGATTATGTCTTATGTGTGGACTAAGGTTAGTCATGTAACTCTTTATTCTATGAATGAACAAGAAAATAAGGAGCAAGAGATGCTCAAGGAATGCTACTTTTCCCGGTTAAGTGTTTCCAAGGTAAAATCTTTGAGTACTGTGTGATTGTCATTGATTATTTTTGTTTAATTATGTCTTCTCTTTCCTAGTTGGTTTAGAGTGAGTATTATTTTTTCTACAAGTGGTATCAAAGCTAATTTTTTTTCTCTGTACAAGTCATATCAGAGAAAGGTTAAGAAAATCTTGGATCCGAGCTAAACCTATATCTAGTGGAAGTTGTAAGGAAATGATCTTTAATTTGTGCTTAAAATAATGGAAAGCAGTTTGAGGATACATATCGAAAAATTTAATGGCCAGAATTTTGAGTTGTGGAAGCTTAAAATAGAAGATCCCCTTGTAGGTCAATAACAAAGGGTGGTTGTGAGTCCTAGAATAATTATGATGGGAATGTTTAAGGAAGAATGGGATAAACTCAAAATAAGAGAAAGGAGCTCAATTCCACTTTGTCTTTCATATTTGGTATTGTTGAATGTCTCAGGTGATGACACTGCAAAGAAATTGTGGGACAAGTTGGGAAGCTTGGACCAATCAAAATCCCTAGTAAACAAGTTATTTCTTTAGAAGAAATTGTATATTCTGAGGATAAGTGATGGTATCTCAGTAACAGAGCACCTAAATGCATTCAAGACTGTGATACGTCAGTTATTGCCTATGGATATTAAAATCATTGAGAAGG
Source organism: Picea glauca (assembly GCA_000966675.3). Lineage (NCBI taxonomy): Eukaryota > Viridiplantae > Streptophyta > Pinopsida > Pinales > Pinaceae > Picea > Picea glauca. The sequence goes on from JZKD02S1617197.1 coordinate 1,561,590, forward strand.
AGAAATGCATAAGTTTGTTGTGTTGTTTTTCAGATTCATGGGATAGTCTAGTTGTGGCTATTGGGAGTCATGCAACCAAATTTTCTCTTGAACACGTGGTTGTATCTCTTCTATCATAGGAAATGGGGTGGAAGAATATGGAAGAATTAACCAAAGATGCCCTTATACTAAGAGGTCGACCGATCGATAGAGTTAAAGGTAAATTCTTTGATCAATGGTCTAAGTCCAAGGGTAGATTTAAATCTCGGTTAAGTCGACAAGAAGATGTTGGAAATGAGGTAAATTTGGGTGTTATTGCACAATTTTTACTTATGCCAAATCCCCAACAAAGTAAAACAAATTGGCGTAACAACAAGACAACCCACCGTTGTCACCTTAGTAGGAAATCCCCACGCTTTAGGGATGGATGAGGTCCAAACCAGGGGAGGCGTCCCCGGTAATCTAAAGGGATGGGAAAGCTAAGGATTTGGTCAAGATATGCCCCCCCTCTCACTGGTTACCCATGTCAAAGGTGTTGGATTACTGAGAGGGGGGGGGGTGAATCAGTAATAGAGAAATTTAGTCCCTTTTAACCATATAATCCAGTGCTATATCAATGAAGCATTATTATCCAATAACTGCAGAGTAAATAAGCAATGAAAAAATGAACAATCATACACATACATAGTACACCAGTGTTTTACGTGGAAACCCAAATC
>JZKD02S1617197.1:1569463-1612093 GCA_000966675.3 Picea glauca
GGGTCTTTCTTCAAGGGTTGACATCAATGACAACCAACCTTAATCAACAAAAATTACATTAATGATTTGGTCAAGATATACCCCCCCTCTCACTGGTTACCCATGTCAAAGGTCTATATCTGTGAAATTGAGGCAAAGGAAAAGAGTTTGTGTACCTGCCCAGAACAAGAACAATATAGCATATATATATAAATTTCCAAGTATCAAAATGATAGTAAAGCCTCAAAGACAATAGGCAATGTAAATATATGTTGGTTGAAGTAAAAATGCAACAAGTTATTAGTTTACAACAACAATTAATATTTTGTAACAACCACAATAAATACAAGTTAGAATAGGATGAAAGTACAATGCCAACTTAACATTCATTCAATAGATCGATTACCACTTTCTAATAGCGATTTATGAGCATGTTAAGCTAATGTTAGATTAGTGTATGCAACAAATTACAAGGTTTTAGTTGTCTGTATCAATGCTTTGTAACAACAACAAGACATTTATTAGATTTAGCTAAGCTAGGGTTTGTAAGAGTTAGTATAATCTCAGTTTGATCAATTCCTTCACAAGATAGAGCAAGTGGACAAGTGCCCTTTGGGATATGGAGTCATTTAAAACAACATCAAACACTTGGAGAAATAGATGATAATATTGTCTAAGGATAGAGAGATAAATTCTTGACGTGTTGGCACTTCAAGGCCCCAAGCTTTGAATCTCAAAGATGGAATTTTGGATAGAGTGCAAGCTCTTTTGGGCTCTAGCGAATTCCTCTTCTCCTTGGAAACTTGAAAAATATTTTGAAACAAGACACTAGAATATGACTACTAAAGTCCTAACACTTTAGGGATTTAGAAACCTAATCTAGACAAGATTCTCTTGACAATTCAATAAAAGGAGAGCACTAGAGAGAGAAAGAAACACCTTGTGTTCCTCTCCTTGGGTTTAAGCAAGCAATATCATAATCTTCAACATGAACAAGTAAAATTTACCATAACCATTCAAACATGAAATGAAATTGCATATTTTACTTACTTCACCAAGAATAATCAAGCACAAATTATAGTTGAATACCTTTGCACCACAAAATAGCCAAGAAACATCCAAAAGCATGTACTCCTAGAGGTGCACACTAGTAAATTTCATCCAATGAGTCACTAGGGAGAAAATTTCAGACTTGAATCCTCTTGTGTGGAAGTGTTATGTTGAAAAATGAAATGTCTAGGTCTTTATTTATGTAAGACCTCGCAATAACAATTTGTCCATAATAGAATAAAGGCCGACCTTAAAAAATTGCCTTTATAATTACAAAATCCAAAATTTACATATAATAACCCTAAAAAGGGTGACATCATCCATTCTAGGGTGACGTTAGGCTCCCACAAGTTGACACTACGGTTGAAGAGTGAAACATCGGGCCTTCAAAGGCCACCCATCATCTCAACATGTGCCAAACGTCACATCACAAGCCTCCTCCATCATCTCCATCAAGCCCTAGTGACATCATGGGATATAAGGATGACGTCCAAGCCTCTAAAGGCTAGCATCCAAGTGGAGAGGGATGGGAGTTGGTCTCCTAACCATGCTAGAGTGCCTCTAAAGGCAACAACCTCCTTCTTCACTATGCAAGTAATGCTCACAAGCTTCCCCGAGATGGAGGGTCTCTGCATCCATCCTTGGGCTCAAAAGCCCCCATGAAGGTCCGAACAGGTCATGTCCTCATGAATACATGTCCACCGAGAAAGGTCTTGCAAAGATAAACATATATTCCATATAAGGGTCCATAAGTCACATGAATCATGCCAAGTAATCCATGTCTAATAGAACCACCCAAACATGTGCATCAAATCCCCCTTTTCAAACTAAACAAATGCTCAAAGACCTTATACAATTTGTCAAATTTAGGAGTGGGAGGGGTGTCAAGGCATATTATTGGGCCAATCAATCCCCAATTCAAAGGTGTTTCCCAGGGAAAACTTATCTAATCCATATGTGTGTATGAGGTGGAGTGGTTAATACTTATGGGCCTGGGGTTCATGACATATAAGGAAAGACTTCTCCAGAGAAAGGAGGATATGTGTATTTAGTGTCAACTAGTATATAGTCAAAGCATGTTGTTTAGTTGATCGACTCAGATGCATATTTTCATATGACACCTCATAGGAATTGATTTTGTGAGTATGAGAGATATGAAGGAGAATATTTTATCTTGGGGGACACCTCGACAACCAAAATTATTGGACGAGGAAGACTCTGACTGATGCTACAAGATGGGAGGAGCAGACTCCTTCCAGGTGTGCTACATATTCCAGGTTTGGTAAGAAATCTAATATATGTTAGAAAAATGAGTGATGCAGGTGTGCACACTTTATTTCAGAAGGATTCATGCAAAATGGTTAGGGGAGTGATGGTCTTAATGAGAGGAATTCATATTGAAACCCTATAAAAGTTGTTGGGGAGTGTTGACTTGACTAGATGTAACAAAATTGTTGTCTTTGAAGTCAACCCGATTGTGACTTGACTCGAGTCAGCTTGATTGTTCCTGATCTAATTGACCCGACCATGTTATGGCACTAGAGGATGGGACATATTGGGGAAAAAGGACTTCAAGCTATGCAAAACAAAGGTATAGTCGAAGGTTTTCCATATTATAATTTAGAAGATGATTTTTGTGAACATTGCATATATGGGAAACAAAATCATGTGAGATTCCCATATAGAGCTACAAGGAAAAAAGAGATCATGGAATCTATACATAGTGACGTGTTTGGACCTGTACTGGTCCCATAGATGATTTCTCTAGGAAGACATGGTTATATTTCTCGAGGAAGAAATTTGAGGTTTTCATCAAGTTAAAAGAGTTTAAATCTCTTGTGAAAAAACAAAATGATCAAGGTGTTGAGAATTGACAATGGAGGTGAATTTCATGGCAAAGAGTTTGAGTAGTTCTATAAGAAATGTGGCACAACACATTAGAATACCACTCCATATACACCACAATAGAATGGAGTTGCTAAGATAATGAATGGGGCGTTGATGGAAAAGGAAAGAAGCATTCTCAGTAGTGTCGAATTTACACAAGAATTATGGGCAAAGGCAATCAACACTACAATATATTTGGTAAATAGGTCTCATTCATCAGTACTAGTCAACTTGACTCCACATGAGGTATGATTTGGTTAGAAGTTGTCTCTTTCACATATCAAATTATTTGGATGTGATGCATTTGTGCATGCTTCCAAGTAAATGATGAACAAGATGGACAATAAAGCAACCAAGTGTATTTTCATCAGGTACAAGGATGGAATGAAAGGATATAAGTTGTGGGCTTTGGTATTGAGGATTTTTTTTTTTTAATCGAGATATGGTCTTCAGGGAAGTCAGAGGAAATTCCAGGATCGAAGAGGCTTAAATGAAGAAAGAACCAGATAAATTGGATTTGAACCGAGGAACAAAGAACATGATTCAAATGAGTTGACTAAATCAGATGAGGAGGTGGAACAACCGACTCTAATTGTAAGGAGGTATGAATGAGTAAGGAAACCAACTGAGAGGTATAGTCCACCTAATTTTCATTTTGCATTTGTGTTATCTATCACCGATGATGAGTCCAAGTTGTTCAAGGAGTCAATTAACTCGACAGAGGGTAAACTCTAGAAGGAGGCCATGGTTGAAGAAATGGAATCATTGCACAAGAATGAGACATGGGATTTGGTCAAGCTACCTAATTTAAGGAAACCCATTGGTAGCAAGTGGGTGTTTAATAAGAAGTTGAATGCAATAGGACAAGTCGAGAAGTTAAAAGATCGACTTGTAGCGAAAGAGTATTCCCAAGTCGAGGGAGTTGTCTTTGGTGAGATTTTCTATCCTATTGAAAAATTAACTTCCATTAGAATACTAATGTCTCTGGTTGCAGCATTTGATTTTGAGATACAACAAATGGATGTGAAGACAACATTCCTACATGGGGACCTGGCAGAAGATATCTACATGAAACAACTTGAAGGATTTGTAGTAAAGGGAAAGAAAGAGCTGGTGTGCAAGCTGAAAAAATGCATTTATGGTCTAAATAAATCATCAAGGATGTGGTACCAGAAGTTTGACACATACATCCTTAGTTTGGGATTTGTGAGAAGCAAGGATGATCACTGTGTATAGTCCAAGGAAGAAGGTGATCATTTCAAATATGTAGCTTTGTATGTTGATGACATATTATTGGTCGAAAACAACATGGAAGTTATAAAGGAGGTGAAGAGGTAGTTATCCTTGAAGTTCGACATGAAGGATATCGGTGCTACGAACTTCATTCTGGGAATTGATATCAAGAGAGGTCGAGCAGTTAAAAAACTTTGGTTAAATAAGAGAAAGAATATTGAAATAGTATTGAAGCATTTCAACATGAAAGATTTCAAACCAGTCAAGGTACCAATTTCTGTAGGGGAAAAACTATTTGTTGAACAGTGTCCAAAGACACAAGAAGAAATAAAGGACATGGCAAGTGTTCCCTATGCTAGTTTTGTTGGTATTCTAATGTGTGCAATGGTTTGCACTTGACTAGATATTTATTATGTAGTGGGAGTGTTGAGTAGGTACACGTCGACACTTGGGAAAGAGAACTGGAATGTCGTCAAGAGAGTGTTCATGTACTTACGTGGCACAACATAGTATTTGTTTTGTTACGAAGGGAAACCAAAAACATATAAAGAAGTGAACGCACATGGCTTTGTTGATGTTGGTTGGGTATGAGATCTTGATTGAAGAAGGTCAAACATCATATATATGTTCAGTCTGTTTAGTGGAGAAATAAGTTGGATGATTAAGAGACATGAGGTTGTAGCCTTGTCGAAAACAAAAGTTGAATACATGGAAACTACTCATGCAAACAAAGAAGATGTATGACTACATAGACTGTGTTTATGGATTGGGTTTGAGTAGCAAACTGTGAAGATAAATTGCAACAATCAAAGTGTAATTTTTTTGGCAAAGAACACAACTTATTGTTCCAGGACAAAGCACATTGAAATACAATACCATTTCATGAGAGACATCATGGAAAGCAAGAAGGTGTTTCTAGAGAAGGTAGACACTTTGGAAAATATAACAGACTCTTTGACCAAATATGTGAGCACAATGAAGTTCTCTTGGTGTAGAGAGGCAATGGGTATTGTTGCCCCAAGTCAATGAACAAAATTTAAGGTTTTGTTTTTTAAGCAAAGAAGACAAGTGGGAGAATGGTGGATTGTTATATTCTTTGTAGTGAAAACACAATCAATTTGATTGGCTAGTCGAAGTGGATTTACTGGGTGAATGTTCAACTAGACCGATAATTCAAGTCGAAGATCCAAAGGTCAACCAATAAGAGGTTGAGTGGAAATTGACTGGAAGACCGATTGAAGGTCGATTGGTTTGTATCCGACTAAATTTCGACTGGTAGTTGATTGTAACATAATGCCAAGACTCGTGGGATTTTATCCAATCATCTACATGGATCTGTAACTGTTTTTGGTTGCCATGTATTAGATTTTTGCATGCAATAAAGCCTATAAATATGGTGTTTTGTAATATTGTAAAAGGTTACTCGAAGGGCTCTTAGTGATTTGAAACTCTCAGATGAGAGGTATGTAATGGTCATGTAGATGTAAGCCAAATTGCCTGCAAGGTTTTTCTTGTGTAAAATCAAGAGAGTAGGATGACGATTGTGTTTTAAATGTGGATTAGGTTTTGTCATGTAACTTTTTATTCTATCGATGAATAAAACAACAAGGAGCGATAGTCACTCAAGGAATGTTGGTTTTCCTGGTTAAGGGTTTCCAGGGTAAAATATCTATGTACTGTGTGATTGTCATTGATTATTTCTGTTTAATTTTGTCTTCTCTTTCTTGGTTGGTTTAGTTTGAGTGTTATTTTCTCTACAGGGTCATGAGCTCAATATATTCCATTCAACTATGACACTACCAACTATGACCATGTGAACCACCAAAAGTTGAATTCCATGGACAATTGCTTCCAATAGTAGTTCAATTATCACACTATACTCAACGACATTATTGGCCACAAGACCAAGACAAGATCCTCCCAAGACCACAAGTTTTCCCATGGGAGAATAAATCACCCAAGCGGTGGAAGCAAGGTTTCGAATGTGGCAACTAGTACCATTTGTGAATCCAAAAAACACAGGTGTGTTTGATGGCATCTACAAATCAAGCACCAAGCATGATAAGCAATGAACAAAATGATATAAAGAAATAAAGCAAAAAACAAAGCAAAAAAATACTAATGTACAACAATTACAAGGGAGTCAATACCTAGGCATAACACCTCTTTAAATAGAGCCTATTATGGGGCTCATCCAACACATTTCCCTCATAGTCTTCTAACTCATAAGCCCCTTTATTGAGGACATGCCTCACAGTGTAAGGACCACACCACATAGGGTTAATCTTGCTTCCCCCCAAGGCATTTGTATCTTGTTCATAAACTAAAATCAAGTCTCCTTATAAGAAAAATCAGGGGTGGATGGACTTGTCGTACTGAGACTTGACACATTTTTTATGTGCCTCATTCATAGTGGCCACATCTCCACGATGCTCATCAGGATGTTCCAAGTGATTGAGACATTCTTCTAAGGAAATAGTGCCAGGGAGGAGCTCTCTGCCTATGTTGAAAGAAGGGGTTTCACAATAAATTGACACAATTGCTTCCATCCCATGAATGAGTTGGAAAGGTGAAAAAATCATGGTGATCTTTACCAAGGTTTGATATGCCCATAGAGATAGAAAAAGTATTAAATGCTAGTTGTTTTTACTCGCATTGATTTTTCATTGAAAAATGGTTTTCAAGGGCTTATTCACTGCCTCTACTTGTTCATCAACCTCAGGGTAGTATGGTGACAAGTGTTCTTGGTGGAACCCGAACTTGGCTACTAACTTTGACATCATTTTCTTCTGAAAGTGACTTCCGTTGTGGATGAAAATCTCTATAGGCACATTGAATTTGGTAATGACTTGGTTAAATATGAAAAGTGCTACCATTTCACCATCGTTGGATAATTTCGACATGGCCTCATCCCACTTAGTAAAGTAGTCTATAGCCACAATGATGTACTTGTGACATTTTTTTAAGGCAAAGTGACACTTCATAAAGTCAAACCCCCAATTGGTGAAAGGGACAATGATGAAAACGAGATAAAGTGGAGCTAGGTGTGAGTGCATTTTCCTTGTGAAAATTTGGTAGGGATGACAATTCATGACAACTTCTACACAATACTTAAAGATTGAAGGCCAAAAATACCCGCAAGCAATTTTTTTTGGTTCATTGCCAACCCAGACAAATGACCACCTTATGCTCCACCATGGAAATCATTCATAACCCTCTCAGCTTCTACATAAGCCAAGCATTGACATAAAATTTGATTCACCCCTCGATGATACAAAGTATCATCGATAATGAGGTAGTTCTTTGCATGATGGAGAATACATCATTGCTCGTCATGAGAGAAGTTAGCGGGGAACCTTTGGGTCTAGAGATATAATAAGAAGTCCCCGTAACAAGTGCTCGTCAAGTAATCAATTGATTTCAATCCTATCCTCACCATTCCTCAGTAACTTAGACATCAACTCAACAAAAACCCATGTCTTCTTCAATTTGGATAATTCAAACTCCATATCAAACTCTTGCAAGATGACAATCCATTTATTGTACTTTCCCCCGATTACTTGTTAGGTCAAAACATATTGGAAAGGATTGGTGTCTGCAATTACACTGGTCTTTCGAAGAAGTAAATAATGTTGAAGTCACTAGACAACATGAAATCTTTCCACGACCAACTTCTCAACATGAGAAAACCTTAATTATGGTTTGGCGAGACTCTTGCTTAGATAATACACTATGTGCTCCTAGTGTAGCTCATCTTCTTAAACCAAACCATACCAATGATTGATTCAAAGGCCGCAAAGCATAAAAAAAAATTCATTATGTAGTATAGAGGACTCAACAATGGAGTGGACATAAAAGCATTTTTCATCGAATGACCTTTGTGTAAAATCATCCCATATAAATGGGACCCCTTCTTCAAAAGGTGCATACAACCTTTTGTTACCTCATCATAATTGAAAATGCATCTTCACAATAAGTTCTCCTTCCCTTGAAGGATTTATACTTGGCAAATATTGTGTGGTGGAGACAACTAGACTATTGCCTCAACCTTAAAGGGTCTACCATAACCCCATGCTTGGATATGATAAAACTCAGTAGCCTCCTAAATATGACATAAAAGATGCATTTGCGAGGATTCAAACAAATCCTATAGTAGTGTCATCTGTCGAATATTGCACGAAGATGGGCGTGATGATTTTCCCTCTTGTGAGAGTGAGCAACCAAATCATCAAGATAATCTTCGACAATATTTTGATGTCATGAAAAGCATATGACATGGCCCACTAGATAAACATGGTCTTGTGTTGGTCGTCGAGATGGATATGAATCTAGTTGTAGCTGGAGAAACCATCAATAAACGAGAATATTTCACCTATGGTGCAAGTCATGGCTTCCAAGATAGCTTCGTCTAAAGGCAAAACCATATCTATGGAGTCCAAGGCAGGACAAGAGTCAGAGGCCCACACGAGTGAAGTAAATTGTTCAAACTCCTCCATTGAAGAAGAAGGTCTGCTAAGGCCGTTTGAATGGCCTAATAAGCAATCTCAACCAGAGACAAAGGCGTAGACATCCCTATATGACCATTCTCCTCTATCGAGACAGAAGGATTCAATATTACCCACATATCTTCAAAATACGACATATTCTTATAAAACATTCCATAGCACTGGAGTCTCTAGTGATTGTTAGCCTCATAATCCTAAAGTTATATAATTCTAAGTATTTTCCTAAGAATAAATTATTTTAGAAATTAGTATATGCTAGCTTATTTCAGCTATTTTTAGTTCTAGATCTTGTAAATCAATAGTTTAAGTTTGTAAATCTCAAGATCATAGCATATCTGTTATAAATCTGCATTTTTTTTGTTAGATCTTAAGATACACTGATATTTTTTCAATTGACTTAGAGGGCTCATGTTGTAAAATTGCATGAGATCTGTTTATAAATATGACAATTAAAACGATAGAGCTGTAGATTTTGAATTTTCTTATAGCTCCAGTCATCGTTTCCAGTTAAAACTCTGCAAACGATTTCAAAGACCCATTTTCCATAATCAGTGATACACACGAAAAAAACACCAAAGGATCCAGTCGAATCTTCGGTGAGGGAAGCATTCCATCGACGAGTGAGGCAATGGAGAGTAATGATTGAGACACGAGTTGAATAAGGATTAAGGATTGGATCTTTAAAGTCCATGTGATGCACTGTTGTTGGGTTCATTGATTTTTCCATTTGTAACATTGTCTGAGAGGCATTGGCTTCTTTCTAAATAACATTGTCTGAGAGGCATTGGCTTCTTTCTAAATAACACCAGTTTTCTTCTTGTGTAAGTAAATTCGAGTAGAGAGGTCAGCCTAGCGTGTGAGGAGATTTTCCTATGTTTCTCTCTTTTAGCCTTTCAACGGCTATAATTCTTCAGCAACTGCTCTCTAAAAGGAACACAAAAATAAAGAGGTAGTGTTGTTTGGATTAAATGATGAATCGAAGTTCACATCCTTAGATTGTGTTTTGATTACGAAGAAAATTAAAAAATTGCAGCGCCATTTGAATTAAAAGATAGATTTGAGTTTCCATCCTTAGATAATGTTTTGATTACCAAGTGTATGCAGCCTCCAAATCTTCACGATTTGACCTCCATGTCTCAACGATTTCCTCAACATCGAATTTGCTCAACGAACTTGCTCTCCACACAACACAGGTATGGCTGGAGCTCATGGATTCACAACAAATCAAAGATAACGGATACTTTTGTAAGCTTGACAAATTTTTTTATCAGTTCACTTTTTAAAACTTTAAGTGACATAAATCATTTCATAGAGTGTAATTTTTTGAAGTATGGCTTTATATGGATTTATGTAAGATATTCTAAAAGCATGGTTTTTAAAAGAATCTTTTTGGAGTGATAAGAAGTTTTATGATATTGCACAAGATTTGGAGAGTATTTAAAGTATATAATTGATTTAGGATGAGAAGGATAAAAGGTTTTATTTGAAGGTAGAAATAATGTTTATTTCAAAGTGGGTTATTCATGTAATTGAAGATTTTACTAGTTTAAGGGGGCACATTTTATCATTGGTAAAGACCAAAAGTCTTGTAAAAAGTCAAATTTTGCAAGGTTTGGTTTCAAAACTCAATTGTAATTTTGAAGCTCAAAAATTGAGAAGAGTCAAGTGTGAAGATCTCTCAAATTTTTTGATGAGACTTTTAAAGGGTCAAGGCCAAGCCTTTTAAAGTGTTCCTTTTGCGGAGAGTGTGCGATCTCTACTTGTGTCTCACTTTCATGTTGTGATACTTTTTAAATCACTTCCAAATTTCAAATTTTCAAGGAAATCTACCATCACTAAACATGTCAAAGTTAATCAATTTATTCACCGATTCAGATAAGTTGGATGGCCCAAGAATTACAAATCTTGGAAATGCCACATGCAAAACACATTAATATATAATGAGTTATAGTGTGATATTTGTGATAGTGAAACTCATCCTACCAATCACATTGATGCAACTCCTTTAGTTAAATGGGAATTCAAAGACGAAAATGATATTTCTTTGCTTCGATCTTCTATAGCTGAACATTTGTTTGTCCATATTGAGAATTTTACTTTTGCTTGGTCTGCTTGGAATCAATTTTGCAAGCCTTTTGATATTCCTCCTGCATCTCAAAGAGTTGATTTACAAATGAAGTTCCTTAGGCAAAGATTACCTAATGGTGATGACATGTTATAATATATTTCAAGATAAAGAATATACATCAAGACATCACCAAAGGTGGTTTTCCTAAACTTGAAGACAATTTTTTTATCTCTATATTGATAAATGGCTTAGCCCCATCTTATAATCATTTTATTGAAACTTTGAAATCACTAATAAATTACCAACTGCAACTTTTTATTCACTTAGTGAACTATTACCTCAACATAGTAAGTCATTTGATAAACAAAAACAATATGGCGATGATGTTCTCTTCACTAGTTCAGACAGAGCAAACAATTTAAAAGGAAGAGGAGCTCCTGTCAATAATAGAGGGCAAGGCAATCGAAATCAATCTTCTTATAGAGGTCATGGTTGTGGGCGCATTAAAGGAAGAGAAAGCAATACTTTTCAACAAGGATCAAACAATTTTAGAAGAAGTCAATTAGAGAGACCTCCAAATCGCGATTATCAATTTGGAAGAGGCAAAGACTTGAGTCATATTACTTATAACAATGTAATCAAGTTGGACATTACATAATATTATAGAACTCCAAATGATAAGATGTCTAGTTCAAGCAAAATTCAACTTCAATGCAATATGCTAATGCCAACGATCAAGATGATGATCAAAGCAATTTTTAGTATGTATTCATTGCTTTTCAAAAATCAGAGTCAAGAGCTTAAATGGATTCCAACTACTCTTTTTAGAGTGAATATGAAGATGCTTGGTTATTGGATACAAGTGCCACTCATCACATGACTTTCAAAAGAGATTTGTTTTGGTCCTTTCATGAATGTATACTAAATTCAATTTTTTTGGCCATTGATACAGCACATACACCTCGAGGAAAAGGTTCCGTGAAAGATTTTCTCCTTGGAATTAGAGAGAAAATGATTTCAAATGTTTGGTATGTACCAACATTTAAAAATAGTTTGTTGTCCTTGGTAATGATTCAACAAGCAAGGCATCAGATTATTGTGGAAGATGGGTTGGTTAAAATAAAGTCACTAAAACAAAATTTCAAAACAATCATGACAATATATGAAGATGGTAAGCTTCTCATGATGAAAGGGAAAGTCATTCCTTGGAAGCAAGATTTTCCAATAGTAGTTGATTCAGAAAATTCACTCAAGGTTATGGAATGTTCATTATGGACATCTGCATTTCGATAGTTTTTCACATCTCCAAAAGTAGGGAATGGTTAAATGGTTTCCCAACTTTAAGAAGGAAAATGCAAGATGTGAAGCTTGTGTTTATGGAAAACAAAATCTAGAAGCATTCCCTGTTGGATCATGGCGGGCAAACATATGTTTGCAGCTCATGCACAGTGACATTTGTGGACCTATAGAGACTTCTCTTCGAGGATGTAAATATTTTTTACTTCTCATTGATGGTTTTAGTCGAATGACTTGGGTGTATTTCTTGAAGGAAAAGTTAGAGGCATTTGAAAAGTTCAAATTTTTTCATCATTTGGTTGAAAAAGAAACCAAGGAAACGATTAGTACTTTGAGGACAAATAGTGGATGGGAATTCACTTCAAATGAAATCCAAAATTATTGCAAAATATAAGTGCATTAGAAGGAAATTCTAAAATTTGTACTCTCCACAACAGAATGGAGTGATAAAAAGAATGAATTAAAGTTTGATAAGTATGGTGAGATCAATGTTGAAATTCAAAGGCTTAAGTTCCACCTACTGGGTCAAAGTAATTCACACTGCAATTTACTTAAGAAATAGATCTGCCACTGTGTCTTTGGATGGCATCACACCATATGAATCTTGGTATGGTTTCAAACCAAAAATTAAATGTCTTTGAGTCTTTAGTTCAATTTATTATGCTTTAGTTCCTAAGGAAAATAGAACTAAGCTAGAATCTCGAAGTATGAAGTGTATGTTGATTGGATATTCCAATGAAAAGAAACGATATCATATTTTATCCAATGGTAAATTTGTTGTAAGTCGAGATGTCATATTCAATGAAACAAAAAGTAAAAGTGTTGCCGAGATTAAAATCCTTTTGGAGAATTTGGAAAAGCAAGTGGATAAGGAGAAAAATAGGATAAAAAATCAACCAAGTAAATAAAGATGGTTAGAAATGGATTAGAATTCACTAGAAATGGAAGTGATGAACAATCTTCTCATGATGGTTCTTCTACACATGAATACTTAGAAGAACAAAATTCCACTGATGAAGAGCATAAGATGCCTAAATGGGCCACACAACTTCTCAAATATGTTCATCCAAATGAAATGAACAAAACATGAACTAGGAGTTCTTTAAGATCATAAGCTAAATTTACGTTGTTAACTCACGCTTCCATTGAACCTACTACTTTTGTTGAAGCAGTCGAACATAAATAATGTCAAGAAGTAATGATTAATGAATATGATTCAATACTTGCAAATGGGACTTGGAACTTAGTTGATTATCCACACGATGTTAAACCCATAGGTTTCAAATGGGTTTATCGAATAGAGTACAAGCCAAATGGAAAAATTTACAAGTACAAAGTAAGACTCATGGCTAAGGGATTTTCTCAACATGAAGGGATTGATTATGATGAAACTTTTGCTCCAACTTCTAAATGGAACACAATCATAACAATTGTCAATTTGGCTGGTCGACATGGTTGGAAATTACATCAAATGGATGCCAGAAGAGCCTTCTAAATGGTGATATAAAAGAAAAGTTCTTCATGACTCAACCATAAGGGTTTGAAGTTAAAGGACATGAACACAAAGTCTGCAAATTAGCAAGGGATTTATATGGATTGAAACAATCTCCTCAAGATTGGTATTAAAAAATATATGACTACCTATGAAAGGTGATTTTTCAAAGAAGTGAATCAGAATGTACTTTCAAATGAAAAATAAGAACTTGGTGATACTTTTACTCTATGTTGATGACTTAATCATAAGGAGAAATAATGAAGTTCACATCAAACAGGTTAAGGAAGAACTTCAAGCAGGCTTCAAAATGAAAGATTTGGAGACACTTCATTATTATCTTGGAATTGAAGTAACTCAACATACTAATCAAATATTCCTTAGTCAACCTAAGTATGCCACTGAATTGTTAAATAAATTTGGCATGGAAGATTGTAAACCTTCTCTTACCCCCATGGAGCAGGATTTGAAACTTTCAAAATTTGAAAGGGGGGAATTGGTGGATGGTAAAAGGTATAGGAAATTCATTGGAAGCCTCATTTATTTGACAAGTACTCGATCAAATTTTTCATATTCAATGAGAATACTTTCAAGTTTTATGTAGTAACCAAGGGAAAACAATTGGAATTCACAAAAAAGGTACTAAGGTATATTTAGGGTATAGAAGATTTTGGATAACGGGACGTTGATTTAGCAAGTGACATTGATGATAAAACATCAAATTTTGGTTACTTGATGAATATGGGTTCATCTAAAGTATCTTGGAGTAAAATAAGACATCAATTACCAATTCCTTAGTAGAAGTACAATACATATCAGCTTGGGAAGCAACATGCAAGATTGTATGGCTATGCAGAATTATGAAAGATCTTGGTGTAACTCAAAAGTCAACAACTACTTTATTGATCAAGAATAAGTCAATAATAAAGATGGCCAAGAATATGGTATTTCATTCAAAGACTAATCATGTTGACACCAAGTACCACTTCATCAAATCTCTAATCGTAAAAGACATCATCAAGCTTCAATTATGTCCATCTGAAGATCAAACTTCAGATATTTGTACCAATCCTTTTGGTAGAATAAAGTTTACTAAGTTCATAAATGAACTTGGTATTTGTAAAAACGAACTTTTGAATTAAAGGGGGGAATGTTAGCCTCATAATCCTAAAGTTCTATAAGTCAAAGTATTTTCCTAGAATAAATTATTTTAGAAATTAGTTTATGCTAGCTTATTTGTCAAGAGGATATTTAGCCTGATATGTAAAAGACACCTATCATACTCATGTGATTATGTGTTTGTTTGTTCTCTTGGGTTTTATCATAAAATTGGGCTATATAAACTAGCTCTTTTTTTTATGTGAGGTACAATGGACTTTGGCCCTCATTATCTTTGTATCTCAATTTCCCTTATTTAATAAAAGTATGTATCTAAGGACACTTCCTCAACAATGATTAATGAGACCACACATGCAAGGGAAGGGTCAATATATGATATGGGTGAAGGGAGGTTAAAAATTCCCATCATGGTAGGGTACATCCTGACACCCACACTCTCACTCATCCTTGTGAAATTATCCACCAATGGAACATGAGGTCTCAAAGAAGCCATTGGATCTAGCCTATAGAGAGACAACTGGTCTATTGTCATGATCTTCCCTTGGTGAGGGAAACAAATCATGTGGAAAATTGTAGAGACCACATCCATCATATCATATGTCCAACTATGGCATAAGAGGAGATTGTAGTCTAAAGGAGTGTTGATAACTTGTACCTCTATAGTGACAGTCTTTCCCCCTAGTTGCACGGGGAATGATGGAATAATTCCATCAGGTCTAAATGAATGACCATCAAAGGATTTTACAATATTTGGTGAAGGGAATATCTCAAGGGAGCCAAGATATTTCCAACCTGCCAAGGACATTACAGAAGTGAAATCCTCTTCATCCACCACAATCATAAAGGTATTTGTTTCGTGTGATGAAACTTGAATCTAGAATGCAACATAGAGGGGTAGTCGTGGCTTCACATTGTCGGTGTCAATGTTATTAGCTGAGAATCCATGGGATTAAAAGAACCAATGGTTGATAGCAATGATTTTAGTTGCATAGAGAAATTTTGGAGGAACTCCAAGGTAGACATAACACATGGAGCTTGGGCTAGACATTTGACAATGTTGTAGTTCTAAGTAGCTTGAGCATTTTGATTATGCATAAACCTTTTCAATACACCTTTTGGATGTAGATTTTAACCTTGTACAATATTTAATGCAAACAAATTTTCAGTAAAAGAACAGAAAAGACACAATGGCAAATACAAACAGTACACAAAGATTTTTCTCCTAGAAACCCAAACCGAGAAAACCAACATATTCTATATTCATTCATGGTATTACATTGTTTACAATACAATATACATATAGGATCCAATGACATACAAAACCCTAACCCAATGACCTATATTAGTCAACAACCTTAATTCCTTAATCGGAAATAGAAAACCATCGACAAAGAAACCATGTGCTAAAAAAAAGCCTAAATATGTGACACATTTTGCGAGGCAAAAAAAAATTCTCGGGGGCGCTGCCCCTGAACCACTATGCTCCCGGTGCAATGCAACCACTACTAATCATGCAAATACTATAACACATACCCAAAATTGGAAGGTGTGGCATTGCATCAAGTGTTAATTTCTCTAAATGTGGAGGTTTTAGAAACTTTAGACGTGGATGCTTATTTTCCTTTGGAGCCAGTCTTAGGAACATCATAATTATGAGCCGAAGTCCAGAAATTTATGTCTCATTCACACATGAACACATTTGACAGGTTGGCCCCTTGCAGAGAGACTCCTTGTTTTCCCCCCTGTATAGGTGTAAGGTTATTTGGAATCCCAACAACCATTTTCTATCCTTGTGGAGGGAAAGAGTTCGTCAAAACAATGGGTTGTTGGTGAGCATCCCACTGTGCTAAAAATCATCAAGTATTCTTAAGATTGGGGCATTAATGAATAAGATGGCCTTCCTTACAAAGATTTCATGGAAACTTGACCTTCTTCTTCTCCTTCTTAGCCCTGCCAACATTGTTATTGTTCACATTGTTCCTTCCACCCCCTTTCTTCTTTTTATTTTTATTCTTTCATTTAGATTGCTAGTTTCCCTTTGGGTTAGATGTTTGAATAGTGTGGACATTGAAGTATTGAATGGGGCTAAGGTATTAAGAGCACCATGTGTAGACATAGGAAAATACAAAGGCATTTATCTTATTTGGTTCATAACCTGTCTAGTTGCGACTCTTTCCATAGAATCGATCATGCCATCAACACGTGCTCTTGGTTTTGGATTGATGGTATTTTTCAATGCCATGGGTACATTGGGAAAAATATCCTAAAGAACTTGGATTGAAAATAAACAAAATCCATTTATTGGGTTCTAAATATATCTTGTTATTGGGTCATGATCCCCGACAAAGAAACATCCTTGGTGATATAAGGCAATAAAGACTTCAAAAACCAATTTATAAGGAACTCATTAGGGATTTGGGCTTTGAACATAAGATGTATTCTTCACCACTCTTGGATGTTGTCTGAGATATGCATGGAAGTGTCTTTCTTAAATGAGGTTAAAATATCCATCCTTGTGTTGTAGTGGACAAAAATTGAAAGTGGTTCAAGAATGTCAATGCCAAAGCATCAAAGTTGTGAAATGAGGCTCATTGGAGC
This sequence comes from Picea glauca, assembly GCA_000966675.3. Lineage (NCBI taxonomy): Eukaryota > Viridiplantae > Streptophyta > Pinopsida > Pinales > Pinaceae > Picea > Picea glauca. The sequence goes on from JZKD02S1617197.1 coordinate 1,586,691, forward strand.
TCAATATACCATTTTCTGGCTACTCCAATCAAGCTTCACTAGAAAATGATGAGCCTAATGGAGTCATTTGTCAGAGAGTTTGACGAACACTAGAGATGGAAGGTCATGACATGGTTCATAGGGTCTTCTCCAACTTTTCCTTCACATTTTTCAACATTTAAAGGAATCTTAGTAGTAAACATAGGCCAACTTTGATCATGTAGCACCAGGTCATCGACATGATTTGTAAATCTAGGAGATTCAACATTGCTAGAAAAGGTAGTTTCGTTTGAGTCGACGAGTTCCAACTTTTAGGATTTTGACCCATCATTTGGTTGGTACTCATGTAGGAGTTACCTAGCACATAACCACTACCAAGCATGAAAGGATTTTTTGCTTGAAAAGTAGGGTTTTGGGGGAAGCTTCTTGGGGTTTGGAAAAATGTGATAAATCCTCCATTCATCATGTTTCCTATTCATGGGAAAGGAGTGCTTCCCCTCAGCATGTTAGAAATAAGAAAAGATTCACTTCCCATAGATGGAATAGTTTCAGGGATATTCCCCCCTCCAAATGGAAAGGTAGGGAAAGGGGTAGATGAACTCCTTGCTGGCATGTTAACATTAGGGAGGACAAGATAGACTTTGAATAACTCCTCACATTAAGTTTTTTTCAATTAAAGAGAACCACATATAAATATGTTCATAGATGACCTTTGGTTTCATCTTCACACATGTCTGATGGTTGTTCCTATTCACCTCTGACTCTTCATATTTTTCCTAAATTAAATATTTACAATATACCATAATCCCAAGGATTAGGTATCTAACATTCCCTCCTTATTTCGAAGGGATGTTTGTAAGTCTAAGCATCTTTCTAAACTTTTTAAAATTTTCTCTTCCAAGCACTTTGGTAAAGATGTATGAAATTTTCACACGTGGAAAAATGTATCAAATGAATGGTCTTTCCCTCTACATTATGTCGAATTAGATGGTACTTCATGTTGATATGCTTTGTTCGATCATGGAATATAGGATTCTTAGCCAACTTGATTGCATAATTGTTGTCAATCAAAAGTAGAGTAACATTCACTTATTTTTCCTGCAAATCCGCCAGTATCTTCTTGAGCCACAAAATATCTTTTGTTTATTCTACAATAGCCACATACTCTGCCTCTATAGTGGAATATGTTGGAATAGACTGTTAGGGTGATCTCCAAGAGATAGTTGTTGATACAAGACTAATGAGGTATCATGAAGTAGACACTCCATTCTCCTTATCCCGACCAAAGTCTAAATATGTATGTCAAATTAGTTTGAAGTCCTCCACCTTAGAGTATTTGAGCCCAAAGTCTTGAGTTTCCTTCACATACCTTATAACTCCCTTTGTAGCACATCTATGTCCTTCAAAAGGTTTTTGCATGAACCTAGAAAAGTTCCCAACTACAAATGAAATATTTGGTCTAGTAGTGGTAAGGTAGATAAGACTCCTCACAAGCTATCTATATTAGTTGCATCCTCAAATTCATTCCCTTCTTTTTATGCCAGATTTGAAGTTTTCTCCATTGGAGTATAGAGAGGATTACAATTATCCATGCCAACTTTATTCAAATTTTCTCCAATGTACTTCTTTTGGGAGATGAATGTATACTTTGGATCCTGAGTTATTTCAATACCCGAGTAGTAGTGAAAATGTTCCATGTCTATCATCTCACCACCCTTCTTTAATTGTTTATTTATAGATGCAATATATGCTTCATTGTTCCATGTTATCAAAAGATCATCTACATATACCACAAGATATACAACAATTTTGCTAACTTTCTTGACAAATTTTTTTCTCATCAAGATTACAATGCTTGAAATTGATCTTAAAAAGATGCTTAGTTAGCTTCATACCATGCGGGAGGTGCTTACTTTAATCCATACAAAGACTTGATGAAATTGCGTACCTTATGTTATTGACCCTTCATAGTAAATCCTTCTGGTTGAGACATGTAGATATCGTCTTTCAAATACCTATTCATGAAATTTGTATTCACATCAATGTGATAAATATTCCACCTATTATGTGCTACCAAAGTCAAGAATGAACAAATGGTAGTCCATTTTTCTATGGGGGGGAAATTCTCCTCATAGCCTACGCCTTATTTTTGTCCATATACTTTCACCACAAGCTTCGCCTTATGCTTGTCAAGTAATCCATATGATTTGTAATTGTTCTTGTAGACCCACCTACATGTAATTGGTTTGGTTCCAAATGGAGGATCCACCAACTTTAAATGCATCATGCAAAAACAACTTTTTCAAAGGAATTTGGTTGAAATTTAGTAGATAAATTTAATTCACAATCACACGAAACATCCATATCATTGACATCAGCTGAATCTGAATTATCTACATCACCTCCATCATCTTGTCCTATTGAAATTTTGGTTCCTGTCTTTCTAAACTCATTGGGATGAACACTTTCAAGTGTCTTTATGAGACACTTTGTATATTTCTATGATGGTTTAGTTTACTCCATTGATTGAGATGGTGTTGCATTCACATCAAGGTTCAACCTTTCAATCCTCTCAATCCTTTCCATCACATCATCCAATTGAACCTCATGTTTTGATGAAGTGGTTAGATCTTCTACATGGGGGGAGATGGAACTTCAAAAGAAAATTCTAAAGATTGATCCAAGATAGGAATTTCCCCCTTCAACATGTGGAATCTCATTATCAAATTCATGGTATGTCTTTACATGGGTGAATCTATCCAGATGAAGATTCAGATGATCAAGTTGCCACTCAATATTCTTATCATTCTTAGTGGATTTAAAAAAAAACACATCTCTGTAAAGAATGAACTTTTGTTTTACCTGATCATAAAGACAATATGCCTTGGTGGTATTTGAGTACCCCAAGAAGATGCACTTTCAAATCCTTGCACCTAGTTTGTTTCTTTGCTCAGGAATTATGCATAACAAGTGGAACCAAAAACCCTAAGATGCCTCACTGGAGGAATGTGTTCATATCAAATTTCATAAGGAGCCTTATTCCCAAGATCATGATATGGACATCCATTTTTCACATGCACTACATGGATAATTACATCAACCCAAAACATCAACTTCACATTCTTTAACAATAACATTGAACATACCATATTCAAGAGTGTCTTACTCATTCTTTTTGTGACACCATTCCATTGAGGATTGTATGGAATAATGGTTTGATGTTTGATCCTAGGTTGACGAAGATATATTTCAAACTAATTAGAAGTAAATTCCCCTCCATTATTAGTACGAACTGTGCCAATATGAGATTGTGGTTCATTTTCAATCTATACATGAAATTTTTTAAATGTTTCAAATGCTTGAGATTTATGTTTCAACAAATAAACCCAACACATCTTGGTGTAATTATCAATAAATTCATGATATATTTATTAGAAAAAGCAATTGAAATAGGCACGGGGACACACACATCAAAGTGTATCAACTCTAGCTTTCTACATGTTCTTGAAGTGGGATCATGAAAAATTTGCTTGTCGTGTTTACCAAGGATACATGCATCAAATTGCTTGGAATGGTAGGAAAACTATAAACACCATTTTTCTTCAACATATGAAGACTATCATAGTTGATGTGCCCAAATACAACATGCTACAAGAGACTAGATCACGATGTACCTTCATCATGGTGAGAGAGGTATGCAGAATTATGTGCCCATGTAGATGTCCCTTGTAGCTTCAACAATCTGTTATCCTCCCATCCTATCATAGCGATCATGTTGTTGAAAGACTTCCTTATTTCAACTTGTCCATAAAACATGTGAATAATATGGCCTTGCTATCAAATGTGCACAAGAGACAACAAGTTCCTTTGCAACTTAGGAAGATAGAGAACATCTTGTAAAAGATAATCCAGGATTGTTGTTTGGTTCCTCAACGAAGTCTCTCTGAAAATTCATGTGGCAGATAGCACAAATTTTAATCAACCATGCATATTTTAAAGAATCAAATGAAGTTTTGAAAAAATATTTATTTATGCCAATATTGTAGTGAGCAATAAAAAAGTGAATGGATTCATGAGATTTACCTTTTTTCTTCCTTTTATTCTTGGTCTTATTTTATCTTATCCCATGGGATCCTACATGTCTTTGCCTCATGTCCATTCTTTCCACAATGAATGTAGTGAAGATAAAATCTATCACCTTGATTATGCCTACCACCCCTACCTATGAAATTCTTCTTTCCACATCCTCTCTTATTTCCTTCTCCTCTAAGAAAATCATGTGATTGATTCTTCCCTCTTTGAGCAAGGCACACAGTCTCTCTAGTGGGATGAACTGTCTTCTTCTTGAAATATTTTTCATGTTTTTCTATTTTTTCCACTAAAGAGTAAAAAACGAGGGGCTTCAATTTTCCACTAGCTTGAAGTAATTCAATATAGTGAGAATATGTGGGGTAGAAGGCCTTGATGAAGGTCGTGAAGGCAATGTATATCTCCACACAAACAACATAAATTTCATGCATGACGGATTTGATTTCAGATGCTAAATCCATGGGATCATTATCTTTCAAATCTAGGTTGAAGAGATTCAATTGCAACTAAATTAGATCCAATTTTGAATGTGAATCATACATTTCTTTTGACTTATTCAAAGCACCCCAAGAATTTTTGAACGATTTGATGTGATGACTCACCTCTTCATTTACATAAGCAATAATCAAGGCATATTCTTTCTTATCTTTATTCATCCATTTTACAAGCTCTTTATCTACTATAGGTTTCATATGTGAAGTATCTCCATCATGAATGCCATCCCAAAGATCATTGAAGAGAAGAGTATGTTTGTTGATCTCTTTTCCTGTTAGGGACAAGAGACAACCCAATAGGGTATCTCTATGGGAACTCAAGAATACCCTCTCCATTTTCAAAGAGGTGGTGCTCCTCTATTTCTCACTCTAATAATAATTATGTCCAAATTTATAAACAATGGTTTTATCATTCATCACACTAGTGCCTAAGAATGGAATAGGAAAATAACATTTTGAGAAAGAAATAATCTTTAAACATAAAGGAGGAAAATAACTCATAACATTGTATCATATTTGTTTCCACATCACGAAAAGACACAACAATATATCTAAATAAAAATGAACAAAACAAAAGGCAACAAGAATGGTCCTTTCATAGAACTTCAAATGATTGACCACATCCATACCATAGGGATGTAGAGGAAACTCATTCTTGAGATTTCATGTTTAAACTAGAAGTTTGAAATCACAAAATTTATGAGCCCCCAAGATAGCTCTATATGGAATTTAAAAAATAGGTACAAATTGAGTGTTTGAACATCAAATAAAATGTGTACGCCAACTTAGAACTACACGATATTCCTGATATTTAAACGAGAAAATAGAAAATGCATTCACCCTAATGGCTTGGGATGGGGCTCCCATGGACTATTTATCGAACAAAGGAAACCTAGAAGATAGAAGGAGGCAATTAGAAATCGATCTTGCACAAAAAGACATTAGAAAGACAATAACTGAATGATTTTCAAACATGGATGGGAAAGTAGTAAGGGAGATGCTTTAGACAAAGCGTATATGCACAAAAATGGAAGAAGAGAGATATTTGTTTATTTTTTTGCATTCTTTATATAAGTGGAGTAGGTCCAGACAAACCGTCGTAGTTGTTTCTTTGATATCCAATACTAGGTTAGGTTGATGATTTCTTTTAATACGTCGTTGAGCCATTCTTGAATATAGTCACGTAACAGTGCCATAATTATGTCTTGTTTTACCTTGATTATGAATTAACTCATCCTCAATTCTCTTCAACATGTCCCATTTTTTATGCACCATGGATGATTGATCTTCATAATTGTTCATGAAACCGACCAACCACTGCCACAATTATTCCTCTAGGGAGTTTCCAGGTCATCCAATTCCACTCCCCATGCAGTCGTTAATGCACCCAATTCCGTTTCCACTTGGTCCTTATTCAAAAACATTGAGTCCTTTATCAATAGAGGACCTTATAGCTCCTTTATAACATTAAGAACTTTTGATAATAGTGAAATTTTATTTTACATCAAATAATCACACACGGTGCTCAATTGTTAGAGATAATCTATTCTCACTAGCCAACCCACTTGAATTTTCTTCAACCTACTTTTGGAAGGAAGGTCCTACTTTTGTCTCTCCAGATCATCCATAATTGATATTCTCACCATGGATGTGATCTCATCATTCTTATAAAAAATTTCATTGTTTTGCAAATCCTCTTGTAGATATTCCTTGAGGGCATAGATCCTTTTAGCTATGACACTAGCTTCAATAGCTATTTCCCAAGTCTCCCCCATAATTCCAAGTATCCTATCAATATTTTTTTCTACATATATCCTAATACCGATGAGTAGTTTCGTGGCCTTGGTAACCTTGTAGCTTCACCCAAATATTTCCTCAAGTAATTCCTTTGGGACCATCACAACTATTGGTTATGCCAATAATGGCTTTGGGTTAAGAGTCTATTCTAGTTCCCTTACTCTTCTCTTTGCTATCTTGTTCTCTATTTATAGATCTATTATTGAGTGAGCTAGAGATTCCCCCATATCCTGATGGAATTTTAAGACTCTTGAAGGTTTCAAGCCTTTTATTTCAACTTTATAGCTCCATTTCTCTCTCACCTTTCTATCCTTCACACTAACTCTCTTGATGTGGATCTTCTTTGACTACCTATCATACCTAACGGATTCATGTTCAAAAGAAGTTGTCCCTGATCACACTAACTCCTATGTTATCAATTTGGTTTCATCTAACTATATTGCAATCCATGTGGGTGTGTTATTAGTTTCATCAATTTCCATGTTGGTTTTGTTCAATTCCAAACCATCGGGGTCTGCAAGAGCACCTCTCTTTGGGTTCCTTTTTCTTTTGGTAACATGGGAAACAATATGTGTTGCCTCCAATTGGTATTAAGAAGGATCCTAACCATCTCCATATCTTGTGCATCCCTTTGTATTCTCTCTATCACTTGCATTTATCTCCTCACCCTTGTGGGCCGAAGAGGGATTTATGTGGGGATGATGTATTGTGCCACCCTCAACATTGGATATGGAAAAACCCTTTGTTTGTGATGTGCCTAATTATCTCCTTCCAAAGGAGGGACTTCTAATGTACCCACATTTTGACTGACCTTGGTATGTGAGTCTTCCTGAACTGGTTGTTTCTTTCTCTTGGGAAAATTTTTGCTTAGGACTGTTGCCCCCTTTCCTTCGACAAGTGAGTCTTCATTTTTGTCGCTCCCTTATGAAATTTCTTGCACCCTATTAAATATTGCAAGGTAACCGATTTCTAGCATGTGGGCCAAAAAAATACCTTCTGGGTCAAAGTCTCCAATGGCCTTGGCTTCTTTCATATCAAAGGATTCGAAGAATCTAGCCATTTTGGTGAGACTTGATGAGCTCTTGACAAAAATCCTAGCAATTTTGAATGACATGGGGATACATTGCCACCTTATTTTCTTGTCTAAGAATACGGACCACATCCTATATTGTCTATGTAACTCATGCCATAAGTCGGTCACACACGAATCAAGCAAGAAGTAGTGGTTTCCCCTTGAAACCAAAGAGCCTTATGTATGTGAATTGTTCTTCAAATATGAAGAATCCTTTTCCTCTAAGGGATTCCATGACTACCTTTGTGACTTGTTGGTGCAAGATGGAGACCAAGGTTCTCTAAGTCTTCCAACAAAAGGCACCCATGTAGTCTAGATACATCAACATATTCATCCTTCCATGAGGGAAAGAAGTCTCACTCGAGGCATGGTTGGGACTTGGATGATAAAGTGAGTTAGAAAGAATGTGACATCATATTTATCTTAACATTAATAGAGACATGGAGAAGATCCAAAATACATGCACAAATAGTGGTCGACTACTAACCAGACAATAAATAAGTAATCATGTGAAATAAACATAGATTCATACACATCATGACAGATCAACAAGAAAATAAATTTTAGGACTCAAACCATTTCATTATATTATCAAAAATATCATCAAATATCTTACAATAGGTCTCTATGACTCATGCATCAACTTGCACATCAAGATATAACCATGAAATTCCTATTACAGACTCAATATTCAATTGTGCAAGCACAATATTCCCAACAAAACCCATTGCAATATCTTATCCACACTGACTCAATCCCAACCCAATCAATAGTAGTAACAACGTATCTCACCTATGTGATTCATTAATTCACTCATTAATGCATCATCTCCTTCTTCGACATATTTATTTCTTATTTATATGTTTCTCCTATCTCATTTCTTGCTATTTTTTAGCCTTTTGCTTGCACGCACTCGACGCTCTTGGTCTTTTTCACCACTAGTCTACTTGGCACATGGCACTTTTGGATGTTTTCGCTATTGTTGTACTTTCAATTAGCTTTCTATTCTTCTAACTATTTTTTGTTGCTTCTTCATCGTCTATCTAGAATATGTTGCTTTCCCCAAGACTTCGGTATTTCCAAAAATGGAGGGCCCAACAAGCCCCGATCACAACCATTGACTCACCCTAAGTCAATCCTTTGCTTCCTTATTGGGGATTCCTTCAAACGAAGGGCCCAAATTTGGGATGACCTGTATTGCTTGCTAGTGGAAGCTATCATACTACTCCACCTGGTCCTGCCAATTCCACACCAAAATGGAAGCTCCCACAACAAATTTCTGCACAACGACAACATCGGGCTCTATATGCTTAGTGGTCATTAGCATCTGCCACTCACTCTCTCAAAACCAAATATAATTGCTGCAACTTGACATATGTATCCTAAAATATAGGCTTGAAATCCCTGAGTTATTTCTTGGGCACTCTAGTAGCATTGTACATCCCATCAAGTCTTTTTTCGACTTCCTGGATCTCCGTGAACTTCTCCTGCTACATAATGGGATCAATGATCACTTGAGCCTCCTTGTTCATATATTGGATTGTAATATGGAGTTATTCTATTGGATTGTTCCTCTTTTCTAATATGTTGACCCAATCATTAACCTTGGTAAACAATTGAATGCACTCACTAGCCCGACGATGAAGGGAGGATCAGACTATGTTACCTTGAACAATAACTTGAGTGATATTCCTGAGCATGGCCTTAGGCTACTCCCACTCCTTAATTTGAATGGATTCTAGATATTATTGTAGGTTGTCCATTCTTCTGACTAATTGTGACCATGCCTCAACCATAAGCTCAACACAGTGCACTGGCGCAACCAGGGTAATATCCTTAGGGAATTTAAGAGAAATATTCCTAAATGGGGGCCATACCTGGATAAAATTGTAAGAAACATCCGAAATAGTAGACTTGTCCAGTGTGCACAATCCATTCTTATGATCCCTGGCTACTGATGTTGCAACTATGTCCTGGCACAATTGTTGCATCTACTATGTGAGCTCTTCATTGGTTTGCTCGACCAAAGTGATATGTTTCTCAAGTTGATCAGTGGAGGCCCTGATAAGATGTAATATTTATGGTGTGGCCCATGCCGCGAGCTCTCCACTAGTGAGAGATGGGTCCATGGGAATCTTTGAGGCATGTAGTTGGCCTCTGGCGATAGATCATTCAGACATACTAAGAGTGCCAACATCGTCGGGACTAGGCGAAGTAATGCGAATATGTGGATCCTGCAGTAGAGGCATAATACGTTATTTAACTGACCTCACATTGTGAGAAAAATGAGTGTCCTCTTGGGTGTCCATAATGTCGTTGGGAGGATCGTGACTCATTTGGTTTGACACTTTGGTGGATTTCTCAGCCCCTGGAGAGGGCAGAGTTTTAGGATGGGTGTTGAGTGGGACATGAACCTGTGGAATATGGGGAAAGGGGGACATAATTGGGATGGTGGTGCCTGTGGTCATAGAAAATGGGTCACTAGAATCTGTCTCAGTGGTGTTAAGCTAGGTTTGGGCAAGGGGTGATGGAGTGTTATATGGGGATGTCGCAACTGAACTAGGTGGTGAATGGGTGAGCTCCTCTTGGATAGGAGTGGGTTGGGTTGTGATGGGGGGATCATCCAAAATAGTGATAATGGGGACTGAGGAAGGGATGGGGGTGGTGGTACGATTTTGAAGTGGAAGGGAAGAAATACAAATGGAATTTGTGATAATGGTGTCAACAGTGGATGTGGACGGAGAGCTAGTTCATGGTTTCTTAATGGGAAAAGCAACAACAATGGATTCATGTAACTTCTTATCTGAGATTGTGGCATCATCTGGGATTGATGGGAAAAGGAGAAGAACTATCCTGGGTAATGTTTCCTCTTCTCCTTCATCCTCTTCTTCCTCAGATCCTGATGGAATCCACTCTCTTTTTGATGGGTTCATGCTTGGGCCTGCACCAGTTGTCTGTGGAGGATATTGTCATTGTGAGGTGGTAGGCATCAAATATGAGACACATGATTTCTTTTTTTCTCTTGTGACTCTTGACCATGTAGTGACTTCCTTGTCCAAAATGACATCGTCTAGATAAAATGACAAGGGGGTCATGTGAAACAATTTTAGAGAAACACCTAGAGGTCACACAAATGTATTATCCTGATTCATGTCGAACTAGTTGTTGTGAGTTTTTCGAATGAGCAACATTTTTGGAATCCTCGGTCTCTATGTAGTTTTTATGAGGTCGTTGTGCCATTGTAAAAAGGAAGTGTTTTGTTTTATTGTATGATCGCTAGAAGTGTGAATGTGTCATGGGTCGAAGAGCTTGACAATCTAGGTGTCGGGGTTAGATTACAGTGCATGTCACACTAGTGCCTTCCATTTCCACATTGCAACAATGAACAACAAATAACCATAAATGATTAAGTGGCCTTCTCATGCACATCGGTGCATGCTTGCAACATTTCTATGATCAAGTACTTACACACTTTGAATGGTGCTCCTACCTTGCAAAACTTAGCCATTGATATAGCATTGAGTGTGCATTCACCCCAGGAGTAGTTCTTCGTGACCTTTTCAAAAATTACATAGATTGAGCATGCATTCACCCCAGGAGTAGTTCTTCATGACCTTTTCGACAATTACATAGAAGGCACAATAGACCTAATCATCATTGATTGGCCCAATGTGAGCTCCATGACCTCATCGCCTGGTTCCATACTTGTCGTAGTGGTTGAGCTCTCCCTTCTTGCGGTCATGCTGCCTTGAACCCTGGAAGCCTTGCGCTACGTCTTGCCCCTCCATGGATAAACCAATCAACTTGTGAATTGTGTCAACATGGATGGGATAATCCTTATCCAACCATAGGGTACCATTGTGCACTCAGATAATGAGGAATATTTTGCACCGTGTGACTTATCCTATGGTTCCAAACACTGGCAAGTCACGTAAGTTCATCCGAGTAGAGTCTCAAAGGGGTAGGTGGGACAGTTTCCACTGCCACTGCAAGTTACCGGTTGGCCGAGCTATGCAATCCATGAATGTTAGAATAACCATTTGAGGATACCATGAGGCATATGTGAGGTCAATGTCGAACAATCGATTTTGCTCGACTTTTTCGCGGAGATTGCCCATAACTTCAACCTGTGGATCAATGAATTTTTCTCGAACAATGACCTGTGGAAGGGATCCCCGGGTAGACATGCGAACCATAATGGAAAACCTACACTGGTAAACATAGAAAATTGGTGGACAAAGGTGTTGGTGCGGGCTCATAGAATGCTCGAGGAGCTCTAGAGTGAAAAATTCAAACAATAGACTAGAAGACAATGAGTAGAGTGGGAGGCGATCAAAAGTTTATAGAGAGTAATGAGGAAGGTGACATAGGATGCACATAGACATGTCATAAGGACATAAACTATGTATCTTAATGCGAAATTAAAAATGGTCCTGGCTATTAATCGTGGCAATATCTATTCATGGATTTGGGAAATAAAGGGCACAATTGACAACACGGTAGTGGGACATCGGGGCAAATGGTAAATTAATTACTGCACCAATGATTAATCGCTACTGATAGGCACTATAACTTAAATGAATCAGACTAGTAATGACGAGACGACGAACAAAAAGGTACCAACGACATTTAACGAACAAAGTGACAACAACATGGCACAAATTCCAAATTTTGTAACTACTTAATACCAAAAAATTTGACACAGACCTCCCCGACCACAAAGGTGTGATCCGGGCTAGACAAACTGGCAATGATAACTAGACTCTAGGACATGTAACAGTTGGGAATGACACCATTTTATTAATGAAATGGGGAAACAACAAAACACTTGGAAAACCTAACTACTTTTATTCACTCCTTGTGACATGAGTGCTATGAAACCTCTTCTTATTGAGACAAAATGTAGGGTTTCAGGCGTGCACCATTCAACTATCCTTATGAAGAATACCATTTAGTTGTGCCAGTATGAAAGCTCTAGATTCCCAAATTTCCACAACTATGAAGGGTCCAAGCCAATGCATTTGCAGTTTCCGTGGATGCTTTTGATATTTACTGTCATACAACAAAACTTGATCACCTTTCACAAAATACTTAGTCTTAATATGTCTGTCGTGCCAAGGCTTTTTCCTAGCTTTTTCCACAGTTTGATGAAAATCAACCGGAAATTGAGCTTCGTCCAATGCCAACAACTCTACAACTCGTTCCGCAACTTATTCGTCATCCATCATATGAGTTACTTGTGCAATATATAAACTTGGGGTGATGAATTTGATTGGGACGATTGCTTCTCTACCATAAACCAGTTGGAATGAAGTACACTTATGGAGTTTCTTTATAGTAGTCTTGTAAGCCCATAATATTGTGAGAACCCTTTCATCCTTGTCATTTCTATTTGCGCAACATACCTTGGTTAAATCTCTCTATAGAATCTTGTTAAAGGATTTAACAGTATCATTTTCTTATGGATGATATGTGATTATTTTGTGATGTTGAACTAGGAACTGGTGGGTGAGAGTGGCTACAATCTTGTTGATGAAAAGTGCACACTAATCACTAGTCAAACTCCGAGGGAATCCAAATATGTTCTCAAAAATAAAACTGGCCATTGTATCTGTAGAGCAATCTCGGACAGGTTTTGCATCAACCCAACGGGTGAGATAATGGGTAACCATGATTATATACCTTTCTTTCAAGTGTTTGGCTGGTGTATTGATTGATCCTATGAATCCACCTACCCATTTCTCAAAGGCTTGAAGAGCCCAAACAAAATGTAAGGGTAACGCATCCCTACATGATGAATTACCAACCCTATGACAGACATTGCATGCCCTGGCATAATATTTGGCATCTTTAAAGACAATTGACCACCATAGTCCTTCTTGTAGTATCTTCTGGGTAGTCACTTTTCCTCCAACATGTCCTCCCGCAACTCCATTATGGAAGTTCCACAAGATCTCTGACCGCTCATGATTAAGTATGCATTGCCGAAGGATGTTGTCCAATCCCAACTTATACAACTAGCCTGTGATTAACTAATAGTCTGAAGCACAGACCCCCAGGTGCCTCTTATGAGTTGCAGAATACCCATCAAGCATAATACCAGTAGTGAGAAACAATGCAATGTCAGAAAGGTAATCAGAGATAGCCTCAATCTTAAAAATATCTGCATTTGAGATTTGATCATCTACAACTCCGCCACTCTCTTCTGATTATAATCGAAATAGATGATCGAGGCCAAAAACCATCTACAAATTCTTCCTTCTAAAATAAGCTTATTGATCTGATATTTCAGAGTTGAATGATCACTAAAGAATTTAAAATGGCCTCCTAACATATAGTGTCTAAATGTTTTCAAAGCATAAACCATAACTAAACCTTCCCTTTCAGTGGTAGTGTAGTTTCACTTAGCCCAAGAAAGATTCCTACTAGCAAAATTGATAGGTTGATCTAGATTTCCTTCACCAAGTTGTGCAAGAATTACACCCAAAGAAATGCCAGAATCATCTATGTGTACATGGAATTCCACCTTCCAATTCGAATATATCAGAATAAGGGCAACAATCAACTTTTCTTTGAGGGTGTCAAAGGCTTGATACCACTCTGGCTTCCAACTAAAGGCTTCAGATTTATTCAACAACTTCTCCAATGGGGCAGTTATGCTTGCGTAATTTCTAATAAATCTATGATAATATGTAGTGTGACCTAATGTTGACCGCAACTATTTGGAAATCATAGGAGGATCCATATTCAGTATCACAATGACCTTTGCAGGATCAACCAAAAATCCTTCCCTACATACTATATGTCCCATTAGATTTACAAAAGGTACACAAAAGATACACTTCTTTAGGTTTAGATAGATCTATAGCTTCCTGCAATGATCGAACATCAACCACAATAAACCTATGTGATCCTTAAATAGAATTTACATGGTCCAATAGTCCATATAAACTTTAAGAAACTTGTGAATAAAGTTGCAGAAAGCAACAATAACTATTCAAGAGAAGACAACTGGGGCATTCTTCAGCCTAAATGGCATAAGATTATAAGCAAAAGAACCCCACTTAGTTGTAAAGGTAGTCTTTCTTTTGTCCTCTTCTGCAATTTTAACCTGATGAAAACCATAGAATCCATCTGTAAAGGAGTGTGTTTCCTTTACAACCACATGATCTAGTACTTCATCACCGAAGGGAGTCAGAAAAGGATCATGTATGCAAGATGAATTCAAGCTTCCATAGTCAACACAAACTTTGATATCATTGGTACCCTTCTTACTCTGTATCACAATGAGACTAATCCACTTGACCTCATCCATAGGGAAAATCGACCTGGTTGCTAACATTATGTCCATCTCTTTCTTAACCTTCTCCTTGACTTGAAAATTCAGGTGGTACGGTCTGTGTTTGACTGGCTTAGACTCAGGTTTTAAGTCGATATTCATTTCTCTTAAATATCCGTTAATCCCTTTTAGTTTTAAAAAACTCTTAGGAAATAAATCCTCATACTCCCACAACAGAACCTGTATCCCTGCCATGGTTTTTTCAAAGTATTGCCAGCTGAGGAATAGATCCATTTCAAAGTATATCATTAAATGGAGGAAACTATCCGTTGAAGATTCCACTTGGGAAGATGAGTCTTTTATATAGAAGCATCCAAAGTTACTCAAGCGTTGCAGACAACACTTGTCTCAAGGGGACGGGCATGTTAAGCCCTAATATTGGCTCATTACCCCTTGATTGGGGCATATTGTATTAGTAATGTTATTTTATTTATGTCAGCTTTAGGCCATTAGTTGTAATTATACCTCCTAGTATCCTATATATACCAATGAGACATTTTCATTTTGAATAATCTTGTACTTGAACATTTAAGTGGGGTAAAAGGAGGTTGCCCCCTCGAAGAGGCTTATTATCTGAAGTTATCTCTTTTTCAAGGTGTTGAGTACTTTTTCTGAGGTTTTTCTATGCTATATTGATATTTGGTTCTTAACATGGCTAAGGGACCATGCAATGTGGGAGAATCCCAACAAGAACCTGCGATATAAATTGGCAAGGCCTGAGAAGCTTTGAAGCTCAGTGAGTGTGGTCGGGGATGGACAGTCATGGATGACCTAGATATTTGTTGGATCGACGTGCACCCCATGCTCATCAATAATGTATCCTAGGTACTAGACCCTGTTCATGCCGAAGAATCATTTTTCCAAATTTGCATATAGCTTGTGTGTTCATAGAGTGCGCATAACCTATTGAATATGTTGCAAGTGTTCCGCCCAATTCTTGATGAAGATGAGGATGTCATCCAAATACACCACCACCAAATAATTGGTGAAAGGCCAAGATATATCATCCATAATCCTCATGAAAGTTGTTGGGGGATTTTTCAAGCTAAAGGGCATGACCAACCATTCAAAAAGACCTTCTTTGGACTTGAAGGCAATCTTCCATACATTGGTTTGCTCTATTGGGACTTGGTGGTAGACACACTTCAGATTAATCTTACTGAAGTATTTGGCCCCATTGATTTGGTCAAGGAGATCATCAATACAAGGAATTGGGTACCAATTCCTAACTGTGATTTTATTTAGGGCCCAGTAATCAATGCATATTCCCCAAGTCCCATCTTTCTTCTGCACAAGCATGATTGGGATTCCACAAGGTGATGATCTTGGGTGGATGTGCACCCTTCTAATAAACTCTTGGATATGGAGCTTGATTTCCTCATTTTATGAAAGATAGAGGCGATAGACTAACCCATTGGGTAGTGGTGTGTTGAAGGTTAGATCGATTGAGCGCTTGACCTGACAGTGCAGGGGTACCCCAGTGGGTGAGGAGAAGATGTCTTTGTATTCTTTCATGACCTTATCCACTTTCTTCTGCTACGTGGAGAAACCTGTCGCAGAGGCCTTGGATGTGGCTACAACCTTCTGCTCACTTTGAGTGTGAATCACGAAGAATACAAACTTACCAGTCTGAGAGATGACCTTATTGCATTGCTTGGCAGAGATCAAGGAAATGGCGGAAGATGGGACTACCTCGAGTGTCCTATATAATTTCCTATCCAAAGTAATAATAACACTATGAGGCCTAGAATCATATACAATGTGACTTTTTCATAAATAAGGTTGGCCCAAATGTAAAAACCTTAATTAATCCTTTAATAAATATTAGTTTAATAAGTATTAGATTAATAAATATTAGTTTAATAAGCTATTGAAATAGGTTTTTTTTTTTTTTCATTTTTATTTTTTATGAAGACTTAGTTTATAATATAATGGTTATTGGTAGATGGGCCAATTTATGGGAGGGATAAGGTGGTTGAGTTATTAATGAAGGGAAGGCAGTGGATAATGAAGGGGAAGGAAGATAAGGCAAGGGAGAGCACTCGGGAAGGGGGATCTTTTTTTTGGTTTGAGTAATATTTTCATATTAGGAGAAGGCGAGAAAAATTGGAGAAGGGAGGAGGCTGTTTGGGACTGTGTATCTGTTCTACTACTGTTTTGTGCTTGCAATTGACTTGAGAACTCTCACAGGGGGCACCTGTTGCTGGGAATTTTGGGCTCAGGGGCCAGGAAATCGTAAGGAATCTTGGGGCTAGGGAGCCGGATCGGATGTTCCTAGCTGGTTGGGAGGCTAATCAGTTTGGGCAGAGCTTCAGAACAACATCAGTTTGAGGTAGATACGTTTTATTATCATCATTATTATGTTGTTGTTCATTATTTTTATATTAATCATTATTATTATGCTGAACATGTGGTTCATTATCATGCTGCTCATTTTTAATTTTGCTTAACATTGTTATTATAGTGAATTGTTATTATGTTGAATAGTGAATTGAAAATAAATTATGATAGCATCTCTATATATAGATTTATTTTTTATAAGGCTCTGTATGGACATGCCTTACACCAAAAGAACATAACAAACTTCAAGGRGGGAGAMTTCACASAATACCTCATCTTTAAAGGGMTGACGYAAAGATCCCTCCCTTGGTGGAGCCATCTGATGGCGTACGACTGTGGATGTGGTGTTGTCGGTAGAGCCAACTGCTTGATGACCTCCATTTATATGATGTTCTTCTAKATACCTCTATAAATGATGAAGTGCAACAGAGTACCCCTMACCTACATCTATGAATGAAAGAGRCTCTCACCTTCCTCTVSTTCATCAGGTTTGTCGGGTTGRACCTTGGTGGTGGTAGAAACAATGGMACTATATTCTGCATCTATTAWTCATCTCCCTTTTTCTAGTTTGGACTCATATTCGGAGCCTGCATCTGATTCATARGCTTTCACCTCAACCATCAACAACTTCTTTGAGTAGCATTCAGTTGTGTTATGCYAGGGGATATTTTGGAACTCACATTATTTTCCAAYGTCTTTCTTTGTCTTCCCATTGCCCTTCTTTGTTTATGGTTTGAACTGGTTGTCCTAAGKCTATCCATCCTTTCTCTTTCCTTTGTTCTACGATTTGGGGCTGCCTTTTCCRTGCTTCTTCTGTGAGGGGTTTGCAGACCCAAACTACCATGTATTTTGTTTAAGCTTCTGCTCGATTTTGACAGCATATCGATAGGCCACGCCCAAGGATGATATGTCCAAAAACTCCATTTATGTCTAGATGTATCTATGTAGACCACCACGGTACTTGAGCACCAGATGTATTTTAGAGTCTTTGATACCCATCTTGGTGAGCAAGGTATGGAAGACATTGGTGAACTCTGGCACTGTTTGGTCCCTTTCCTTTCGTAGTGTGGTCCATCTTGTGTATAAGTCATCATAAATTCCAACAGGGTAGTATTTTTCCTTAATAACATCCCTGAAGGAACCCCAAGTGGGTGAAACTACGAATCCATATGTTTCCTTTTGCTCACAGAAAGTCTCCCACCAATCTTTGACATGGGGGACAAACTTAAGGAGCGCAAATGTAATCTTTTCTCTATCAGAAAAGTTGTGGACATAAAAATACCCTTCTAGAAGATTTAACCATTTGTCTACATCATCCACATCTATTTGACCTTCAAATATAGGAATATCAAAATTGATCTATACCTTGAAGGGGGAGGTACCTTCGCTTGAGGAAGATGTGTTGCCTGGTTGTAGTTGTCAAATTATTTGCACAAAGTTATCCATCATCTTGTTCCTTTGTCATGAGAGGGCCTCCTCGAGCAATATTTTAAATGAATATTCTTCCCCATCATCTCTCTTTTCTTCCCCCATGGGTAACTGTCAGTTTTGGCGAGGCTGATCTTGCAAAGGCTCAATTGGTTCAATTCCCAACTGCTTATACCTTGACCTCATTGAGAACATGCACCGAGAAACAAATGAAGAGTAGACTAATTTGATACCGCTGATCCATATTTATGAACAGAACAAAATGAAACATAGATATATAAATCTAAACATAGATATATAAATGAAACTTTGATACAATGGAACTTAACTTTTATTCAATAAAGAACTCTGTTGAAACTATAAAATGCAGAATGAAAACAGTCTTGCTCGAATGGTGGTAGCTAATCTCTGGGAAGAGATGTGGTGGTTACGCGCATTCATCTGATCAAATTACAATGAGGACTCTAGGCCTTTTTATCATTAATAAGTAAACAAAAAACCCTAGACATCCAAAAACCTAACCCTAGGAGATGAAGCGCCAAAAGTCACGTGGGCCCTGATGGGGTAAGTTGGTACATCAACTTCCTGGGGTTGCAACTTTTTCATACGATCTTCGTTTTAGGCACACGATAGCCCATTGGAAATGTATATCCGAGGACTACAAATTATGCCATCACACTCCATCACTATTTACAGTGAGACTGTGGTAGACCCAAAAAACATTGTTTAGGGCCTCAAAATGAACTTGAAAGTTTAGGACCCAAAAAGCTAGAAACAATAACAACCAAGATGAAAATTGTAACTATCAAGTTGAAAGTTGCATGTGAGCCAGCTGGAAGAGGTGGGTGGCAACTGATATCCACCTAGATCAAAGAGAGAGTTCCTTTATGAGTATCCCACCACCTGGCTGGAGAAGACTCCAGGGCTAGGTTAAGTACTAATATTCTTTGTTCTGCCATAACCTTACCCTCCACATGAATGAGAAAGTTGTGTAGATATGAGGTACCATAGTATGTTGGATACTTCTTGCTTTCTATTCCAATTCACCTTACTGTGCGGATAGTTGTGCAATTCCTGGAGAAAAATTCATACCTTCCTTGTTCCCAATTTTCAAAATCTACTTCAAAATATTCATCCGCTGACTGAATGCTTCACCAACTTATAGATCCATATACAGTGGGATAAATCTAATCTACTTGTTTTCTTGCAGTAAGAGAATACATATGATTTATAATGGCTCCCTCCATATCATCATCGATCGGTTCAATGTATATTGGACCTTGATAAGGATCTAGTGGTTGAGTAACCTTCATGTTGTCAGATTCAAAGATCATAGTTTCCTTCTTAAGATCGATGAAAACACAGTTTTTGTATGCCCAATCAATGCCTAACAGAGTTGGATAATGATCCTTTTGTCCTATTATCTCAATCACCTTGAAATCAACTACTTTTTTTATGTCGACCAAGTCTACTTCAACATTTTTTAGCTTCCCCACATGATAGATACAACATGATTCGCCATCCACAACTTAATAGGGGAATATATGAGATTGGGATTGCTGAGTGCTTCCAAAGTATTATTTGGTAATATGTTGACATCAGAGCCCAAACCTAACATAACATCCATGGTCTCATAGTCATTGATGTGAGCATTCAACCTAAAATCCTTTTCGGTTCTCCTTTTCCTTATCTAGATTCCATTTGCATTCTTTTTTGGAAGGTTGGAAAAAATAAATTCCTTTGAGTTTCCTTTATCTCCCAATGCCAATGTGGTTGTATTCTGCAATTTCCTAGCAAGTTATTCATCATCCAATATGTTAGAAAATAGTTGCAACCACAGATCAGAAACCTTTTGGGCTTTTCTTGATGGATCCATCTGAGCAGATGATTCTATGGAAACCTTTGGGTGTTGTGGATTTGGATTAAAGCTTAAGTATGCAACTACAAGTGCTAGAGAACTCGACATTATTTAAAAATTTCAACCACACTTTTAAAGAATTCATTTTACTGCATAGGATCATACTTGGTATTTTCTAGGATGGCCTCCTATATTTTTAGTTGATGGGGATTTTTTGCGTTTGTGATGATTTTTTCACCTCCTTTGATGAAAATATTAATATTAGGCCCCTCTATGTCAGCTATAGTTCTATGTTCAAATTCTATCACGTCTGTACCTTTCTACCTGGCACAATCTTCCTATTTTGAAATAAGATTTGGATAGTCTTTTGTGGCATGGGTGTTATTCATGCAATGTGCACACCAAGGTCTTCTTGGACGTGGACAATATATTTCCAAGTGTTCTTGGTAATTAAAATTGTAGCAGCGAACTGGTCCTCTTCCGCCAGTTTGTTCTCCCCGATATCTACCACTGCCTTCACAATTCCTTCTAGGTCCTCGAGGTCCTTCACTGACCCTGAATGTAGATCGATCCAATCTGTCTAGGGGTGCATTCAGAGCTCTTCACTGATTAGTGTTGTGTGAAGGTGAACCACAAAACTCACAATACATGGTATTCAACTCATGAGTGTACTTCTATAAAATCAGGAATTCCTCGGAGAATGCCCATGACTTCGGAAGATCTCACAATACTTGATAACCTAACCTCCTTGATTATTTGGGAAAGGCGTGATATTGAATAGGCTCATGGAACAACATTGTAGAAAAAATATATGCAACTCCTCTCACTATCCCAACTAGTGGAGGAGCTATATTAGAGGGCCCTATTCCCCTTACTCTCAGACACTCATTAGCCACATGACATTTCATGTAACAACCCATACACCAGACTTGCGGTTGACCTACTTTCGAAAGGGTCAACTCTTGAATTTTCTCGATCAACGCAAAGATTTGACCCTACAATTGAGAAATATTAGCATCCTCCGGAGGCCTCATGATTATGAAGTTCCCTGGATATCCTTCCATAGCCTCGATCTTCATAGCCTACTAAAATGCTTCTCCCAAAGTGGCTATCCTTTTCTGAGTTAAAAGAATATGTGTCAAAGGTAACATCCCTTAATGAAACATTTTCTCTTATAATCCTCATGGATAGGGTTCACTAATTTCCCTATTGCATCTTTAAAGATTTGGTTGTACTCCCAAGCGCACTCACCATCCCTCTGATTTTTTCCTTGCAACTCAAAGAGAGGTTTTTATTCTAAGTGAGGTAGACAAAATTATACTATAAATATCTACTTCACCTAAGCGAGCATGAAATATTTCCCTTGAGCCCCTGGCTTGATTCCCTTCATGTACAACTTAAGAGCCTGACCTCTCAGGGTAGTCTGGAACTCAACTAACTTGTTTGCATCTAAATTTCCGTGAGACCTCTAGATGGATTCGCATAGAAACTAGTGTTGTTCAATGTCCTCACCACCTTTACCCCAAAATTCAAGGTATCAAGTGAGAGGTCTTACATGTCGATTCACCATCAAGGGATATGGAAACCCTACTAAAATGGAACCCGATGGTCCTGGTTGTGACACAACTAAAACACTTGCCACACTTCCACTACTACTACTACTCAAACTTGTTGGACTTGAAGGTTTAGAAATAAAATAATTGACAGGAAGATTTGTTGTATAAATTACCATAATTATAGATGGTTCTAAAGGAATGGGTGATTCAAGGTTGGCTCCTTTACCTCTGGAGCGAAATTATTTGGTTCGGGGGTTCCCATTCTTTTGTAGTGTTGTGTTCATATCTTGATGCAATTTGACATCTTTTGATTCTCCTGCAACTTCTTCAAGGGTTTTGACTAAGTATTCTTCTTCAGTGGGGGAATTTATCCTTACTCTTTCATCCTTCTCTTATGAAATTCCTTCCTCTTGTCTGCTTCTTCTAAAACCTTCACCTCTTTCACTAAATTTCTCCTTCAACCATTGGCTAGCCAACCTTACTTGTCTCTTTAACTCTTGCAACTCTTCTAACTCTTTCCTATGACTACTCTCAAATTTGATCTCCTTTCACGAGCGATTAGACCTCTTCATCACTTTTCTCATCTATTTCTGCCACCTCTTCTCAAGAAAAACAATCCTCTTCTAAGTTCATTCGTCCCTTGCACTTTTATTTTGACGCCCCCCCCATATCTCCTAGAAAATATTCCTTGACCTAACTCATGAACCCTCTCATAAATCACACTCCCCTGAGCACAAGGGTTTATGTTGTCATATGACTTGAAGGAACAGACGACATTCCTTATTCCACTAACAAAACCTTCATTCACAAAGGGATTTCCCGCAAAAATTTTCCTCTAGCTCCTTCTTTGAATTCAACTTCTAATTTGGACAAATATTGGTGGTTATTTGTAGGAAATTTGATAATGTAACCCTCTAGAACAATTTGCAACCAAAAATCCACATCACGAGAGATCAAATGATCTAAATGGTGAATAGTCGCTAAACCCTCAACAATCCAATTGTATTTCCTTTTGACTCGATCTTTGTATTCTGGTGCTTCTTGTAGGAAATCTAACCATTGAAGTACCTCTTCGGGGAACCTAATCCAAAAGATTTAATATTGATTGCTATCAGGCTTTGAATAGAACTCTGTGATTTTCACAACCTTAAAACTTTTATGTCACAACCCTGCTTCCTACTGAATAAACATGTCATACCTTCTTTCCCATCAGTTCTCAATGTCATATTTGTAAATCTGATGAGGCATCCTCTAAAAACTCACTTTAAATATGGAGACCAGGGTTCTCTAAGGTTGCCAACAAAACCCACCATTGTAGTCTAGATACATCATCATATTCATCCTTCCACAAGGGAAAGAAGTCTCACCCAAGGCATAACAAAGAGTTGGATGATGAAGTGAGTTAGAGAGAATGCAACATCAAATTTAGATTAACATTAATTAGAGACATGGAGACGATCCAAAATACACGCATAAACAATGATCGACTACTAACCAAACAAGAAAGAAGTAATCACGAGACAGAAACATAGATTCATACACATCATGACATATCAACAAGAAAATTGATTTTAGGACCCGAACCATTCCAATATATTATCAACAATATCATCAATTGTCTTACAATAGGTCTTTATGACTCATGCATCAACTTACACAACAAGATATAACTTTGAAATTCCCATTATAGACTCAATATTCAACTGTGCAAGCACAATATTCCTAGCAAAACCCATTACAATATATTTTCCAGACTGACTCAATCCCAACCCAATCAACAATAGTAACATCATATCTTTCATGTGTGCTTCATTCATTCACTCATTAAATCATCATCTCCTTCTTCGACATATTTCTTTCTTATTTATATATTTCTCCTCTGCCATTTCTTACTATATTTTTGGATTTTTTCTTGCATGCGTTGGATGCTCTTGGCCTTTTTCACTGCTCGTCTAGTTGGCACATGGTCATTTTGGATATTTTTGTTGATATTGCAATTTCAATTATCTTTCTGTTCTTCTAATTATTTTCCATCACTTCTTCATCTTCCATCTTGCATACATCACTTTCCCCAAGACTTCGGTATTTCCAAAAATGGAGGGCCCAACATGACCATGGCAAGTTGGGTTCCTATGAGCATAATTTAACATTCCTCGATGAATGATTCCTTTATTTGGTAAAATCAAAATGGGGCCTTATGCTTCCAAATCATGGTATATTAGAATTGAACTAGGTCTTCCTCAAAATTGGCATTGCCCCTCATGGCCATGCCCTCGAATGTGTTATAGTAGGAAAGAGACAAAACAAAATAAGAGGTCATATAGATACTCTTTGACTAAATAAAATTAGACAAATGATGGGAAATATTGTTCAAGATGAATTATTCCCAATCAAAAAGGGAATCCGTCTTCACGGAGTAACATAGGACATATAGGACATACCTGGGGACGAAGTCCATCAAATCTTGACCCATAAGTCATGCAATAATCCAAGAAAATTCCTTGAATGGTTGCGCCAACAAACATGTGTGGATTTCATTCAAGTTTGAGGGTACAAGCATGGGATGGATAACAAATTCCTTGAGTAGGGTCATCCCAACACCATGGGCATCCAAAAAGGAGTCTTCCTTTGAGAGTTTAAGGACTCTGTTCAAAATCTATAGGAACAACATCCTTATGAAAGTGTTTCGAGTGAAAGGGATATGAGTTATTCTACTTTCCTTGACTTGAATGAGTTAGTGTTTTGAATCGAACCTCTTAGTGCACCAGGTGACTAGTTCTCTGAAATCAAATGTCTTCAACACACACCCAAATTTTAGTATTACTAACGTCCATGATTTATTCATGAGCTTGTCTTTATGAGAAAGTTCAGAATACCACTTATACTCTATGGACCATTGAAAATCCCTACAATTGCAGGCCAATGAATTCACAATGTCTCTATAGAAAGGTTCTTTATTTCTTTTGTTCACTTTTTTTTTCCTTTTTCAATGCACTTGGGTAAGTGTGAAGATTATGCATATAATCCTTGATGGTTACCCCTTAATCACCACTTAACGAGAAAATTCATTGTTCAAATTTGCCCCTTCGTACCCTTGGTGCATGCAGTTTATTAAATAGTGTCTGTCCCTAGTGTACACAATGATCAGGTGGAATGTGTGAGAATTACTTCCCATTAATTCGCTGCAACTATTCATTACATAGGAGGGAATGCAATGATTGATAATTTGTGAAGCAAGAAATGCAGAGAGAAAGAATAGAACATAAAACAATATATTAGAATATATGAAGAATAATTCTGAAGAAGTACAATGAAATGGAAAATAGCTGAGCTAAATAGGCTCAAGCAAATCAAGAATAGAAAGTACAGCTGGCCAGGACAGCTGGCAGTGTATAGTCAGCTTGTTGAGGTTACATTATATTTAACACCCCCTCTTAAACTCAACAGTTAC
>JZKD02S1617197.1:1661090-1672207 GCA_000966675.3 Picea glauca
CTCTAGACAAAACCCATGTCCCAAATTTTGAGATCCATCATCATAGGCCCATAAATCGAGGTGAAAATCTAGTACCAGAATGTTGGTACCGAAATCCTGTAGGTAGTTGTTTAGTATCGGAATACACACAGTCAGACTGGTACCGGAATAGCACAAGCTGGTACTAGAATAACACAGGGAAGTACCGAATCAATTTTATGTGGTTTTGTTGGTACAAGATCAATTCTTCTTAAGATAAAATGATTAGGATCATGCAAAATCAACTATTTTAATTGGATTAACTCAAGAAAATCAAACAAAACATGCCTTAACCATAAGTTACCTCTCTATGCACATGAATAAGGTTATTAAGTGTATCTATGGAGATAACGATCAAGTTTATACTCATAACATAGGTAAAATAGGCTCGGATAGGGGGTAATAGAGGGTATTAGAAGTGTCAAAATGGAGACTCAACATGGAGTATGCATGCAAACTGGAAATGTGTGCTCTGGTAGGTAGATTCACTTATAGATAAATGGGACGACTTGGACTCATGAGTTGGATGACGAAAAACTGAGAACCATTTCTAGGTTACACTCCAGAGACGGTGACTCTCATTAGGGGGTGGTTCTGCTTCATTTTCATAACAACAAAATATTCCATAAAAAAATTACAGGAAAATTGGATTGTAAATGGAGGCATCCTTATGCTAAAAAGATGGAGAGTGGGCTTTGACCCAGTGTCTGAGTACTTTCAATTTAGACATATTTGGGTGCTACTACTAGGCCTACCAATACAATTATGGAATGAAGGATACCTTAAAGAAACAGGGAACAAACTACATGCTAGCCACATGGAGGAGGTTGTATGATTGGAGAACACCTTACTTTAGATGAGAATAATTTGGAATTAAAGAGGATGTAATTGATCCATATACATCATGAGGTGCATTGGTCTCCTTGGAGGCTTGGAGGAGGATCATTGAAGTCCTTGGAAACTTGGAGGAGGACCATTGGTCATATCCAATCATAACACTTAATCATAACAAGATTTATAATCATAGAAATAATCATAGCAAGGTATCCAATCATAGAAATAATAATAACATGGTATGCAATTGTATCGGTAATCATGATCATATCAAGGTATCTACCACATATGTACATCTTCAATAATAATTTGAAACCAATCAATGGAAAGGTGTTCAACACAAGTGCATACATATCAATAAATATCTCTTTAATAGGGCATCCACATATGTATGCATCATATGAGGGTGAATCACGTAATAATAGGAAAAATAAGGGTGAATCACATAGGTGTCTAGGTTCATCATACTCAATTATTAGTGGAGGTAAGAATGAAGGGGTGTTGAGTATAGAACGTCATCATCAACCATAAAGGATATATACATTCATCAAGTCATACATCTATAATGTGGCAAGTAAAATTCTAACCAAGAATAATCATGAAATAAGAGTCCAACTAATACTGTAAAACACCAAATGATCTAATGTATAAGACTATAAAAAACATGCAACTGTAAAAGACTATAAAAAACATGCAACAATAAATTAGGCACCCAATTATCAATTACTAATAGAATAAAACCAATGGGCTAACTAGACTATAAAAAACACGTTAAAACCCTTACCTTATCAATTTCTTTTTTCCAGGTCCATCTGCCCATACAATTTGATAAGAGTTTTCCACGAGTTACATTTCCATCGCCAAGACCTGCAGAAATCATCAAAGACAAAATTTTTATATGAGTAAATAATATACAAGCAAATAAACAAACATTTAAACATGTAAAATACTCTAGAAATACTAAAGTGGAATACCTTAATGAGCTTCTCTTTGTTTCGAGAATAGGTTATTCTCTATTGAACGGGGCCAACCACATGAAAGTGGAAGCTCATATGGCCACTCTGCCCCTCTCACATCACTCTCAATTCCCCATACCCAATAAATGATTTATTTTACATAGAAAACATATAAACATTCATGCATAAGTAGGCAAGTCATCAAGACATATAAACATATAAACATTCATGCATAANTATACATCATGAGGTGCATTGGTCTCCTTGGAGGCTTGGAGGAGGATCATTGAAGTCCTTGGAAACTTGGAGGAGGACCATTGGTCATATCCAATCATAACACTTAATCATAACAAGATTTATAATCATAGAAATAATCATAGCAAGGTATCCAATCATAGAAATAATAATAACATGGTATGCAATTGTATCGGTAATCATGATCATATCAAGGTATCTACCACATATGTACATCTTCAATAATAATTTGAAACCAATCAATGGAAAGGTGTTCAACACAAGTGCATACATATCAATAAATATCTCTTTAATAGGGCATCCACATATGTATGCATCATATGAGGGTGAATCACGTAATAATAGGAAAAATAAGGGTGAATCACATAGGTGTCTAGGTTCATCATACTCAATTATTAGTGGAGGTAAGAATGAAGGGGTGTTGAGTATAGAACGTCATCATCAACCATAAAGGATATATACATTCATCAAGTCATACATCTATAATGTGGCAAGTAAAATTCTAACCAAGAATAATCATGAAATAAGAGTCCAACTAATACTGTAAAACACCAAATGATCTAATGTATAAGACTATAAAAAACATGCAACTGTAAAAGACTATAAAAAACATGCAACAATAAATTAGGCACCCAATTATCAATTACTAATAGAATAAAACCAATGGGCTAACTAGACTATAAAAAACACGTCAAAACCCTTACCTTATCAATTTCTTTTTTCCAGGTCCATCTGCCCATACAATTTGATAAGAGTTTTCCATGAGTTGCATTTCCATCGCCAAGACCTGCAGAAATCATCAAAGACAAAATTTTTATATGAGTAAATAATATACAAGCAAATAAACAGACATTTAAACATGTAAAATACTCTAGAAATACTAAAGTGGAATACCTTAATGAGCTTCTCTTTGTTTTGAGAATAGGTTATTCTCTATTGAACGGGGCCAACCACATGAAAGTGGAAGCTCATATGGCCACTCTGCCCCTCTCACATCACTCTCAATTCCCCATACCCAATAAATGATTTCTTTTACATAGAAAACATATAAACATTCATGCATAAGTAGGCAAGTCATCAAGACATATAAACATATAAACATTCATGCATAAGGAGGCAAGTCATGTAAGCATTCATTCATATTAATAACGATAGTCATCAAAATACAAGTCATAAATTTATACAATCAATT
This sequence comes from Picea glauca, assembly GCA_000966675.3. NCBI lineage: Eukaryota > Viridiplantae > Streptophyta > Pinopsida > Pinales > Pinaceae > Picea > Picea glauca. Next base: position 1,664,346 of record JZKD02S1617197.1, read on the forward strand.
TATTTATTTATTTTTTTAAACCCACGAGTAAGATATCATCATTCTCATCTGTCAATGTATTTCTTGTGCCCTGTCCTAGTTATGTTGATTGTGTTTCCATTCCCTCACATACCATAATTTTGGTACATCAATGAGTAGGGCGTGGAGGCAGTTGCAAATCGGTGTCACTTGCAACAACGAAAATGGTCATATTGATATGCTAAAGTATTATTGAAATAACTGTTTCATTATTTCGAATAACATTACAATATTTCTCTTTACCTATCTGTCTAGACGTGACAATTGGTGTGTTTATTTCTTGCATTGTTTGTTCCTCTTGCAGTTCACCCCCATGAGCTACATGCTCTTCCATAGAAAGAAGAAACTTTATAAGTACACATCAGAAAATAAATATCTATAATCATAATAGAAACTTCTATTTCTAAAGAATACATACCTGAATGGCTAGTCTGCTCCCCAATATCATGTGACATGCGCTCCCCACTATCAACTAGTATTTGTTGATTACCTCTACCCTCACTACTTTGGTTTCTCTCTTGCTTAAAACAAACAGAAACATTTAGTTATTGGTGATACAATGATGGCCTTATTGATTTTATTTACCTGCATTTGCATAATTTGGGAGATTGGCGTCTGCCCCAAGATTTTTCGATATTCAACCACACTTTGAAAACCAAACTTGAAACCAAGTTTTAGGTCTTCCTCGGTGGCAATGGATTTGAACATATTTTCCTACAATGCATAACATCATTAAAATTGCTTGTAATAAAACAATTTATTGTTTTCTATTGTTAAATAAATATTTGCCACAATTAATCATTTAATTCTTACGATTCGTGCTTTTAGTTTTATGTAGCCACCCTGGCCTATTTTACGTTTCCCATGCTTTTCCATTCTATCCTTTGTTGCTTTGGAGGTGTTGGGAAGCCTATAAAAATTTTGAAATATGTTAGATGTCACAATTGTTATTTAAAACAAGAAAAACAAAATTGAGCACACTTCACTAAAAATATGATATGTGTCGTACCTTGCTTTACCAGGTCGTGGTTCTTTTCCTTGTCTTTTTAGAAAATTCACCTTTGCATCCTCTATCAGTTCCTTTCACTCTTTCTCCGAAACCATGGGAGGGCGCTCATACTTGAGGTTTTCTTCCAATCTTTGCCTATACTAGACCCTAGTATATTTCAAACTCTTGCTAGCTAAATGGGTGATTGCGTTTTTGTTGAATGTATTTCCAAACAATTTTACCATATGGCTTATCAATTCATCTTTCAAATTGTTGTCTTTTCCATTCCACCTTGTGTGAATGGTGGGGCCAAAAATGTCCAATGCCTTGTCATTCAGGTTCCTATAGAATACATTATTTCTTGCAAAAACATTATGATCATTAATTTAAAATAATTTCGACATATGTGATTTTCAATTACATGATAAAAATCAATCAATCAATTAATAAATACTTGCAATCTTTTGTATCTTTATTGGAACACAACTATCATCCACCAGAAGGGTGACATCTAGTGATCCTGTGCTTTTCACCTGTTCTTCTCCAGGATAAGCTTCCTCACAATCAACACTAGGTTCATCTCCAACAGCATGTGGAGTCCAAGTGTTTGTATGTCCCTGCTCAAGCATGTCATGCTACTCAAAATCAGTATGCTCATCATTTGATTCGAGACCAACCTCAGGAGAGTAAAAAATCTTCACTGGTATGTTATGTCGACATTGTGGCCACACTAGAGCAACATTGCTACCAATAACAGTCTCTGTAGGTTGTCCACTCTCGGGTTTTAAAAAATCCTACAAAAGGAATACTTGACTTTATCATATCATACAATAAAAATAAAAATAAAAATAAAAATCATAAATGAATATATGTCATAGTTGATNTTGTAATAAAACAATTTATTGTTTTCTATTGTTAAATAAATATTTGCCACAATTAATCATTTAATTCTTACGATTCGTGCTTTTAGTTTTATGTAGCCACCCTGGCCTATTTTACATTTCCCATGCTTTTCCATTCTATCCTTTGTTGCTTTGGAGGTGTTGGGAAGCCTATAAAAAATTTGAAATATGTTAGATGTCACAATTGTTATTTAAAACAAGAAAAACAAAATTGAGCACATTTCACTAAAAATATGATATGTGTCGTACCTTGCTTTACCAGGTCGTGGTTCTTTTCCTTGTCTTTTTAGAAAATTCACCTTTGCATCCTCTATCAGTTCCTTTCACTCTTTCTCCAAAACCATGGGAGGGCGCTCATACTTGAGGTTTTCTTCCAATCTTTGCCTATACTATACCCTAGTATATTTCAAACTCTTGCTAGCTAAATGGGTGATTGTGTTTTTGTTGAATGTATTTCCAAACAATTTTACCATATGGCTTATCAATTCATCTTTCAAATTGTTGTCTTTTCCATTCCACCTTGTGTGAATGGTGGGGCCAAAAATCTCCAATGCCTTGTCATTCAGGTTCCTATAGAATACACTATTTCTTGCAAAAACATTATGATCATTAATTTAAAATAATTTCGACATATGTGATTTTCAATTACATGATAAAAATCAATCAATCAATTAATAAATACTTGCAATATTTTGTATCTTTATTGGAACACAACTATCATCCACCAGAAGGGTGACATCTAGTGATCCTGTGCTTTTCACCTGTGCTTCTCCAGGATAAGCTTCCTCACAATCAACACTAGGTTCATCTCCAACAGCATGTGGAGTCCAAGTGTTTGTATGTCCCTGCTCAAGCATGTCATGCTACTCAAAATCAGTATGCTCATCATTTGATTCGAGGCCAACCTCAGGAGAGTAAAAAATCTTCACTGGTATGCTATGTCGACATTGTGGCCACACTAGAGCAACACTGCTACCAATAACAGTCTCTGTAGGTTGTCCACTCTCGGGTTTTAAAAAATCCTACAAAAGGACTACTTGACTTTATCATATCATACAATAAAAATAAAAATAAAAATCATAAATGAATATATGTCATAGTTGATAAAATTATGTAAAGATGCCACTTGCCCCATAAGAATGTATTTGAGCTTTCATCTCATTAATTCTTGCGATGATCTCCTCTATCACAGGTCTTCTTCTAATCAAACCAATTAATTATATGTTTTCCCTTTTTAGGGCCTTCCTAACAGTTTCCATTGTGTTTGTCGAATACAATATTTCTTCCTCAATCACCTCATCATCCACATCGAGTGTGGACTACAAACATCAAACAATAAAATTAAGGAAATTAATTTTAACATTAAAGAAATTTAGTTATTGTAATCATATTTAGTTACTATTAACATTTACTTGATGTGGCACATCGAGTGACTTTCCACGGTCACCCTGGACGGATGTAGCTACAGGTGACTTTCCACGATCACTTGAGACGGATGTAGCTGCAAGTGAATTTCCACTGTCACCCTGACACAATAAATCAATCAATAAAATTTATGAAAATAATTGTAACATTAAAAAAATCAGATATTGTAATCATATTAACAACTATTATATAATCAAAAAAAAATTGTCATTACATCGAAGTTTACCTGTTCGGAGCTGCCTCCAGGCCGTGCAGACATTCAAACATGATCACTCTGCCACAATACAAGAAGCAAGACAATTAATGCAAATGGTTTAGTTAAATGGTATATAAGATAATTAGTGCAAAAAAAAAAGTGATTGATCAAAGGTTGATTTAAATGGTATATAAGATATTTACCCCCATAGTAGCATCCCCTCCATCCATTCGATTCAAATTGTAATCAATCAACAACTCTTCACCTGCAACTATTGATTTTGTTGCACATATGAATATACAATTTCTTTCATGCCCCTCAAATATGAAATTCGATTGCTTAGTTGTTGTCCCTGGTTGTGTACTATTTATGAAGCTCGCAATGTTTTCAGAAGATTTTGGCCTTCCATCAATATACATAGTCGCCCCTTTGTTTTGATTTTTGTCTACTAGTTATATATAATTTGTATCAACTCTGTATCTCCGCATACTTTACATATATCGAACCAACATCAACTAGTGATTGTATTTGTAGCATGGTCCAACATACTCCATCAATTAAGTTACAGTTCCATATTTGACCTTTATGCCATCCATGGAAAATATCCCAAATCCATGTAAGTACGATGGAGAAATGTGATACATCCTCCCATTTATGAAGAAATTTGTGTCCAATTGAGGTAGCTCCTTAGGTACCCATGGTGTCACTAGATGTCTATACCTAAAGGGAAACTCAATGTCACCTATGCTCCCATCATCATAATCACATGACCCTCCTTTGACAATAAAAAAATTCATTCATCTTCAAAATCTTCTCCTTACCTTTTCAACTCTAGTTGATCTAGAACTGTTAGATCTAGTACAATACGTCTCACTTTCAACCTCTCCTAGTATATCTTGATCCTCAGTCAAGGAATATGGATCTGACAAGTACCTATTTCATGGTACCTACACTCAATAAAATCAGAAGATAAGTTAGTGAGCTAAATATTTTGGAAGAGATGACGATTGTTTACTTGAAAGTCATGAAATGTGAATTGCATTCAACAAGCATGGTTTAATTAGAATGTAATGCCTTTTGAGATTGGTGTCATGTTATTTTATGTCATTTCTCATGATTTCAATTTCTCATTATTTCTCATAGAGATCTTTTATCTATATTTAGATGTTATGTTTGAGGATGCTTTAGAGATGTGAAACCATATTTGCACAAAGCCAATTCTTCATGGTAATGAATTCACATTGGAGAATCTTGATCTCGGGTCAAGAGTAATTGCAAAGACTTTCACATTTCTTATTTTGCAATGAATATTTGTCTTGGTAAGACATATGAATTTCCATAGGCCTACCATTTTGTTAAATTTGACAACATCAACAGTCATTCTCCAATGAGAGGCCATAAGGGCCACCCTGAGGCTAGCCAAGGAGATTTGGAGAATCAACTAGTCTTGTGAGGTATTGACAAAAGCCAGGGGGAACGTACAACCTCTATGATTCAAACCAAGAGTCAGGATGAACAAGATGTTTTATGATCTTGCGAGTCAAGACATAAGTCTAATGCAAAATCCAAGGGGAACATACAACCTCTGTGAGCATAGACAGTCTAGTGCAAAAGTCAGGGAGAACATACAACCTCTATGAGCATAGACAATCTAGTGCAAAAGTTAGGGGGAACATACAACCTCTATGAGTATAGACAAACTAGTGCAAAATTCAGGGGGAACGTACAACCTTTGTGAGCCTAGTCAAGCCTTGTGAGCCAAGAGAAAAATTCAAGGCATCTAGAAAAAAATAGGTTGAACATAAAATTCCTATGAGCTAGAAACAAACAATCTTCCTGATATTTCAAATGATGTAAATGTATTGATCTAGTGTATTGGAATGTGTAACACTATCCACCATGAAGAAATTTGAATTTCCATGTATAAGAGTCAAGTTGCATAAGTTGCATAGAGTTTCATTGCCATGTATAAGAGTCAAGTTGCATAAAGTTGCATAAGTTGCATAGAGTTGCATAGAGTTGAAAAATGTTGCATAAAGTTGCATAAGTTGCATGTTGCATAAAGTTGCATAAGTTGCATAGTTGCATAAGTTGCATAGTTGCATAAGTTGCATAAAGTTGCATAAAGTTGCATAAAGTTGCATAAGTTGCATAGTTGCACAAAGTTGCACAAGTTGCATAGTTGCATAAAGTTGCATATGTTGCATAAAGTTGCACAAAGTTGCATAGTTGCATAAAGTTGCATGTTGTATAAAGTTGCATAAGTTTCATAGTTGAATGTTGCACAAATTTGCATAAAGTTGCATAAGTTGCATAGTTTCATAAAGTTGCATAAGTTGTGTAGTTGCATAAATTGCATAAGTTGCATAAAGTTGCATAAGTTGCATAGTTGCATAAAGTTGCATAAGTTGCATGGTTGCATAATTGCATATAGTTGCATAAAGTTGCATAGTTTCATAAAGTTGCATAAGTTGCATAGTTGCATAAATTTGCATAAAGTTGCATAGTTTCATAAGTTGCATTTTGCATGCATACATGTCAAGTGCCTTAACAAGATTGAACATAAAATTCCTATGAGATAGAAACAAACAATCTTCCTGATATTGCAAATGATGTAAATGTATTGATCTAGTGCATTAACACGTGTAACACTATCCACCATGAAGAAATTCAAATTGCCATGTATAAGAGTCAAGTTGCATAAACATTTATTTCCTCAAGTATGGCTGTAAGATTGTTAATTATTTTTTGTCTTTCTTTCCACACAAAAATTGATTCCAAAATCAAAAGACATTGTGGTTGTTGTGTATGCCAAGTGGAATACAAAACATGCCCAATGGCCTTCTGTGTATACCACTTGGCATACACAATAACATGCCCAATGGTTGTTGTGTATGCCAATTGACAAACAGAGGAGTCCCATTAGGCATGTTGTGTATGCCACTTGGCATATACAATTGGCATGTTGTGTATGCCACTTGGCATACACAACATCCATTGTGGTTGTTGTGTATTCCAAGTGGCGCACACAGAACAAGCCCAATGGGCATACATAACAACCATTGGGCCGTTGTGTATGCCACTTGGCATACACAACAACCATTAGGTATGTTGTGTATGCCACTTGGCATACACAAAAACCATTGTGGCTACTGTGTATGCCAATTGACATACACAGAAGTTCCAATGGGCTTGATGTATATGCCAATTGGAATACACAACATCCATTATGGCTATTGTGTATTCCAATTAGCATATAAAAAAGGCTCATTGGACCTGCTGTGTATGCCAATTGGCATACACAAAAGGCCCAATGGTTATTGTGTATGCCCATTGGACCTGTTGTGTATGCTAGTTGGCATACGCAACATCCATTGTGGTTGTTGTGTATGCCAATTGGCATGCACAACAAACATAATGGTTGTTGTGTATGCCAATTGGTATACACAACAAGCCTCCTTTCTACTCCCTTTCTGATACTTTTCCTAATCAACATGTCTTTTGGTTTTATCAAGACTACCTAGTGAGATGTAATCTCTGTATGACAACCCTAAAGAATAATTTGGTCACAATGTCCATTCATGTACAAAATACACAGAAACATAGGCATATAAAACCAAAAAAATCTACTACTCGATGGAAGCATTGTCTAGGATTATTGAATCACCTATCTACCTACCCTAACCTATAAAAATATACATCAAGTAGAATCATATTTCTAGTGCAATCGGGTATTCATTTTTTCTTCATGAGAATTTTGATTTAAAAAAAATTGAAAATGCTAAGGAGTTGTTGGATATGACAGAAAAGAGGATGATATCCATGGTAAATAAAGAAATGAAAGGATATAAGACTCATTAATTCATTGGACCTTCTTTTAAACATGTATTGAATCCATAACTATATGTTATTGAAGTCACTCATTACATTTACATAACAATCATCACCTAGAGAAGCAACCCAATGGCTAGTTGGGATCCACATTGGCATTTAGTTGCAAAGGAAATGTTGCACCATCTTCCTAGCAATGAAAAAATGCCAATGAAAACCACAGGATCCATATCTTGGACTAGATATAGAGGAAGAGGATGGAGGAGAGAGTAGAGACATTGGTGGTTACCTTGATGAGACCTTGATGATTTTGGTTATGACATGGAGGAGGAGGACTGACAAGCTATCATATTCTTCCATCTACAGTTATATTTTCTACCTTGTTTTGTATTTGACAGTGGCATTCCCACCTATAGTAATGATATCATGATCATCTATAAATTATCATCTTCTCTATGTCATACATTTTGATTTTGATAACTTCAAATGACTCAATCCAAAT
>JZKD02S1617198.1:77888-93453 GCA_000966675.3 Picea glauca
GTTGCCCTAATTCCTAGATTCGGCCTGCCCTTTAGGTTATTATAAGTCAGAAGCAAGAATGCCCTTGGCTTTTTATTATTATACATGGGAGCAGACAAATAAACATCAACGAATCAAGAACACCACCAACATCATCATATAAACATAAGAGAAAACCACCCCCTCCCTTCTGAATCCACTCAAGAGAAAGCTAGAAACTGCACGCTCAAAACACGACAAAGCATTGATCCAAGGTCATCAATGTTGCACTTTAAGAAGAGAGGACCTTAAAGCTCTGACCCAAACCCTAAAAAATAAGTAGAAACCCCATCATCTACTCCACAAAATCAGAACCCAAGAAGAACATAGAACCCCCTTCCACCAAAATCCTACGGAAAAACCTAACATTTGCATTAAGCCCTGAACAAACCAAGATGGATGGATCAACTAGATCCACCCAAAAAACACCTGAAAAACCTTTGCGCACACAAAAAGACTGCATCATCATAAGACCGATACCTCACAAAACAAAGATCTTACATTGTACTGGAGAAATAAACCCTTCGCACGACAACCAACAGGGATGGGGCCTCCACAATAGAAAACAAATAGATTCCACCAAAAAAAACCCAGAAAAGACGAAAGGAAGATCGATCTGCATCAGGGGGATCACAAACACACTCTAGAGAAAACCCCCACAGACTGTCTCAACCGAGAAAGCATAGGAGCAAGCACCATTTGTCTCAGGCCTGAGGGAAAACTAGAGGGAGAGGCCGGTAGAAGCGAAAATCAGGAAAAAAAATGTTGTGGCCTGCTGCTAGGGTAAATCCTAGCCACGTCCACAAAACCCAATACCTATCCAGAAATATTAACCCCTCACATGAGACTATGGAAATTAATAATTTTATTGGTCAAATTGAAAGATTACAGATGGGCATACCCATATGTTGGTAATCCGACACCCAAATATTTCTGCATCTAATCTAAGACACGCCCTAGTGTAACTGGGATTCATAATGAATTGATGGTTTTTTTAAAGATGAAATATTTAAAGTATTTACCTTTTCTTGTATTCCCATGGGTTCTTTTAATCTACATCGATGCATTGGAGAATCCAAATTCTAAAAATAGGAAAACAATTTTTTTGAGAATTCAGTTATATTCTAATCAGAAAAATCCTTAGAGGAGAGGTAGGAAGTAACTAATCTTATGAGAAACACATGTACACCAAGTCAAAGTACACAAATATTTGTCGTGCATTTATCATTAAAACCTGCCATTATTTTATCTATATCATATGTGGGATAATTATAGGCTAACGATAACACAAAGTAAAATGGAATAACTTTATTTGATGTTTGACTATTGTTATTAATAACTAGTGGACTAACATGCCATTATTTTATATATATCTATGTAGGATAATTATAGGCTAACGATAACACGAAGTGAAATGGAATAAATTTATTTGATGTTGAATATTGTTTATAGATTGTTATTAATATTATCAACAATTATTTTATAAAAGTAGTTGATATATGCTTATCAAGTACATTAGTTTGGAAAAGTGAATAAATTGTAGTACATGTCTTAAGGACAACCATTAATATATTAATACATAATCAATGTATTAATTAAATATTACATTTATGTAATAATATATACTAATAATATATTAAAATAATATCTAAATATATTATATTAATATATATATTTTCATGGTCTATTAATGTGCTAATGTAATGTATTACATTAATGTAATATATAATAAAAAAGTATGAATTTACATTAATGTATAATGTAATGTATTAATTGATTGATACAATTGATAGATTATTACTAATGTATAAATTAAAGTACTAATACATGAACGTAACATATTACACTATTAATACATTAATAATGTATTTAAAAATTAAAGTAATAATGTATTAAAACATTAAAGTAATAACGTATTTGTTGTTTAAGGTTGGTTGTCATTGATGTCAACCCTTGAAGAAAGCCCTGTAACACAAAGTTCTGGGTAATGGACCCAAGATTGTTTTATGTAAAGATGACTCATTATTGTTTTTTCATGGTTGATAAGAAGTAAATATCGATGAACTCCAAAGTGGTCCCCTTATGGTGAAAACCCTCATGGGAAGATGCTTTGCGGAGTGAGAGAACCCATGCTTAATTGTGGAATAATGAGATGAAGCACAATTAATTTGTCTTTGAAACTATCCTAGATGGATAGTGCATGTCATGCCATTTTTGGTGGTATGTGGAATGTCACATAACTCCTCACAGTTAGAGAGTTATGACCATATGAAGTTGGAGAACCCCTCATGAGTCTTATAGAAGCCCCCAAGGTGCAAAGTGCTTTGCAAAAGAATTTATTTTAAATGAAGAAGCCCTAAAATAAGGAAAGTGTAATGTTACATGAAGATATAAATAAGAGGCAAAGCTCACTCATTAAGAACACACTTGTACATATTGTATATCTATTTTCCTGTGTAAAGCTTCTTGTAAATGCTTGTGGATACATCTGAAGTGGGGAACATCTCAGGTAGCACGAAAGGTTGACGACGAAATTCTCGGATTCACAGAAAATCCTATTTTCTGAGGCATACATGGGTTGTCTGTGTATAGGGTGTGTACGTGCGTGGGATGTCTATGTATAGGGTGAGTATGTACGCGGGTTGGCTGTGTATAGAGTGAGTACATGTTGATAAAGCCATGAAACATGAGAAGATGGAAGTGTAGAGGTTCTAGATTTTGAGATCAAGCTCCCAGGAAGGTCTAGAGTGCTCAGATACATCAGATACATCCATTGGTTCAAAAGGTATGTCTTATTTCTATGAATAGTTGGATTTTGATGTATGCATGAGGAATGGCAATGGAGATTTGAGGATTCTCCCTAGAGAGACTAGTGGCTACTTGGGATCTTCTGTATAAGTCAGATTTACAGAAATACAGTGCTAGTATATTTATCATTGATACTTCTTGTTGAGGCACATCTTGTATTTCTTGGCATATGGCTAAGAGTTTTTATGGTACATGATTGAGATATTGTATTTATTGATGTATTGAGAAGTTGAATATCAGAAAGGTGTTGATGACTAAGATCATGTGAGGGATATTATACTTGTTCATGATTACACATACCTATATGGTACATGACTAGAGAGAGACATACTTTCCTTAAGTAGAGGTTATGTATGAGGATGCATGCACAGGGTACAGTTACAGTCTCGATATAGTGACAAGTTACAGAGGTTCAAAATTTTTCAAGTGAAAGGAAACCCTAGTTTCAGAAGGAATACATGGTATGCATAATAGATAGTGAGCATACATACGTCGGCTGCATCACTACAGGTTGCGTATTTGTTGTATTTTTGTAGATACATGTTCAGTTCAGGTACGGTTTGATTACAGGGCAGTTGTCCAGATTGGATACAGGGTAGTGGTACAGGTTGATTAAATTGTACAATAGTATATCTCATAGTGGCAGGTTGACAGTGGTTCCATCATTCTACTTCTAGTTCAGGGCGATTGGACAGGACAAGGACAGGTGGTGGTATCCAACTTCCGGTTGTAGCTGCAGAACATATGGGGTTGTAGCCTCCTTGTAGTTGTAGCCAAAGAATTGGAGATTTGGAGCTTCCCTCAAGTTGTAGCTTGAGAAACCAAGGGGTTAGATCCTCATTCCAGTTGCAGCTGGAAAACAAAGGAAGTTGGTGCTTCCAATGAATATAATTCTTCAAGACATATAAGAAAAAACATTTTGTGGTTTTCTCCCGATTTAGGTTTCCACATAAAACACGAGTGTACTGTGTATGTGTGTGATTGTTTATTTCTTATTTCTCATTATTCGATAATAATTCTACATTGATTTAACATTTGAAGAAAAATGATTGTAATTACGCTATTACTTATTCACCCCCCCTCTCAGTAATCCAACAATTGGTATCAGATTAGGTTCCTTCATAAATTAGTTTAACCACTGAAAGATAGATCATGGATAGTACCAACTTGTATAAAAATGGAATACCACAGTTTGATGGACAAAATTATGTTTTTTGGAGCATAAGGATGAATACATATATACAAGCACAGGGGTTTCAAGTTTGGCAATCAATTGTAGATGCATACACAACACCAACAGTTCCACCAAAAAATGACAAAGCAATGAAACTAGGTGAGAATAATTCCAAAGCTACAAATGTACTTTTGAATGGTCTCAGCGATACAATATTCACCAAAGTTGCACATTGTAAATCTGCTAAAGAGATTTGGGACGAAATTTGAAATATTTATGAAGGAGATACAAAATATCAAAGAAGAAGAAAAATGAACAAGAAGAATATACCAGTAGCAACAATGTCTCGGAAGATGATGAAGAAGTGGCCAACTTCATCAAAATATTGAACAAAGGAACCAACGGTAGGTATAGAGGTAAGATTCCTTTAATTTGTTTTAATTGTGATGGTATTGGTCATTTTTCTTACAAATGTCCTCATAAGAAAAAGATAAATGATGAAGGTTACTCAAAAGGAAAACACACATATAAAGGTAAAATAACGACAAAGAATTTTTTCAAGAAAATCTTTTGCACGAAAGAAGACATCTCATCATCAGATGAAGAAGAAGTCAGTGACAGTGAAATAGGAATAGTTTTATTCATGGAAGGAGAAGAATATGATAAAGAAGACTCTGAAGAAGAATATGAAGAAGCATATGAAGAAGAAATTGAAGAGGCAGAAATTGACTTCCGAGAATAATTAATGTGTTCCATAGAAGTTATCAGAAGAGAAAAGGAGAAAAACAAAAAACTACAAGAAAAACTAGATAAGAAAGAAGACATTCAAGAACTAGAACAAATGACCACAAAATTGAAGGATCAAATAGAAGAAGATAAAAGAATTGAAGAAACACTCAAGGAATAACTAAAAGAAAATGACATGATCATTGGAAACTTGGAAGCAGAGATTGTCACACTAAGAAAGGATATTCAAAAGAAAAATATGCAGAATAGCTCAAAATTTCTAGATGACATTATCAGCAATCAAAACTCTCATCTTGACAATTCTGGACTTTGATACAATCATACAGAAAAGGGATAAGGTTCTAAAACAAAAGAGCAAGAAACAAATCAAAAAAGCTATGAAGAAAAAATCAAAGGGGATAAGAAGATATACAAGGAAGATTACAGGGACACTCCACCGAGAAAATTTAGATTTCAGAATCAACAACAGATAGACAGGTCTCAATAAGAACAAGGATTCATAAGAGCACCTCCTTTCATAAGATCTTCAACTACCAGGTATCAAACTATATTTTTTGGTTTTTGTTATGCATGTAATAATTTTGGACATAAAGTTGTAAATTGCAGAGCTAACAACAGGAACAATAACTACTTTGAGACCCATACACAAAGGGGTTATTCAAGAAGACCTAGTGAAACAAAAAGAAGAAGTTACAACAGGTTTGAATCTTTGAGAACTGAAGTGGAATGTCACAAATGTAATAATTTTGGACACATGGCCAAATATTGCAGAATGACAGTCCCTCCTAAAGAACCTCAACAAAATCACAACAATCACAAACAAGAACCTCAGAAAACGACATGGATAAGAAAGAAAGATCAGTATAGAAATGAAGAATGCACAGTCTCTCTACAAGCTAAGCAAAAGAAACACGATTGGTATGTTGACAGTGGGTGTTCAAAACACATGACAGGTGATAAAGACAAATTCCTTACATTACGAAACGAAAGAAATGGATCAGTCTCCTTCAGAAATGATAATTCATCCAAAATCATTGGAGAAGGCACAGTCTGAATTGGGAACAAAAATGAAAAGGAAAAAAATGTTCTACTGGTAGAAGATACGAAACATAATATTCTAAGTGTGAGTCAAATGTGTGACCAATTTCATAAAGTTACTTTCGATTCACAAAACTTTGAGATAAGAATAGAAAGTTCAAGAAAGTTGGTCGGTATAGCTACAAGAACTTCAAACAACATATATGTGTTAAGTGAAATTGGAAATGAAAAGTGTTGTCTAGGAAAGGAAGATGAAAGTTGGCTATGGAACATAAGAATGGGTCACATACACTTTGATAACCTTGTCAAAGTCAACAAAAGAGAAGCAGTCAGAGAAATTCCCCAGATCATGAAACCAACCAACACTTTATGCAAGCATTGTCAACAAGGAAAGAAAACAAAGACTAGGTTCAAATCAAAGGAATATTCAACAACAAGACCACTGGAAATTGTGCATAATGATATAGTTGGGCCAACTACAATAAAGGGATTAAAGGTTGAGAGATACTTTATGTTATTACTTGATGATTATACAAGAATGACTGCAGTTTGCTTTCTCAAGAACAAGTCAGAAGATTTTGAAAACTTCAAGATCTACAAGGAAATGGTTGAAAATGAGTTGGATTCAAGAATCAAATGCTTGATATATGATAATGGAGGAGATTTCACTTCAAAGGAATTTATCGACTACTGAAGCAGTCATGGAATAAACAGGCAATTCTTCGTTGCTAGGACACCTCAACATAATGGAGTTGTTGAAAGAAAGAACAGGACAATACATGAAATGGCTCGAACAATGATAATGGATTCCAAACTGATAGATATATTTTGGAAACAGGTAGTGCATACATAATTTCACATTCAAAACAAAGTAATGCTCAGAAACAACATGGATAAAACTCCCTACGAGCTATGGAAAGGAAGACCAACAAATGTGAAACACTTAAGAGTTTTTGGAAGCAAATGCTACATCAAAAGAGAATATGGAAGAATGGGAAAGTTTGACTCTCGTGTGGACAAAGGAATACTTGTTGGTTACTCAAGTACAAGGAAATCATACAAGTGTTACAATCCAAGATTAAACAAAGTTGTGGAAAGCATCAACGTAACAATTGATGAAACATGCAGACTAGAATCAAAGGAAGAAGAAAACAAATCAATGGAACAACTTTTTGAAGAAGAAGATGAAAAATAAGTAGAAGAGGAAGATGAAGAGAATCTGATAGAAGTAGAAGAGCAAGTTCAACAAGTGTTTCCAAAGACACCTAGTAAACGAGTACAGAAGAATCATTCTTCAGATCAAATTATCGGGAACAAAGATGCAGGAGTTGAGACTGGAAGAAAAATCCATTCACCAGAACAAATACACCTGGCACTCTTATCTACAATTGAACCAAACTGTTTTGAAGAAGCCAACAAGGATGAATTTTGGAATAAGGCCATGGATGAAGAATTGGATCAAATAGAGAAAAATGACACTTGGTAATTGGTTCCAAGACCAATAAATAAGAATGCGATCGAAACAAAATGGGTTTTCAGGAATAAATTGAATGAATATGGATACATTACAAGGAACAAAGCTATATTGGTATGTAAATGATATGCACAGATTGAAGGAATCGACTTTGAAGAGACATTTTCTCCAGTTGCCAGAATGGAAGCAATCCGTTTTCTTTTAGCTTATGCATGCTCTAAAAATGTTAAAGTATATCATATGGATGTAAAATCAGATTTTTTGAATGGGGAACTTGAAGAAGAGGTCTACATTGAACAACCAGAAGTATTTCAGTTGTCATAGAACACAAATTATGTGTGCAAATTAAAGAAGGCCTTGTATGGTCTAAAACAGGCTCCTAGAGCATGGTACTCCAGACTAGATAAGTATCTGCAGTAGGCAGGATTCAAAAAAGGAAGTGTAGACAACAACCTCTACATCAAGTTAGGTCAAGGTAATATTTTATTAATTGAAGTTTATGTTGATGATATTATTTTTAGTAGTGATGATGACAGGTTAAGACAAAAATTTGCAAAAGATATGCAGAATGAATTTCAAATGTCATTACTTGGAGAACTATCCTTCTTTTTGGGACTTCAGAGAAATGCTAAAGAGCTTCGGAATGGAAGATTGCAAACCGGTTATCACTCCCATGCAAACCAGTTGCAAGTTGAGAAAAGATGATGATTCAAAGTCTACAGATCAGAGGCAATATAGGTCAATGATTGGAAACATACTATATGTGAAAGCATACAGACCATATGTAATGTAGGAAGTTGGACAAGTGGTATGATTTCAAGAAACACCAAAGGAATCACATGTATTAGCAGTGGAGAGGATTTTTTGATATCTCAAAGGAACATAAGAGTTTGGATTATGGTATTCAAAACGAAACGATCTATCACTTATTTCCTACACATATGCAGATTGGGTAGGTTGCATTGATGACCGACGAAGCACCAGTGGAGCAACGTTCTACCTGGGTGAGTGTTTAGTATCATTTCTAACCAAGAAACAATCATCAATATATTTATCTACAACTGAGGGAGAGTATATTGCAGCAGCATCATGTTGTACACAAGTTCTATGGATGAAACAAACTCTGACAGATATACAAGTGGAGTATGATGATCCCATTCCAATCTATTGTGATAATACAAGCACCATCAGTATCTTGAAGAACCTGGTGATGCACTCCAAGATGAAGCACATTCCAATAAAGTATCACTTTCTACAAGAGCAAGTTGCAGAAAAGAACATCAGAGTTGAGTATGTGGGCACAAAAGAATAAGTGGCAGACATCTTTACAAAACCACTTCCATGGGAAGCCTTTGAATATCTTCGCCAGAGACTTGGAGTTATTTCGACTCCAAAATGAATTATTTTTGAATTTGTTTTGAATGATTATCTTATATGTCTTAGATTTACACAAGGAAGCGCCATAAGAGTACAGTTCAATCAGGCTGAGTAGCCCCGGATGGAAAGATACCTTTGCCATTGATGAAAAAGGGGAAGATATTTATGAGATGCAGAGGAAAGAGGCATGGTTCTAGGGGGATCAGATTTATCAGATGCAGAGGACAGAGGCATGGTTCCAGGGGGACCATATTTATCAGATGCAGAGGATAGAGGCATGGTTCCAGCGAGAGCATGAGTGATATTATTTAATTATTGCATCAGAGTGTTGCCATCAATGCCAAAGGGGGAGATTGTTGTTTAAGTTTGGTTGTCATTGATGTCAACCCTTAAAGAAATCCCCGTCACACAAAGGTTTGGGTAATGGACCCAAGATTATTTGATGTAAAGATGACTCATTATTTTTTTTTCATGGTTGATAAGAAGTAAATATGGATTAACTCCAAAGTTGTTCAAATATGGTGAAATACCTTACGGGAAGACGCTTTGCGGAGTGAGATAAACCATTCTTAATTGTGGAATAATGAGATGACGGACAGTGAATTTGTCAGTGAAACTATCCTAAATGGATAGTCCTTGTCATGCCATTTCTGGTGGTATGTGGAACGTCACATAACTCCTCACGGTTAGAGAGTTATGACCATATCAAGTTGGAGAACCCCTCATGAGTCTTATAGAAGCCCCCAAGGGTCAAAGTGCTTTGCAAAAGAATTTATTTTAAATGAAGAAGCCCTAAAATAAGGAAACTATAATGCTACATGAAGATATAAATAAGAGGCAAAGCTGACTCATTAAGAACACACTTGTACACATTGTACATCTATTTTCTTGTGTAAAGCTTCTTGTAAATACTTATGGATACATATGAAGTGGGAAACGTCTGAGGTAGCACGAAGCGTTGATGACGAAATTCTTGGATTCATAGAAAACCCTATTTTATGAGGCGTACATGGGTTGTCTGTGTATAGGGTGCATATGTATGTGGGTTGTCTATGTATAGGGTGAGTACGTACATGGGATGGCTATGTATAGGGTGAGTACATGTTGATAAAGCCATGAAACTTGAGAAGATGAAAGTGCAGAGGTTCTATATTCTGAGATCAAGATCCCAGGAAGGTATAGAGTGTTAAGATACATCATATCGATCCATTGGTTCAAAAGGTATGTCTTATTTCTATGAATAGTTGGATTTTGATGTATGCATGAGGAATGGAAATGGAGATTTGAGGATTCTCCCTAGAGATACTAGTGGCTACTTGGGATATTCTATATAAGTCAGGTCTACAGAAATACAGTGTTGGTATATTTATCATTGATACTTCTTGTTGAGGCACATCTTGTATTTCTTGGCATATGGCTAAGAGTTTTCATGGTACATGATTGATATCTTGTATTTATTGATGTATTGAGAAGTTGAACATTAGAAAGGGGTTGATGACTAAGATCATGTGAGGGATATTATAATTGTTGATGATTACACATACCTATATGGCACACAACAAGATAGAGACATACTTTCCTTGAGTAGAGGTTGTGTATGAGGATGCATGCATAGGGTACAGTTACAATTTGGATATAGTGACAGGTTACAAATCTATGTGAAAGAACTTACAAAGGGTCAAAAGTTTTCAAGTTAAATGAAACCCTAATTTCAGAAGGAATACGTGGAATGCATAACAGATAGGGCACGTACATACACGGGCTGCATCACTATAGGTCACGTATCTGTTGTATTTTTGTAGATACATGTTCAGTTCAGGTACGGTTTGATTATAGGGCAGTTGTACAGATTGGATACAGGGAAGTGGTACAAGTTGATACAGTTGTACAACAGTATATCTCACAATGACACGTTGACAGTGATTCCATCATTCTACTTATACTTCATGGCGGTTGGATGGGGCAAGGACAGGTGGTTGTAGCCAGAGAACATAGGGGGTTGTAGCCTCCTTCTAGTTGTAGCCAGAGAATTGGGGAGTTGGAGTTTCCCTCAGGTTGTAGCCTGAGAAACCAGGGTGTTGGAGCCTCCTTCCAGTTACAACTGGAAAACAAAGGAAGTTGGTGCTTCCAATGAATGTAATTCTTAAAGACATATAAGAAAAATCATTTCGTGGTTTCTCCCGATTTGGGTTTCCATGTAAAACACTGGTGTACCTTGTATGTGTGTGATAGTTTATTTCTTATTGTTCATTATTGGATAATAATTCTACATTGATTTAACATTTGAAGAAAAATTATTATAATTACACTATTACTGATTCACCCCCCCCTCTAAGTAATCAAGAGTATTAATACATTAAAGTAATATATTAATACATTGTATAAATAAGATATATTTTCCCGAATATATGGAAATCCTAATTCAATTATTAAAGTATTAATAGGCAATTAAAATAATACATTAATAAAATAGTAATACATAACAAAGTATTAATAACGTAACATATTAATTAAAGTATTTATTAAGATTAATATATAATGTACAAAGTATTAATTAATTGATATATTAATAATGCAATGTATTAATTAATTTATAAAAAAACAAATACATTAATAAAATAGTAATACATTGACCTAAATAACATTAGTAAGACATTATTAAAGTCTTAATACATTACTAAAATGTAAAAATTAAATATTAATAAATTTTTAAAATAATACATTAATACATTAAAGTAATAGTAATAATATTATTGTTTGAATAATATTAATATATTAATACATTACATAGATTATTTCATTAAAGTAATACATTAATTCATATTAAAGTATTAATACATTTATTAAAAATGGTCAAGGTTGACTATGCTTCACTATGGCTTACCATAACCATTGTTTTTTATGGTCATGAATATTAATGACATTAATACATTAATGTATATTATAATCTATTAATTTAATACATTAATACATTTTTAATAAATACATTACTAAAATATTAATACATTAAAACATTAATAAAATATTAATACACTAATAAAATAATATTTTAATAAAGTAGGAATACATTATTACATAATTGTAAGGTATAAATTAAAGTATTAATGAATATTAATGTATAGTGTAACATATTATTCAATTGATACATTACTCATGTAATGTATTAATTAATTAAAACATTTATACAATATTAATTAATACAATGTTAAAGTATTAATATAATAATACATTATTAGAGTAATATTAAAAAAAAATACATTTCATACATTAATAAATACATTATTAAAGTATTAATACATTAAAACATTAATAAAGTATTAATACAACTATAAATTTATATTAATAAAGCAGTAATAATAGTAATACATTTACCTTAATTATGTTAGTAACACATTGTTAAAATATTAATACAATAATAATACATTATTGCATAAATATAATGTAAAATTTAAAGTATCGATATATTAATTTATCATATAACATGTTAAATTATTAATACATTAATTGATAATGACCATGGTTGACTATGGTTGACCATGAACATGGTTAACTTTGGTAGACCTTGTTTGACTTTGGGAAGGAAACATTGACTATGGTTGATCATGGTTGTCTTTCACCATGGTTGACTATGGTTGAACATGACCATGGTTGACTGTGGTTGATCAAGTTTTGTTATGGTTAACGATGCCCATGGGTCAAATTTGTTGACCATGTGGATCTGATTCTGGTGGGTCATGTTGATTATGTTTAACCATAGTTTACAATGGAATTACTACATTGCAACGCTAATCATTTTTGTTCATCACATTGTGACATCATGTTTTGTTTGTCACATTGTGACATTAGCTTTTGTTTGTCACATGACATCATAAGGTTATTGTCATCAAATTACGATGGAGTTTTTGTTTGTCACTTTATGGTGCTGGAACAGGTTTGCACAGTCCAACAGTGGGTTATGTTCATCACATTGTGATGTTGGGAAAGGTTCGTCTGATTGAAATGTTGGTGTATGTTTGTCACGTTTCCACATTTAGTTGTGTACATCACATCGTGAAAATGGGTTTTGTTATTCCCATTGCAACATTTAGAAATGTTTATCACAATATGACATCAGGATATGTGCATCACATTGGAATCCGAGGATATGTTTTTCACATAGCAACGAGAGGGCTATATTCGTCACAATGCAACATACGTTTATTCTCGTCACATTGCAACGAATTGACTATGTTAGTTACATTACGAGGACAATGATATGTTCATCACATTGCGAAGTTACTATGTTTGGTAGATTGCAACGTTTCTATGTTCGATACATTGCGATGTTTGAAAATGTTTGACACATTGTGACCTTGGGATATCTACGTTACAATGCAATGTGAGGGAATTTTCTTCACATTGCGACGACTGCCACAATGCGACATTAAGACTATGTGTGTCACAATGCGACGTGAGGGTATGTGTGTCACATAAGAATGTGAGGATATGTCATGTTCATCACATTGCGAGGACAAGGATATGTTCGTCACATTGTGAAGTTACTATGTTTGGTAGATTGCAACGTTACTATGTTCAATACATTATGACATTTGGAAATGTTTGACACATTTCAACCTTGGGATATCTGGGTTATAATGAAATGTGATGAAATGTTCATTAGATTGTGGTGATTGTCACAATGCGACGTCAAGAGTGTGTGGTTCACAATGCGATTTCAAGGTATGTGTTGTTGGAAACATGCCAACAAATTTCCTCATGTGGTCACATGCACATTCAATGCAACTATGTTAATGCGCATGCATGCAATCTATTTATGAATTGTTCATGTAACTATTTGATATATTCATGATCAATATCTGTAACTGAGTGATAGATGTTATATATATGGGCATACCCATAGAGGTGTGTGTGCAATGTGTAGTGAGTGTGTGAGAGCAAGACACAATACTGAGGTGTTGTGTGTATGAGAGGAGAGGATGGTTGTATGCCTGGGTTGGCTATTGTAATTCTCCCTTGAATAAGAATAATACCGATTATTATTTCCCATGGTTTTTTCCCTCATTGGGTTTCCACATAAATCACTGTGTCAATTGTGATTTTGTTGTTCTTGGTTTAATGTATGTTTGATCTCGTAGTTTTATGTTATGTTTCGCTTCCACTGCCCAACAAGTGGTATCAAAGATTTAGGTGAAAAAACCATTGCATGAATGAACGAGATCTATAGGGACGATTTTTTTGGTGAAAGAGGACATATATGTTGAGTGGGCGATTTTGGTGACAGAGAACATAGGTTGGATTCGCCATAGGAGAAATAAAGATTGGACTATCACTCGTCATCACACACTCAAGGATGTGATAGGTTTAAAGGTGTTTGGGAGGTCATCGCATGATCACGGTTGTGACAATAATTTCAAATATATTTAGGGAGGAGCGATACACTCATGGAAATATTTCTACATGCTTATAAGAGTATGATGGTATGAAATTGACCTTGTTTGATATGCAGAGAGCTCGAAAAGTATGAGTTTGGACTTATGTCTTATTATGCATACGATTCACTTTCGTAAACTTTATTAAAAGGATCCTTTTTTTAGATTGGATATTTTTATACGAAGAGGAAGATGTACTTTTTTAAAGGTTTTGTGGTTAAATATTTTAAATTAATATTTTTATTTTTCTATTTAACTTTGAATTTAAGATTGGTTCCTATTGGCACAGGGGAAGACCCAGGGTTCAATGCTACAACAACGCACCAGGAAAACCCTAACTACCGACCCTTTCAGCAACATCTTCGAAGCAGATGAAGTCTCACCTGAGGTAAAGGCAGGGGTGGTTGCAAGACTCAGATGTATGCAACCTTAGCTGGGACACAGATTTGTAATTCTAATGCCTAATAGAGTGCTTAGCAATTAACCTTCATCAATATTCAGTTCTTAGTAATAGCGCAAATGTACCCTAATTACAGAGTATCGCAGTATGCAACCAGATCCATCATCTAATAACACTTAACATAACAGGAACATATTAGATCTAGCAGATTCAAGCACCAATCACATCCATATAGGTCATATCTAGCATTAGGCACAAAGAAACATCAGATCTATCTATCATGCATCACATAGAAACACATCGATACATCGTACAAAGAAGAGCAACACAACATGTACGTGGTTCACCCCCACCCTGGGGCTACATCCACCAACTCTTCTTATTTATTAATGTCGTCAATTGGTTACAACACATAGTCATCAAAAACCCTTATGCGCACAAGACATAAGATCTACGCAGCTCGCTAGATCCTTCTTCCAGATGTCATAGCACAAAGACTTCTATAATCTCTGCAATAACTTGCACTTAGCTCTGTAAACCTTCTACAGTCATGCACAGAGAACTACTATCACTTATCTTACAACACATAGATAGGCTACTGTCCCTTACTTACTTCGCCTAGACATCTATTTATACATACAAAATTGGGCCTAAGTGTGGGAGAACCCACGGGCCAACATCCCTTTCCCATTACATTGTCCAAAAACCCAAAAAGGGGCCCGGAAGTGGGCCGAGATCCCATGATCTCTACTTCGTCTGGCACTCCATCTTCGACAGGCTGTTGAAGTCCCAAAAATGGTCAAATATGACCAAGTGTTCCTCAAAACTTGGTCAAGGTCCAACAATTCCTCTATATAAAGGCTTAGTATTATAAGGTTGGATTTTTGGTCGTTTGTCTTAATGGAAAATGTGCAGAGTTCAATGTTTGAAATGGAGAAATTCAATGAAAATAATAACCTTGATTTATTGAACCTCAAGATGCATGATATGCTCAAACAACAACGCAACAACAATAAGAGCGGTGTTGGTTGAGTCACTGTGAAAGAAAGCAAATTGTATTTACTTTGGAGTTGTAGAATGTAAGGTAGCTAGAGAGGTAG
>JZKD02S1617198.1:99140-126521 GCA_000966675.3 Picea glauca
ATTTCGTATATCATTTCTGTGTATTGTGAAGATTATGCTGGGTATTTTACTGTTATTCTGTCATTTCTAGCATTTCGTTTATGTTCTGCATATTTTATATATCTGGTATCTTGCAGGTGATGGTAGTACTATATAAAGAGGTTCAAGCAATGTAATGGGATATGAAGAGAAGTATTTTATTTGGATTTGTAGATCAATAGGAGGATTCCCCCTCAAAGAGATAAGTGAAAAGGAGAGGATCCCTTCCATAATAGGATCCATTATATGGTGTTTCCCTACCTCAAGGGTTTGATAATAATAAAGTGTGATTTATTCTATCTTGCTCTATGGATCTATTGTGTATTCAGTATTTATGGTGATTATATTTTCATATATATTCAAGTTCTTAACAAGTGGTATCAAATCACTTTCCTTGGCAGACATTGTGGGCAAATATTTTTTATTCTTGCAGATTTTTTTTTTCGGAGAAAAAAAAGAGGGCCGTGACATTTCAGAAAATTTTGGTATATTTATGTGCAAAATTTGTAGGAATATGTTGTATATATGATTTCCTCTCATAAAAACACTCAATTTGAAAAACAAATTGTCTGAAACAGAGTCCGGGAAGTCAAGATATTGAAGTTTTAAAATCTGTAAATTTTCAGGGTTTTTTCCGTGGACGGCGACGTGATTTTATTTTATTTATGTAGTAGTTGGAGGATGAATTTTACCAAACAAATTACATATCTGAGTTCTTCTCACAATTTCACCCAATTTCAAAAACAAAATCAGCCAAAACGGAGTCCGGGAAGTGAAGTTATGAACATTTTAAATTCAACATTTTTTTAGGATTTTCTAGAAAAAATCGCTATTTTTTGTCGTAACTTATTGTTCTATTTTTTTTGTTTTTTGTGATGGCTATGGGACAATCAAGTTCATAGGGTGGTCAGATGGATATTTCCTTTCAAACCCTCAAATAAATTCTACAAATTACTGAAGCATTCAAATCCCAATTGTATGACACATTGGATGTCAAATTGGATGGCCTTACAAACTACCTCAATGATAGTTTGCATAGTATTCAAGGTTCAATGGATAACATGCAGGAGAGATTTTTTATGGTGAACATCAGGGATGAATATAATCAAGAAATATATGCTTGGTATGATTTGGAGGCTGATTGCAATGATTGGTATATGGATAGTTGTCATTTCTGGGATGACAACCACATTCATATTTTATTTGATAACTCTAATCCACCTTCTATAGAGAGTATCAATGTGGCAAATTGGGAGCCAATGATTATTACCAGCATCCATCCTTCATATTCTACAATGATATTATTCCTTCCATATTCTTCTACGACCATTTTCCACTATGTGGATGTATCTTCTTATTTGGATCCACATGACATGTGTCAGTCTTTGGAGCATCATTTTCAGTTGGGTATTGGTTGTTGATATCTTCCATGTGGGGCTCACATGAGCAATTGGACATAGGACCCTAGTTTACAATGGAAGTTGGACTACTTCAGCATGGTGGCTTCCATTTCTCAATGG
The DNA here is from genome assembly GCA_000966675.3 of Picea glauca. NCBI lineage: Eukaryota > Viridiplantae > Streptophyta > Pinopsida > Pinales > Pinaceae > Picea > Picea glauca. The sequence goes on from JZKD02S1617198.1 coordinate 100,679, forward strand.
TGTTAGCAACAATTATGGTATCGGGAATCAAAGGTATGTGCGTCTGCAGGATTGCGCAATAGATGCCCAAGCGCAGCACACAGAAGAAATCTGCTTGGGGACCGAGTTAAACAAGCGAGCCTGATCATGGACATGAGAAGCAGCGAAAGAGATCAAAACCGTCTATTTAGGAAAGCACACATGGTGGAAGATCGGCACCAGTAGGAAAGTCCCGACAGGGAAACGCCCATCGAAGAAATTGAAGCCATCGGGATATCGGAGATCCCGGGAATGAGAATTTTATGCATCGCAGAATCGTGATACACGATTTCCCGATCGACAGGGAACAACTATCAATCATGGAGGACAGGTGGCAGGATTTTGTGACAGGAAACGGACCGTTGACAGGTCAACGGCCATGAGCCATCGGGTTTCAGGAAATCGCGAGTCTTGTGGATGCATACATCATTTCATCGTGAACGTTGAAACTCCGATGGAGGGTTTGACCATGGTCACATGGAGGCGATGGTCATATGGTTCATGCTCTAGCCGGTAGGGGTTAGCTCCTAGGAGGAGGGGCTCATCGCACATCAGGATATCGGAGATCCCGGAGGCAAGGAGTTCACGCATCTCAAACTCGCGAATCCTGAAACCCCAAAACCCTGAAACCTCATCACATACCTATCCCTTGCCACCACGTCATATCTCTGTGTCATGCCAACCATAGTTTCCCAGCCCTTATGTTCCTCCACCTGGCTCGTATACTTCAAAACCCATGGATTCTGCCACTTTCATTTGTCCTATCGCTTTCCTTCTGCCACATCCATCCACATGGCCTCTCCTCATCTCATATCCACACCAAGCATGCCAGGTCACCCCTGCTTGATCACCGTCCGTTCGCCACTTCACATCGATTCCTCCAATCATCACGACGACCTCCACGTCTACCCGCTAGTCTCGCCATAAATTCTCCGAGCAGATCCAAATGGCAGAATGAGAAGGCCCCCATGTCCTGTAGGTACAGAGTCGACCGTGGCCTTTCCCGATCCAAATGAAACAGTTATTGCAGTAGTTGATGGTGGTTGGACATCGTTTCCACCATAAATGGAAAGTCTATATTTGACTGTAAGCTTGTCAATTCATTCACAAGTCCTTTGGAGCGCGATTGCGTCTGACTGAAGTTCATGACCTTCCAGAGACTGCAGGTGCAGTAAACATGCAAACGTAATGTCTTCAATGCAATGTCTTGAATTGGCTTCTATGTTTTTGCTCTAAGTATTTAGAGGAGTTTTCTCACATTTTGTAGGTATCGATGGTTGAGCTGAGCTCTCGGTTGTAAAGTTTTAATGAAGCATTGTTGCTCTGGTTATGTATGAGCTTTTGAGACTTCTTGCCTTATGAATGCTAGTTTCTTTCATGTCTTTGTTTACACTGTGTTAGAGCAGCTCGGAATTGGAGGATCCAGTCGAGCTATAGCTTTACAGGATGATGTTGTAATGGATCACCGTAATAGTTGCACTGTCTCTAATTAGTTCTTGTGGTTTCCCCAGTGTTGAGTGACTTGGAATTGGAGGATCCAGTCAAGTCCCCTTTCATTTCCTTGAGACCCTGAACCAAGCAGATCTTGCTTTCAGAGTCTTTCTTCTGCAAACTGCCGAAAGCCTGTTGCCCAAGTTGTTTGTTCACTCTTTCTACTAAGTCTTCCACCTGATCATCTTTTAATCAACCCATTTGCTGAAGTTAGGATTCCAGACCTCCTTGGTTCTTTACATACCAGACCCAGTCCCTGAGTTAGAATGATATTTCCTTGATTCTTACCTCCATTTGATTGTCCCTTTAAACAAATTGTGACATTAAACTAATGGGTGTCAGGCTCTGGTCCTGCAAGCAATCCAGGAGTGACTTCCGACGCTAACATTTCTGGCATCGTTGCTGGGGACGGAATTGAAGATTTTCCCTGGGCATAATGACATTGAGGCTCTGAATCCGAAGGTGCATCGGATTATCGGAGCCTTTCAAGATTGCTAATTTGCACATGGTGACTCCATTGTGACGACTCTGCTGGGGAGAACCTTCTTTGTTAATTGTGGCTTTCAAAGAAAAGCATACGCGGTCTCACCCACAACTGCCTCTAGCTACACCCGAAACAGATCCAGAAGCAGTGCTCAGAAGGGGAAAGGCCTTTGAAGAAGAAGCGCCCACCACCGAACTAGGTAATCCACCATATCCTTCTGTTGGAGCTCCTTTTTATCCTCCTCAGTTATTTGACAGGCTTGTCTCTGCAGTTTCCCGTTTCCTAAATTTTGGGAGTGTTCCTGTTGAGTTTTCCTCTCCTGGTTTGGGACCAGAGGGACAAGACTTTGTCACTTCCTTCTCCCCTGAAACTGTACCTTGGTGTTGGGACGGGACCATAGAATATTTCCCTATGCCCAGCTTAACCACTCTTTTACAAAGAGGAGCACCTGCTGACTTGAGCTCGATAGCCTTCTCCTTAAATCCCCTCTTGTTCCCCACTCCCATTAGAGACTCATTCTCAGCAATCCCTTCGCGAACTCCTTCTCCTCCAAGCTCTCCTTCACCTAATATTCCTATGGCTGGTGCTAATCCCCCTTTGAATAGGATGGACACCATAGTTGCTGCTAGGTACGCTCCCTTGATCTTACCTAATCCCATGAATCCTCTCCCTGCTGGAGACTACTTGAAATATATGCCCAAGTTCACTGGGGAAGGAGACATAACTGCCGAAGAACACCTGGCTACCTTCTAAAGTTATGCAGATAACCTCAACATTGAGAATGAAGATGTTTGGATGAGAGTCTTCATCCAGAGCCTGGATGGTGAGGTGAGGAAGTGGTTTAGAGGATTGGCTCCAGGGTCTATTGTTGGGATTGAAGCTCTAGATAATGCTTTCCTAAGACAGTGGGGAGATAGGAAGGATTTTATATATTACATGACAGAGTTCGGGTCTTTAAAGAAGATGGATGGAGAGTCTGTCTCTGACTTCTCCAAAAGATTTAATAAGATGTATAACAAGATCCCGGTGGAGATAAAGCCTTCAGAAGCATCAGCTAAGATTTCATATGCTAGCGCGTTCGGCCTCGATTTCTACCTCTTGTTGAGAGAGAGAAGAGCCACCACTTTAGCCCAAATGCAAGATGCAACCATATAGGTGGAATCCAATGTGTTAGCAGCTGACATACTAAGGAACAAGGAAGAAACAGACAGAAGAAAGGGAAGGTCAGAAGACTCGACTTCTGACCCATCGGTGCCCCACCTTCAAGTGGATGAATTGACTAATATGGTGAAGTCTTTGTCTGCAGATATGGAGAGAATGAAGGTGGAAGGGAGGCAAGCATATAAATGCCCTCAGATCGCCGAAAATAAAGGAGGTTTCAAGAGGTCAAATAATTTTACCCCCCCTAATATGCAAAGAGAGAGAGGAAGAGACAGAGAAGACCAGAAAATTCAGGCCCCTTTTCAAAACCATTTGGTGGCCGATGAGGAAGAAAGAGAGACAGATGAGCTGGGCCCTGAAATCCACTCCTTAGAATACACTCCTCATTTTCCTCATCTGACTCAATCAACATACGAGGAGTCTCTCATGAGCAGTCAACTAAATGAATTGTGCAAGGGAGACAAGGTTGGCGGTGGTCAAGGCAGGTACAACCTGAGGTCCAACAAGAGGACAGACACACCTGATATTCCTGAGCAGTCCACTAGAACAGAAAGGCCTGCTAATGCAGTAGCTGATATTCACGGAGGTAAGAAAGCTCAACCCCTCTCTCCCGTTGTCCATAATCATGTTCCTGAAATAAAAGAAATTCCAAAGCCTACATCTTCTTTTAATTTCGAGCATGAAATTCAAAAGATCAGAATCCCTGTACCCCTCACCGAGCTGATTAAACATGAAGAATTTAAAAAATGCTTCTCTGAGCTTTTACAGTCTGAAGCCTCATGCCCTCCCACAGACTCCATAAACCTCCAAGACGAAAATCCAGCAGTTGTCCTAGGACCCATGGTAGAATATAGAGATGATTCATCCCCTCCCTTCTACACCTCCCTGAACGTACATGATAAAGTGCTGCACAACTGCCTGATGGATTCAGGGGCTTCTCAAAACCTCATGCCCAAAACTATCAAGGAATAATTAGGACTAGAAGTCACCCGAGCCTATCATGACCTCTATTCTTTCGACTCCAGGAGAGTTCAATGTCTTGGAGTTATTAAGGACATGGTTGTGACCTTATTTCAACTGCCCATGAAAAGTGTGGTTATGGATATCGTAGTGGTCGATGTTCCCCCCAAGTTTGATATGTTGTTATCAAGATCTTGGATAAAAAGACTGGGGGGAATATTGCAGATGGACCTCACGTACGCTACTATCCTAGTATTCGGAGGAGAGCATAGAAGACTATATAGGGAAGCCCAACTGGCCTACATAATCAGTGATGAAGCCAACCCTACCAACCATCCCATCTTTGCCTTGGACATCGACTTAGGTTACAGTCTGCTCCAACTCACTCATGCTCTCGAACCTCCTCTTAGACTCAAAAATTATCCCACCATTTCCCCCAAACTCCCTCTCTCCATCACCCCCGTCTGGAAACTGTTCTTTGATGGAGCCTCTTCTAGGGAAGGCGCTGGAGCTGGGGTGGTTTTTGTGTCACCTGCTCAGGAAACCATTTCTCTGTCATACAAATAAGAATTTGAAGCTACCAACAATGTGGCAGAGTATGAAGCTCTTGTTCTGGGATTGAGAGCTGTGAGGGAAATGGGAATTCAGGAAGTAGCAGTGTTCGGTGATGCAGAGTTGGTAGTTCAGAAAATCAGGAATGCTTATTAGGATAAACATCCTCGACTCATAAGATACATAAACGAGGTGTGAGACCTAGTCGACAGTTTCTTCTCATCATTCAACATTTCATTCATCCCAAGAGAGGAGAATACAGTGGAATATTCCTTGGCTACATCAGCAAGCATTTTCAGGGTACCCTTGCCACCCAAACTGAGGTATGATGTAGAAGTAAAATACAAGCCCTCCATACCTGACAATGTCAAACATTGGAAGGTATTCGAGGATGATCTCTAAATCAAGAAGTTCTTGGAGACTGTTGAAGAATTTTCAGAGATGCATATCGACCAAGACTCTCTCTCTGAAGAAAGGCTTAATGGGGGTAATTTTCTGAATAAGATTGCAGAGCGTGACATTGTACAATTGCCCGACAATCATATCCCAAGGGGACTGGTTCCTTTAGAAAGGATCTTTGATAGAAATGATGTATCATTAAAGGGAGAAATCTCGGAGGATGACACTGGTACTATTCAGTGCAACATTGGGACCGAGAATGAGCCCAAGTTTGTCAAATTGTCAAGAAGTCTGACAGAGGAGCAGAGGTCCGAATACATTGGACTTTTGAGGGAGTTTGCTGATGTGTTTTCCTGGACCTATGAAGACCTCAAAACCTATGACACATCTGTCATCGAGCATAAAATTCCATTAAAGGAAGAGGCAAAGCCGTTCAAGCAGAAGTTCAGACAGATTAATCCCATGTTGTTGCCTATCATGGAGAGGGAAGTGAAGAAGCTACTTCAATCTCAAATCATTGTGCCACTAAGATATTCAGAGTGGGTGGCTAACTTGGTGCCAGTAAGAAAAAAGAATGGAGAAATCCGACTCTGTGTAGACTTCAGAAACCTGAACAGAATCTCATGGAAGGATAACTACCCCTTGCCAAAGATGGAACATATACTGCAGAGGGTGACATGAGCTTCCAGGATGTCTATGGTTGATGGTTTCTCTGGATACAATAAGGTCTCTGTTCTACCTGAGGACAGGGAAAAGACAACATTCACCACTCCATGGGGCACATTCATGTATGCCAAGATGCCATTCGGACTAATGAATGTAGGGGTGACGTTCCAGCATGCCATGGACATAGCTTTCGTTGGGTAAAAGGATAAATTTATGGTCATTTATCTGGATGACATCACAGTGTTTTCAAAATCTGATAAAGAACATCGTCGCCATCTCATAAAAATTTTCTTGAAATGTAGAAAGTTTGGAATTTCATTAAACCCCAAGAAATCTCTATTCGCCCTGCAGGAGGGAAAGTTACTAGGCCACATAGTATCAACAGAAGGAGTCAGGATTGACCCCAACAGAGTTGAGGTGATACAAGCCTTATCGATCCCGAGGTCCAAGAAGGAGGTCCAATCTTTTCTCGGTAAAATTAATTTTTTGAGGAGATTTGTGCCTAAATTTGCTGAGGAGGTAAAGCTGATAATAACCATGTTAAAGAAAGAGAATGAAGTAGGTTGGACCCCTCAATCTCGACATTCCTTTGAACAAATCAAGAAGGCCTTGACTGAAGCTCCCGTGCTTATCAGTCCTGACTACTCAAAGGACTTCCTTATCTTCTCCTTTGCCTCACCTGACACAGTGGTTGTTGTTCTATTACAGACAAATGACAGTGGGCTAGAGCAGCCTATTCCTTATTTCAACCGAGCATTGAGGGATGCCGAAGTGAGGTATGACACTATGGAGAAGCAGGCTTATGCTCTGGTAAAAGCTCTCAAAGCTTTTAGAACCTATGTCCTGCAATCAAAAGTCATCGCCTATTTCCCCTCGGCTGTTGTTAAAGACATTCTTATTCAGCCTGACATAGATGGGAAAAGGAGTAAATGGATAGCCAAAATCCTGGAATTCGACTTGGAAATAAAGCCAACCAAATTGATCAAAGGGCAAGGTTTAGCCAAGCTGTTGGCTGAAGCAAACAACCAAGCGTTGGGGATAAGTTTCATCAACGAATGCTCAGGTATTTGACAGCATCGACTGCTGAATGTAGACCATCAAAGGGAGCCCCCACTGGCTCGATGTCCTTGGTATAAGGATGTAATATACTTTCTGTAGGAGTTGCGGCCTCCAGACGGCCTACAAAAAAGCAAAGCAAGAGCTTTAAAGCTCAAAGCAGTTAGGTATTGCCTGATCGATCAAGTGTTACATTGGAAAGACCCCCTGGGGGTGCTTTTAAAATGTATGAGTCCACCAGAGGCCGAGATGATCGTGGCTGAATTTCACAGTGACCTATGTGGAGGGCACCATTTCTTGAGAGCCACAGCCCACAAAATCCTCAGGGCTGGATACTACTGGCCTACCGTGTTCGCTGATGTCTACAAAAAGGTCAGATCCTACATCAAATGTCAAAAATTTGCAGGAAATCAGCAGCTCAAGTCTCTGCCGTTAAATCCGGTGGTGGTTTCAGGGCCTTTCCAGCAGTGGGGCCTAGATTTCAATGGAGAAATTCACCCTGCCTCCAGTGGGCAGCACGGGTGGATCCTGAATGCTACATATTTCTTTACCATGTGGATTGAATCTATCCCCACCAACAGTGCTTCCCACAAGGTAATCATTGGATTCTTGGAGGACCTCATCACAAGGTTCGGCTGCCCAAATAAGATTGTCATTGATAATGAAACCACTTTCGGGTCTGAACCACTAGCCAAGTTCTGTGAGCAGTTCGGGATCAAATTGATTCACTCCACTCCATATTATCCACAGGGCAACGGTCTAGCAGAATCCTCCAACAAAAGCTTGATAAGGATCATCAAAAGGTTGTTGGAAGACAACAAAAGGGCTTGGAATTCAAAGCTTAAATTCGCCCTATGGTCTGATCGGGTGACTACAAAGAGATCTACAGGTCTCTTCCCTTTCCAGTTAGTCTACAGAGCTAAAGCTATCTTCCCTTCTTAGTTGGCCCATCCTGTAGTGAAATTCCTCTAGGATTATCAAGAAGAGCCCAACGACATGGTCAGAAGGATTCATCAGCTAGTAGAGGTCCAGGAGGCCAGGGAACAGACAGTGGATAGGATTCAGGACCATCAGCAAAAAATCAAACAGGTCTTCGATAGGAAGGCCAAAAAGGAGCGGTTCCAGATGGGAGACCTGGTGCTGAAATGGGACGCTCCTAAACAAGATAAGGGCAAACACAACAAATTGGAAGCCCTCTGGATTGGGCCTTTCAGAATCTCCGAGACTTTCTCAAATAACACATACAGGTTACGAGATTTGGAAGGTGAAGAAGTCTTCAGCTGCCCAGTGAATGGGCACTTCCTGAAGAAATGTTTTTTTTGAGCCTCCGATGGCTCCTTAGTTTGTAAATATTGTTCTTTTTGTTTCTTGGTTCGTTTCTATTTTATTTTCTGTGGCCTAATAATGACTCCATATCCCAACAACGAGGCACTGGAACTGCAAAATGAATCCTTAGAGCATCTCAGGGATGACTCTATCCCCCATGGAGCCTAATGTTAGCAACAATTGTGGTATTGGGGAACAAAGGTATGCGCGTCTGCAGGATTACGTGATAGATGCCCAAGCACAGCACACAGAAGAAATATTCTTGGGGACTGAGTTAAACAAGTGAGCCTGATCATGGACATGAGAAGCAGCGAAAGAGATCCAGACCATCCGTTTAGGAAAGGACGTGTGGCGGAAGATTGGCACCAGTAGGAAAGTCTCGACAGGGAAGCGCCCATCGGAGAACTTGAAGCCATCAGAATATCGGAGATCCTGGGAATGAGAATTTTATGCATCGCAGAATCACGATATGTGATTTCCCAATTGACAGGGAACAACTATCAATCATGGAGGACAGGTGCCAGGATTTCGTGACAAGAAACAGACCATTGACAGGTCAACGGCCATGAGCCATCGGGTTTTGGGAAATCGCGAGTCCTGTGGATGCAGACATCATGTCATCGTGAACGCCGAAACTCCGATGGAGGGTTTAACCACGGTCACACGGAGGCGATGGTCATATGGTTCATGCTCTAGCTAGTAGGGGTTAGCTCCTAGGAGGAGGGGCTCATCGCACATCGGGATATCGAAGATCCTGGAGGCAAGGAGTTCGCGCATATCAAACTTGCGAATCCCGAAACCCCAAAACCTCATCACATACCTATCCCTTGCCACCACATCATATCCCTATGTCATGCCAACCATAGTTTCCCGGCCCCTGTGTTCCTCCACCTGGCTCGTATACTTCAAAACCCATGAATTCTGCCACTTGCATTTGTCCTATCGCTTTCCTTCTGCCACATCCATCCACATGGCCTCTGCTCATCTCATATCCACACCAAGCATGCCAAGTCACCCTTGCCTAATCACCGTACATTTTCCACTTCACGTCGAGTCCTCCAGTCATCACGACGGCCTCCACGTCTACCCGCTAGTCTCTCCATAAATTCTCCGAGCAGATCCAAATGGCAGAATGAGAAGGCCCCCATGTCCTGTAGGTACAGAGTTGACTGTGGCCTTTCTCGATCCAAATGAAATAGTTATTGCAGCAATTGATGGTGCTTGGACATCGTTTCCACCATAAATGGAAAGTCCAGAAATGACTGTAAGCTTGTCAATTCATTCACAGGTACTTTGGAGCGCGATTGCGTCCGACTGAAGTTCACGACCGTCCAGAGACTGCAGGCGCAGTAAACATGCAGACGTAATGTCTTCAATGCGATGTCTCGAATTGGCTTCTATGTTTTTGCTCTAGGTATTTAGAGGATCTTTCTCACATTTTATAGGTATCGATGGTTGAGCTGAGCTCCTGGTTGTAAAGTTTTAATGAAGCATTGTTGCTCTGGTTATGTATGAGATTTTGAGACTTCTTGCCTTATGAATGCCAGTTTCTTTCATGTCTTTGTTTACACTGTGTTAGAGAAGCTCGGAATTAGAGGATCCAGTCGAGCTGTAGCTTTATAGGATGATGTTGTAATGGATCACCGTAATAGTTGCACTGTCTCTAATCAGTTCTTGTGGTTTCCCCAGCGTTGAGTGACTTGGAATTGGAGGATCCAGTCAAGTCCCCTTTCAGTTCCTTGAGACCCTGAACCAAGCGGATCTTTCTTTCAGAGTCTTTCTTCTGCAAACTGCCGAAAGCCTGTTGCCCAAGTTGTTTGTTCACTCTTCCTATTAAGTCTTCCACCTCATCATCTTTTAATCAACCCACTGGTTTAAGTTAGGATTCCAGACCTCCTTGGTTCTTTACATACCAGACCCAGTCCCTGAGTTAGAATGATATTTCCTTGAGTCTTACCTCCATTTGATCATCCCTTTAAACAAATCATGACATTAAACTGATGGGTGTCGGGCTCTGCTCCTGCAAGTAATCCAGGAGTGACTTTCGATGCTAACAAATGGGACCATGGTTCTCTAGTCTACTTCAGCATTGTGGTCCACACTTATCCATGGTAACCTGGTATATGGTTTTACATCAAGCATTGAGGAAAATGATTTCATAAGGGGGATGGAATGTAAGGTAGCTAGAGAGGTAGTGGAGGGGACCCAGAGGGCCCATAGTGATAATAGTAGAGGCCATTCAATGTAAGGTGGACTAGGTCCACTATATTATTAAATAAGGCCCACTATCGTAGTTAGATATAATAAATGGGTAATTAGATATAATAAATGTAAGAGAACTTCTTAGAAGGTTCTACTTCTAGAAGATTTCTCCTCTAGAATGTTCTTAGGTGATGGTAGTACTATATAAATGGGTTCAAGCAATGTAATGGGATATGAAGAGAAGTATTGTATTTGGAGCAGTAGCTCAATAGGAGGATGCCTCCTTGAAGAGGCAAGTGAACAGGAGAGGATCCCTTCCATAATAGGATCCATTGTATGGTGTTACCCTACCTCAAGGGTTTGGTAATAATAAAGTGTGGTTTCTTCTATCTTGCTCTGTGGATCTATTGTGTATTCAGTATTTGTGGTGATTATATTTGCATAACTATTGAGGTTCTTAACATAGAAATTATTTATTGCATGCAAATGGAAATATGTCTGTAAGACCTAGATAGACATTTGTACCACTGGTTGATCAGGTCATCTATGAAAAATATAAAAGTAGATTTAGGTATATTCAATATGTGGGGGGGTGGCATGCATGATGGGTTAACCTTGACTCGGTGAAAGAGTCAATGAGTTAAAACTGTTTTTAGGTCAAAGCAGGTGGTTTTTTGGGTCCAAGTGTTTTGGGTATCCCATGATATTGTGTCCATGGATTGCATGTAATGAATCCTATAAAACGCTTGGTAAAATCCATTTTAAATGGGCCTGGAGGTAAGAGGTGAAGGCTTACTTGGCTGGTTTGGCTAGATTTGGTCAAAGTTTTTTGAATGCAAAGTTTGAGGTGGAGTAGTGTGTCCAGTTTAGAAAGATGGGTCTGTAGAAAGGCTAATGTGTTGGTAGATCAATCAAGTGTTTGAGCATATATGATGAAGGTAAGTTAATATCCATGGAACTTGGAAAGAATTGCAAGGAAGTTGGGATCGAATAGGCATGTTCAGTAATGGCAAGTTGCAACAATAGTTGTGGACATAAGCGATTGTGCTATCTGGTAACTCGGTCACCATCGATTGCAAAAGAAAGGAAGATTTAGGAAGATGTATGAACATGTCATTTGGAAATTACTCAAATGTGAAATTATTTGGTTATGATACTTATGTTTTTTATCAACAATCTAAGTAAGACTCATATCAAACATGTAGATCTTTGATATGGTGATGATGTTAAGGGGTGCATACTCTAAGATCCTACTACCCATAGAATCATCATGGGAAGAGATGCAGTGTTTGATGTATCTCTTTTTATAGAATCAAACATAGTAAAATATGGAAGGTTCAAAGCATGGTTGGTAGCAGAAAGGTATTTGGAATTCATTGATTTCCATGAAAGTTTCTCACCGGTTGTTAAAAACTTATTTCTATTCATGTTGTGTTAGCACTCATTGTGATAGTATAGATAGATGTTAAAATTATTTTACTTGGAGTTTTTTGGATAAGGGGATGTATATGGAACAACCATAACGATTAGTTCATAATCACAACAGAAGGTTTCTTTGCAAACTCAAAAATCATTGTATGGCATGAAGAATGCTAGGAAAATGGTACAAGATGTTCGATTCCTTCATGGTGAGACAAATTTTACAAGAAGTGAGTATAACCATTGTGTTTATGGTATATTCATTATATTGGAGTTATGTATTATTCTTGTTGCAAGCAAAATCATGGTTGAGGTCAACAGGTTGTCTCAGTTGGTTAGGACATTTGTTATTAAGGATTTGGGAGAAACAAAATAAATCTTGGGCATGGAAATACACAGAGACAGGAAATATGGTAAGGTTCGTTATCACAACAAAAGCATCTGGTGAAGATACTCAGGAAATTCACTATGAATAATGTGAAACTGGTAAAATCCCTTTGGGTTTCCATTGTAAGTTCTCTTCAGGTTTATGTCCTAATTGATGAATAATAAAAGGGTTATATATCTTGAGTATTATATCCTAGTAGGAAGTTTGATGATTGTGATGGAGAAATAGTTAGAGTTTCACATGTAGTTGGTGTTGTCATTAGATACATGGAAAAATGAGGTCTAGAGCATTGAAATGGGTGCTTCAAACACAAAAGCACAAGTATCACCTACACTAGTTGCAGTGATTTGGTATCTGGTTATGATTCATGATATTTGGACAAGTTCATTGATTTATTATACAAGTTATTGATGGAGACAGAATGGTTCATGATGGAGTGACATAATGGTCCATGTTGGAGTGAATCGTGCAGGAAAGTTCACGTAATGGTATTGTAAGAGAAGTTGCAGAGCTGTGATGGTGTTTGGCTTCTCTTGGCTTGCAAAAAAGGTGATGAATTATTTAAGGGCATGATATATCAGGTAAATTGTTGTCAAGGTGGAGATTGTTGGAAACATGCCAATGAATTTCCTCATGCGGTCACATGCACATGAAATGCAGCTATGTTAATGTGCATGCATACAATCTATTTATGAATTGTTCATGTAACTATGTGATCTATTCATGATCAATCTATGTAACTGAGTGATATATGTTATATATACGGGCATACCCATAGAGGTGTGAGTGCAATGTGTAGTGAGTGTGTTAGAGCAAGACGCAATATTGAGGTTTTGTGTGTATGAGAGGAGAGGATGGTTTTATTCTTGGGTTGTCTATTGTAATTATCCCTTGAATAAGAAGAATATAGATTATCATTTCATGTGGCTTCTTCCCTCATTGGGTTTCCACATAAATCACTGTGTCAATTGTGAGTTTGTTGTTCTTGGTTTAATGCGTGTTTGATATCACAATTTTATGCTCTGTTTTTCTTCCGTTGCCCAACATGTGTGTAACATAGGAACAAGAGGATATGTTCATCACATTTTGATGACAGAGCTATGTTCATCACACTGTGACGTTGCTATTTTTGGTAGATTGCAATTTTACTATGTTCGACACATTACGACGTCAAGATGTTTTTATTACATTGTAGCGTGAGTAAATGTTTGTCACATTGTGAAGACAAGGCAATTTGGGACACATTTAGGCCTATGTTTATGTTCATCACATTGTGACATTATTATCCACATTATGATGACATGGCTATGCTCTTCAGATTGTGACGTCTGGAAATGTTTGTCGCAATTCAACATCAGGATATGTACATCACTGACGCAGACCTATTGGCCCTCGGGCTGAGATTTTCTTACAAGATTGTTCTTTATCTCCTTTGATCCAAATCATCTTTTTCGATTCCTTGCTGGAATCTCAATTTAATCGATCCATAGGTCCTTTCGGAAGCTCCCATGTGAAAATAGCACTAGGCGCGAGCTCCACCTTTTCGTGTGACCACAGCTCTATGACCAAGGCCCAATTCCAAAATTTCTTGTCACAACTTACCACTCGCGAGTTCATGAGTCGTGACTCCCGACTCTTCCTTCTCAATCCCGCGATACCCAAGATCACGAAATGGGTATAGCTCTTCTTTTGTTAGTGCCTTCCATATGTGACCATCGGCTAGGCTTAATGCTAGCTCCTCTCACTACTCGCCGCTTCGCAAGTTGTGGCATCCAATCTTGGCACCTTCCTTTCACAAAACCCCGAGAATCGATGTTGACTTTTCTCCTCGTGTTCTCGCTACTCGCGACTTCGCGAGTCGAACGGTTGAACTCTCGTTCCCTTATCTCACGAATCCTCGAGACATGAGAAGAAAACGGAGGATTGACTCCTTCCTCTAGGCGACGCGTGTTCACTTGCCAATCACGCGGGCCGCACCTTGTGGTTATGCCATGTGTCCACACTCATGCCTCGGCTCTCCGCACTTCGCGACTTCGCTTCTCGAAGTGATACCTCCTTTGTATCTCGACACCCGAGGTGTTGAGATCCTTAACTCCTCGCTACTCCTTATTGCAACTTGCGACTTCGGGACTTCTGGGACAAAAGTCTCGACTTCCTATCCGCCGATATGCCGAAATGCCAAAATTACGACACGTCGTCAACGAAGGTCCCACAATGGAACTTCCCACCCTTTTGGAGTTTCAGACTTCGCAAATTCGCGAATCCTGATGCTAAGATTTTGATTCTTCAACCCACGAAACCCTCGACTGCGCGATAGGCGCGATGAGACTCCGATCCAACAGTCCTCCCTTGACCTGGATCCTACGACTATCCTAGCTCCTTGGGATTTCTCCACTCGCGACTTGGACCACCCAATCTTTGGGCTCTCACCTTGCGAACCTCTGAGTTTGCGAGATCCCTTGATCTCTGCCACCTGTCCTCCTCTGATGGACAGCTGCTATTCTCTCGCGACTTCGGTACTCGTGAATCTTGATGCAAAGGTTTTAAACCTTCAACTCGCAAATCCAAGAAATGAGATTATGCAAGTTATCCAATGGCCCTTGTTGGCTCAGATCCTACGACCCAATTTCTTCTGAGCTTGCACTTAGGAAAACACTCACTGTACCCTTCTTGCTCCTTTGCAAGATCTGACGGCTTCCAGGACTTCGCAAATCCTCCACGGATTATTCTGACCGTTCAATTCATCCTTGACGATTCCTGCGAAATGAACAAAGTGTTCTTTCATGAAACTTATCCACCTGCAAAACAACGTTGTTGCGCCTTCTTCCAACACTTCAAGGCACTAGCCCTCTTGAGATTCTCTTTGACAACTTCAAAGACTCTATCCTTTTTTAGCTTTCTCCACAACTCGAGTCTTGAAGAAGACTCTTGCACGCACTCCCTATAGCAACTCTTCAATACTTCCAAGTATTGAATTCTTCGACCCTGTCCACTCTCTGCGACAACAGTCTTTCAACAATTTTTCTTAGGTTGTAACTCTGAGACTTCACTCGGCCTGCTCACTCCTTCCACGGCTCATGTGCTTAAATTGCATTTCTACGAGAATGAGAACAATGTTATCCTTCTTGAGCTTGTAGAGACGAACTCTGACTTCTGTCAATGCACATCTTGTGGAAAATTTCGCTGCACTCCTTGAAGGAAAACTCTTTCTCAGATAGAGAAACAATTGAAACTCATACCTTACTCTCCCTCTCTTCAGATTTCAGACATTAAATATGAAATCATACATTCACGTATCAAAGAAAATGCATAATAGAGAGTAAACAAGCATATATCAATCAGCATGTACAAACACAGAAAGCAATTGAACACCATGAGTCTGAACTAAAGATCGTTGGATTAATCCAGAACTTCTGTACATGGGTTTTTACTCTACACAGCTCTCTGCTTCTTCTCTCCTATGCTCTCTTGATTGATTATGCTTCTAATGTTACAATGATACAAGTGAGGGTGTCTATATCCGATTTCCCTCTGGCTCCTAGAACTATCTAATCTAGGAATTTAAGTCTACCTACTTACATTAATTAGACATAAATGCCTCTACCCACTACAGACGAGAGCAGATCACTCAAGGTCTATTTACAATATGGAAGTATGCCCTTTCTTAACTATTTCATTTATGGTTGGCGTATCAAACTTCAAAACATTTCAAACAATTCATCATGTGCCAAAATGCGTTGGCGTTTGTCCCCCACTCGCTTGTTGTTGGCGATGCTCCTGCATCATACTCCCTCGCTTGAAAATTTTCATGGGCTCCTGTCCATGAGCTCTCGCATGGTCTATCGATGCTTCTATATCTCTGCTTTGTTCTCCCAGCTGGCATCTTCAACTGGATGTCCCTTCCACTTGACCAAGTATTCAAAATATTCCCTTCTTCTGGTCCTTTTGCTAACTCTTTTGTCTAGTATGCTTTCCATTTGTGGCTTCTCTGCAATTGGCATATGTTTAGTCCACTGAACCTCTGGTTGTTCATTACCTACTTCCGCTTCCTCAACTTTGTAAGGGTACAAATCTGAGATGTTGAATATCAGGGAAATTTCGATCCCATCGGTTAATTCAATCTCATAAGCATTTGCCCCAAATTTCTTTACGACCTTACATGGTCCAATCTTCTTCATCTTCAGTTTTTTATATGTCCCCTTCAGGAACCTTTCCTTTCTCAGATGTGCCAGAATCAAATCACCAACCTCAAATTGAAGTTGTCTTCTATGTTGATCTGCTCTGCGCTTATACTCTTGGCTCGAGTTTTTCAATCGCTCCTTCACTTGGCTGTGAAGTTCATTCATCGCTTCTATGAAATCCTCTACACTAGCACTCTTAGTTGCATTATGTTCTGAATTTCTCAATTCAGATACTCCTCTTGGTTGTGTCCCATAAACAATTTGGAACGAACTCTGCCCTGTGCTCCTATTGATTGAGTCATTGTAAGAAAATTCCGCCTATGGCCGAATATTGTCCCACTGACTGTGGTGTTCTGCTACCAAGCTCCTCAGCAAGTCTCCCAAACTTATGTTTCCAACTTCTGTCTATTCATCCGTTTGAGGATGATAAGCTGAACTGAATGATAAGTTTGTTCCCATATTCTTCCATAAGGTTCTCCAGAAGTGTCCCACAAACTTAGTGTCTCGATCCGAAACTATGCTCCTTGGTAAGCCGTGAAGTCGAATAACTTCTTTGAAAAACAGGTTCGCAATGTGAATTGTGTCACTAGTTTTTTGACATGGTATGAGATGTGGCATCTTAGAAAATCTATCTACCACTACAAAGATCGAGTTGAACCCTCTTTGTGTTCTCGGCAGCCCCAATATGAAGTCCATTATGACTGCATCCCACGGCCTGTCAGGTATGGGTAACGGTTGATTTAAGCCTACATTCTGCTTCTTCCCCTTTGAATGTTGACAAATTCTACATCTGTCCACAAATCTTTTGATGTCTACTCTCATTCCTGGCCAAAAATATGACTCATTTAACTTTGAGAACGTCTTGTCATGACCGAAATGTTCGACCAATCCTCCACTGTGTTTCTCCTTCAACAAATTCTCCCTCATGGAGCATTTTGGAATACAAAGTTGATTACCCCTGAATAGCAATCCATCCTGGATCATGTACTCTATCCACTGGCTTCTGTCCCTGAGAATTGGATTCTTAGCTACTTCATACGCCTCCTTAAAATCTGGATCATCTCTGTACATATCCCTAAGGTCATCAAAACCCAGTGTTTTGACTCTGAACTCCTGCAACAACAAACATTTCCTACTCAAAGCATCAACAACTTTGTTAGCAGTTCCAGAAATATGCTTAGTTACAAAAGTGAAATTTTGCATGTATTCAACCCATTTAACATGTATTTGATTCAACTTCTCCTGTTGAGTCACAAATTGCAAAGCATGATTGTCACTGTATAAAACAAACTCCTTAGGGATTAAGTAATGTCTCCATTTCTTCAATGCCTGAATAATAGCATAGAACTCCTTGTCATACGTGGATTATTTCACTTTCGCTTCATTCATCTTCTCGCTGAAGTATGTTATCGGCATGTCTTCTTGGCTCAAGACTACCCCTATTGCAAATCCACTTGCATCACATTTTACTTGAAATGTATTTTTAAAATACGGCAACACCAAAATTGGTTGTTCCGTGATTTTCCTTTTTAGCAAATTAACACTTTTCTCAACCTCTTTTGTCCAGTGAAAAGACTTTTGTCTCTTTTTCACTGTGTCCATCATCGGTGCACTAATTCCACTAAAATTCCTGATGAACTTCCAGTAGAAACTAGCCAATCCATGAAAACTTCTCACCTCAAATATACTCTTTGGTGATGGCCAATTCTTAATTACCTCCACTTTATCTGGATCCATCCTCAACTTATCTGTAGAAATAAAAAAACCCAAATAAATGAGCTCTGTCTTCATGAATGAGTATTTCTTCTTGTTTATCAACAGCTTCTCTTGTTTTAATCTCTTCATCACTATAGCCAAATGTTTCAGATGCTCTGCCTCTGTTTTACTGAAAATCAGTATGTCATCAAGATACACAATGACAAATTTTCCAATGAAATCCTTCAGGACTTCATTCATCAACCTCATGAAGGTACTTGGCGCATTCGTTAAGCCAAATGACATAACAAGCCATTCATACAACCCTTCATTAGTCTTGAAGGTTGTCTTCCATTCATCACCTTCTCTCATACGAATCTGATGATATCCACTTTTCAAATCAATCTTCGAAAAAAATTTGGCCCCACTCAAACAATCCATCAAATCATCCATTCTTGGCAATGGAAATATGTACCTGATGGTTATCTTGTTGATTTCTCTCGAGTTAGTACACATCCTCCAGCCTTCGTCTTTCTTCAGACTGAGCATTGTTCGAACAACACATGGACTCAAGATTTCTCTAACCAACCCTTTGTCCATTAAGTCCTGGACCTGTATTTTGACTTCTTGATTCTCTTGCGGCGTCAATCTGTATGTTGCTTTATTTGGAAAACTAGCTCCAGGTATGAGATCAATGTGATGACTCACACTTTTGATCGGTGGTAACGAACGAGGTAGTTCATCCACCACTATATTAGCAAACTCTTCCAACAGTTTCTGAACCTCTTTCGGTAAATCATCTACCCTTGTACTGGTTAAAAAAGATTTAGGCTTCCTAACCACAATGAATTGTAGTTCCTCCTTGTTCTTAACCTCTATAAGAAGTTCCTTCCCACTCATGAGAAGTACAGTGTTGCTTACTGCAGGTTTCACCTTCTTATCTTTGATTGGAAGCAACATGTGAGTCCTCCCATTCTTCTCTAGGGTGTATGTGTTCTGCCTCCCATCATGAATCACATTCCTGTCATATTGCCACGGTCTACCCAACAATAGATGACAAACATCCATGGGAATAACATCACAAAGTATTTCATCTTTATACCCTCCTATTTTAAACTCAACTAAACATTGCTTAGTGACATTTACCTAATGTCCTTTTTGTAGCCACGAAACTCTGTATGGGCTCGGATGTTCAATAGTCTCCAGCTCTATCTTTTCTACCATCTCCGTAGAAACGAGATTATTTGTGCTACCACTGTCCACGATGACTTTTCATACCCTATATTTGGTTTTACAAGCGGTCCGAAAAAGTCTGTTCCTTTGGACTGAACTCTCCACCTCCTTCTCTAGTGTTAAGAGAACTTTTCACATCATGAACGATCTTCTGCCTTCAACATCCTCTGCCTCAACATTCCTTCTTTGCACTTTAGCAATGTGAGTTTCACCACCTTCTTTCTTTCTGTCTGGACACTCATAAGATTTATGTCCGACCTTTCCACATGTGAATCATTTCACCACTCCACCTCTTCCTCTTCCTCTACCTCTAGTACGAGGAAAAATGTTTCCATCAGCATACTGACCTCTCTGTTCGGTATGATGCCCTCTCTGTGAGCTTCCACCTCTCTCAGTTTGAGTTTGATGTTTCTTCCACTCTTCCTTGGGTTTTTGATTTCTATCCTGGGAAACTAATTTACCTCTGGCTTGAATTCTGCCTCGGCCTCTTTGACCTTGTTTTCAGATCAACTTCTCTTTATCCTTTAGATCCATCTAATAAGCATCTTCCACCGTTCGGATGGTCATCATGCTCATCTCATCCTGAATGTCGTATCTCAGACCATTCATGTACCTAACAACTTTTTCATCGTCACTTTCATGATGGCCTGCCCTGATGTTCAGCCTGTAGAATTCTTCAGTGTACTCCTTCACTGTCATCAGTTTCTATCTCAAATTTTGCATTCTCTGAAATAGAGTAATCTGGTAATCCCTGGGAATGAATTTTTCTTTCATCTTTGCGATCATCCTATCCCAACTCTTGATTTTCTGCTTGCCTTTGCAGCGTCTGTCAGCTTGTAGCTCATCCCACCACAATGTTGCATGTCCTTTCAATATTGTGACAACATGATTGACCTTATTGTCTTCCTCGACATATTCATAGTAAAAAAATGTGTCCAGATCTCTAATCCAGTATAGAAGCTCTTCAACATCCAGGTTTCCCTTATATACTGGAATGTCCATTTTTTCCCTGGCACTCATTCTTGCAACAGCCCTAATCAGGTGTTCATTTGCTGCAACTTCTTCTCCTTCATGTCCAGCT
Source organism: Picea glauca (assembly GCA_000966675.3). NCBI lineage: Eukaryota > Viridiplantae > Streptophyta > Pinopsida > Pinales > Pinaceae > Picea > Picea glauca. Next base: position 120,991 of record JZKD02S1617198.1, read on the forward strand.
TCATCTTCACTTTAAGATTCACTGACATCTCCAACACCAGTTGTGTGCCTCTGCTTTATTTCCATGTCCACGACTCTGGCGTGTAGGTTATGCATCTCTCTTTCCATGGATGGATTTAGCACCTGCCTACCTCTTTCTCTTGACATCTCCCTATCCTCTCACAGATCAGGTGTTTGTCTGTCTCTTCTTCTCGGTGGCATGGCTGAGATTTTCTTTTTCTCTTTCCCTGTCTGAAGTATACAAATAGAGTCAAGATCTAATACCACACTGACGCAGACCTATCATCCCTCGAGTCGAGATTTGCTCACAAGATCATTCTTTATCTCCTTTGAGCCGAATCATCTTTTTCGATTCCTTGCTGGAATCTCAATTTAATCAATCCATAGGTCCTTTCAGATGCTCCCCTGTGAAAATAGCACTAGGCGCGAGCTTCGCCTTTTCGTGTGACCACAATGCTATGACCAAGGCCCAATTCCAAAAGTGCTTGTCACAACTCACCACTCGTGAGTACATGAGTCGTGACTCCCAACTCTTCCTTCTCAATCCCGCGATACCCGAGATCACGTAATGGGTATAGCTCTTCTTTTATTAGCACCTTCGGTGCATGACCATCGACTAGGCTTAACGCTGGCTCCTCTCGCTACTCGCCGCTTCGCAAGTTGTGGCGTCCAATATTGGCACCTTCCTTTCACGAAACCCCGAGAAGCGATGTTGACTTTTCTCCGTGTGTTCTCGCTACTCGCGACTTTGCGAGTCGAAGGGTTGAACTCTCATTCCCTTATCTTGTGAATCCCTGAGACGCGAGAAGTCAACAAAGTATTGACTCCTTCCTCCAGGCGAAGCGTGTTCACCTGCCAATCACGTGGGCCCCACCTTGTGGTTCTGCCACGTGTCTACACTCATGCCTCGGCTCTCGGCACTTCGCGACTTCGCTTCCTGAAGCACTACCTCCTTTGTATCCTGACACCTAAAGTGTCAAGATCCCGAACTCCTCGCTACTCCTTATCGCAACTCGTGACTTCGAGACTTCCAGGAAAAAAGTCTCGACTTCTTATCCGCCGATATGACGAAATGTTGAAATTTCAACACGTCATCAACACGGGTCCCACAACGGAACTTCCCACCTTTTTGGAGTTTCGAACTTTGTGACTTCATGAATCCTGATGCTAAGATTTCAGTTCTTCAACCCACAAAACCCCCTAATGCGCGATAGGCATGATGAGACTCTAATCCAACGGTCCCCCCTTGACCTGGATCCTACGGCTATCCTAGCTCCTCGCGATTGCGCCACTTGCGACTTGGAGCACCCAATCTTTGGGCTTTCACCTTGCAAGCCTCCAAGTTCACGAGATCCCTTGATCTCTGCCACCTGTCCTCTTCCGATGGATGGTTGCAATTCTCTCACGACTTATGATGACATGGCTATGTTCTTCAGATTGTGACATCTCGAAATGTTTGTCGCAATTCAACGTCAGGATATGTGCATCACTGATGTAGACCTATCATCCCTCGGGCCGAGATTCGCTCACAAGATCATTCTTTATCTCCTTTGAGCCGAATTGGCTTTTTCGATTCCTTGTTGGAATCTCATATTAATCGATCCACGGGTCCTTTCAGAAGCTCCCCTATGCAAATAGTACTAGGTGTGAGCTCTTCTTTTTCGTGCGACCACAGTGCTATGACTAAGGCCCAATTCCAAAAGTGCTTGTCACAACTCACCACTTGCTAGTTCGTGAGTCGTGACTCCTGACTCTTCCTTCTGAATCCCACGATACCCAAGATCACGAAATGGGTATAGCTCTTCTTTTGTCAGCGCCTTCCGTGTGTGACCATCGGCTAGGCTTAACTCTATCTCCTCTCACTACTTGATGCTTCGCAAGTTGTGGCATCCAATCTTGGCATATTCCTTTCATGAAACCCCGAGAATCGATGTTGACTTTTCTCCTTGTTTTCTCGCTACTCGCGACTTCGCGAGTCGAAGGGTTGAACTCTCATTCCCTTATCTCACGAATCCTCGAGACATGAGAAGTCAACGGAGTATTGACTCCTTCCTCTAGGCGACGCGTGTTCACTTGCCAATCATGCGGGCCCCACCTTGTGGTTCTACCACGTGTCCACACTCATGCCTCGGTTCTTGGCACTTCACGACTTCGCTTCCCGAAGTGCTACCTCCTTTGTATCCCGACACCCAAAGTGCCGAGATCCCGAACTCCTCGCTACTCCTTATTGCAACTCGCAACTTCAGGACTTCCGAGACAAAAGTCTCGACTTCCTATCCGCCGATATGCCGAAATGCCAAAATTTTGATACGTCGTCAATGGAGGTCCCACAACGAAACTTCCCACCTTTTTGGAGTTTCGGACTTCGCGACTTCGCGAATCTTGATGCTAAGATTTTGGTTCTTCAACCCACGAAACCCTCGAATGCGCGATAGGCGCGATGAGACTCTGATCCAACAGTCCTCCCTTGACCTAGATCCTATGACTGTCCTATCTCCTCGCGATTTCGCCACTCGCGACTTGGACCACCCAATATTTGGGCTCTCACCTTGCGAACCTCTGATTTTGCGAGATCCCTTGATCTCTGCCACCTGTCCTCCTCTGATGGACAACTGCTATTCTCTCGCGACTTCGCTACTCACGAATCTTGATGCAAAGGTTTTAAACCTTCAACTTGCGAATCCATGAAATGAGATTATGCGAGTTATCCAACGACCCTTGTTGGCTCAGATCCTATGGCCCAATTTCTTCTGATATTTCACTTAGGAAAACACTCATCGTACCCTTCTTTCTCCTCTACAAGATCTAATGACTTCTGGGACTTCGCGAATCCTCCACGGAGAATTTCGACCGTCCAATTCCTTCTTGACGATTCCTGTGAAATGAACAAAGTGTTCTTTCATGAAACTTATCCACCTACAAAACAATGTCGTTGTGCCTTCTTCAAACACTTCAAGGCACTAGCCCTCTTCAGATTCTCTTCAACAACTTCGAAGACTCTATCCTTTCTGAGATTTCTCAACAACTCGATTCTTCAAGAAGACTCCTGAATTCACTCCTTGCGGCAACTCTTCAATACTTCCAAGTATTGAATTCTTCGACTCTATGCACTCTCTGCGACAACAGTCTTTCAACAATTTCACTCAGGTTGTAACTCTGAGACTTCACTCAGCCTGCGCACTCCTTGCACGGCTCCTGTGCTTAACTTGCTCTTCTGTGAGAATGAGAACAATGTTATCCCTCCTGAGCTTGCAGAGATGAACTCTGACTTCTGTCAACGCACACCTTGTGGACAATTTCGCTGCACTTTTTATAGGAAAACTCTTGCTCAGACAGAGAAACAATTGAAACTCATACCTTACTCTCCCTCTCTTCAGATTTCAGACATTAAATATGAAATCATACATTCATGCATCAAATCAAATGCACAACAGAGAGTAAACAAGCATATATCAATTAGCATGTACAAAAAAAAAAAGCAATTGAACACCATGAGTCTGAACTAAAGATCTTTGTATTAGTCCAGAACTTCTATACGTGGGTTTTTACTCTACACAGCTCTCTGCTTCTGCTCTCCTATGCTCTCTTGATTGATTATGCTGCTAATGTTACAATGATACAAGTGAGGGTGTCTATATCCGTTTTCCCTCGGGCTCCTAAAACTGTCTAATCTAGGAATTTAAGTCTACCTACTTACATTAATTAGACATAAATGCCTCTACCCACTACAGACGAGAGCAAATCTCTCAAGGTCTATTTACAATATGGAAGTACGCCCTTTATTAACTATTTCATTTATGTTTGGCGGATCAAACTTCAAAACATTTCAAACAATTCATAATGTGCCAAAATGCGTTGGCATTTGTCCCCCGCTCGCTTGTTGTTGGCGATGCTCTTGCATCAATCACATTGAAACGTGAGGATGTGTTTGTGACATTACGATTAAAGGGCTATGTTCATCACGTTACAACGTTCGTTTATGTTCATCACATCACAATGTCGGGGCAATGTTCGTCACATTGCGAAATTGCGATGTTTGGTAGATTGCAACATTACTATGTTCGACACATTGTGACGTTTGAAAATTTTTGTCACATTGCGATGTCAGGATATGTACGTCACATTGCAACATGAGGAAATGTTCATCACATTGCGACAACAGGGAAATGTGCGACATATTTCAATTCCTGTTAATGTTCGTGATATTGTGACGTTACTATTACTATCCACATTATGATGGCATGGCTATGTTAATCACATTATGACATCAATTTATGTCCGTAACGTTGTGACATTACTATTTTCAGCATTTTGTAACATTACTATGTTCATCAGAGTGCAACATTACTGTGTTTGTCACTGTGCAACATTACTAAATTCGACACAATGCAACATTACTATGTTCATCATGTTGTAACGTCTGGTTTTATTCGTGAGATTGCAACATCGGGGAATGTTCATCACATGAGAAGGTTTGTTTGTGTTATATATGTTACAAGATTGAATTTCTGGTAGAATTTATTGTGAAAAAGATAGTAACTTTGAACTAATGTGATATATTATATAAAAGACTATTTATATTATATAGAAGGAAATTTAGAATCATAATTTTTCTAAGGACATTGATAACATATGATCTTGAATTGTAAAATCTATTCCTTACAAATAACCATATATAGAACTAGAATGCATTTAGGCATTTCATTTTTTTATTTTTTATTTTTTTAACTAGGGGAATCAATAAGAACGGCAATATCGTACTCACATGACACGGGGTCGAATCTTGTCGGCTCCCTTATAACCCCTAGGGAGGAACACACAACCTGCAAGCATGCCCTCCGGGTAAATCGGGGTGAGAATCGACCTTGAGACCTCTTTTTACACATTTCCTTCCATTTACACGACACTTGCCAATCGGTCTACACCCCTACGAGCAACCATTTCACTTATTGGTATTGCAAAGAATTATTATTTATAGTAGTAAAATATTTAATTTAAGTCCATTTATGACTAAGCATGATCGATTTTGTGGTAATGGTACAAGTAATGTGTTCATACACGGACACTCTAGGAAAAAGTGTTTTTCATCTTTAAGTGTCACAAACGTGAAAAATTCTTTCATGTCATTGTGTTTTCTTTTTATATTTTATAATGAAATAATTTTTTCATCAAAATTATTTTTTTTATACTAAAATTTGTCATAAATGTATGAAAGATATTTATGTCATTTGGTAATTTAAAATATTTTAATGCCAATCAAACTATAAAATGTTAATTTAAAATATTTGAATGTCAATCAAACTGTAAAATGTTAATTTAAAATATTTTAATGTCAATCAAACTCTAAAATTTGAATTTAAAATATTTTAATGTGAATCCAACTTTAAAATGTTTTTTTCTTGATATAGTGTTATTAGACATTTGGTGTAAGATATAAAATATTGTCTTTTTAGATACAATATATTCTTATTAGAGATATTTAAATTGAACACATTTTCTTTAAAAAAAGAAATAATACAATTGTTTAATATT
>JZKD02S1617198.1:126571-158616 GCA_000966675.3 Picea glauca
CGAATTATTTCTTTTCAACGTGAATTTCCTTTAGATCGATCATATTCGTCTGAATTTTACGATTTTATGCCCAAGTCTGCTACAGAGCCTGGCCAGACAGTGGACCGAAATACAGAAGAGTTTTATGTCTCGGTAACTATGAGGTTTATGTCCCGGTAACTCTATGAGCATAGCTGTCTTTGCACGGTGAGTATCCAATGTATTCAGATTATTTTCTTTCACTTGTAATTTCCATTGTCTTTTCAGACGCATCCACAAAAGTTAATTTGTTAGATTGTTGTTAAATGTATAAACAATAGTGTATGTATTAATGATTGCAGTAGCATCCCATGTATTCAGATAATTTCCTTCTAACTTATAATTTCCATTGTCTTTTTAGAGATATATGCAAACTGTAATTTATTAGCATCAAGATTCTCATTAAATGTATAAACAATTATATCTTTTATTAATGATTGCAACATTCCTTTTGATCCTCAAATTTGGTAGATTTGAGAAGAACTATTTACAACTCTTTTATAATTGTGTTTTTTTTTAAACATTTATATATGTTAAAATTGAGGTTTTTTTACTTTGCTGAGATTGTATAAATAAATAAATAGTGAAAATTTGGATAGAGTTTTTCTTATTAAAAAAATCAATTGAAACTTGAAAGCCAAGATTAAAAACAAAAGTACAGTAATATTTTTTCATAAACTTTATGATGATGGTCTTTTTTTATCATCTCTGTATATTATTATGATCATCTCTGTATATTATTATGATCATGGTTGTTTTTTACCATCTCTGTATATTAGAATTGGGATTTCGCTCTGGCCATTGTGAAATTCAATGTATAAAAGTTATGAGTGAAACTTTGATTTAAAAAAAAATCGATATTATTTTCACTTTGAGATTACTGCAAGATTCCTTGTTTAAAGAAGCATTATTTTTGGATCCTCAAATTTGACAGAATTGAGAAGAATTGCTTACAACTCTTCTAAAATTGTGTTTTTTTTAAATCATCTCTTTATGTTAAGATTGAGGTTTCTTTTTACTTTGCTGAGAACTTATAAATAAATACTTTGTTGAGAGCTATAAATAGTGAGACATTTACTTTGCCTAGACCTTATAAATAAATAAATACGCCAAAGATAACATCTAAAAACAAAAGTACATTATTACTTTTTCATAAAATTTACAATGGTAGTTTTTTTTTTATCATCTCTGTATATTTTTATGACGGTGGTTTCGTTCCAACCATTCTGAGTTTCAATGTATAAATGTTGTGGGTGAAAATTTGATTTAAAAGTGAATAAATTCCGGTACAGTACAGTTAAAAAAAAGTAAGATATCAAAAATATTAGCAAGGCCACTATGTTACTTCTATCTAGTTTCACATGGAAGAAGAACACAACCAAGATGGGAGAAATAGTAAGAGTTATTGAGCGAACAACAATTTTTTTTTTAATAAGATACCAAATATATTACCTTGGTATGTATGGTATAATAAAATTTATTGCGAATGGTAGAAGAAGCAGCACACTCAGAACTTCAAGACCTCCTTCTTCCAACACCAGTAATATCAGAGTACACAATCTCATGTTCCAAACCGCTCGTCCAGATCTGAGCATCGATTCGAGGAACGATAGAGTTTTATTAACATATTTATTCATTGTAAATTTTACATTTTAATGAGAGTTGGCCTACATTTTTTCTCTGTATGCTGAAAGGTCTTGGACTTTTCGTTGTAATTCATAACTTCTCACCCTTTCTCTAACATTGGCCAAACACAAACATCCAAATTCTATTATTAAAACCTATCTAGTGCTATTGATGTCTCAAAACCCTAAATATTGTGCATAGAAAAAATATACCAAAATATTTTCATCTTGTCCCAACGATCTACCAGAAAAGAGTGCTTTCATTTCTTTGCCAATGATTTACAGGGAATCGAGTCGGTCAACGGATCCGCGATACTCTGCCCATACCCAAATATTTTCATAGGGTAGAAATTATTTGAGCACTTTCATCATTTATTTTCCAATGATTTACATGAAACCTAGTCAGTCTGTGGGTTACTGCACCTGTTATTCCACCTGCCGCTGGGTTTTAGGATGCTTAGAATCATGCATTACCACACTCCACGTTCATGTACAAAATCCTTGGGTTTTAGGATGCCTAACATCCTACATTGCCACGCTCCACGTTCATGTAGAAAATTAAATGCTCAGCCAATATGATAAGTGTGGTTCGTAGTTGTATAGGAGATATGGGGTTCGTAGTTGTATAGGAGATATGGAAAAACGTGGCACAAGTAAGTAGAAAACAGGATGCCTGGCATCCTACATTTTCACTCTCCATGTTTATGTAGAAAATTAAACACTCATCCAATATGATAAGTGTAGTTAGTAGCTTATAGGAGATATGGCAAAACCTGACACAAATGTAAATCTTGCATTGTAAAAGATAAAAGGTTAATGGTGAAGTAAATACTTAATTTCAGGTAAGTTTGTTAATCATATAAAAGTGGCAATCAGATGGTTACACAGTAATTTCTTAATATGATTAAGTAAATGTGAAAAAGTAAATAGGTTAACGGATGCATTCAAAAATGTTAGGAAGATATGAATATTAAATTTCATTGATAGCTTCTTCAATTGCTAGCCATCCCATTATGATTTATAACTAAAATATTATTAAAAGTGCCCATCTCCAATAGATGTACGCCTTTTGGCGTAAACATTATTAATAACTAATCGACTAATTGTTAGGAATATGATCATGCAAAATAAAAAGAAACAAATCAAAATGATCATGAAAATAAAACACATAAAGATACAATACATAGTTTATTTATATGGGTTATGGTCATGGTGAAATCCGTTGCAAACTCGTCTTCACTATTTAATAGTCTCCTTTCTCAGTCACAATACTCTCTATCATTGTTACAATACAATATGTAGGATCATGTGGCATCCAAAAGCCTTAATCCATTGACCTGGATTAGATTACAACTTTAATTAATTAATCGGAACTAGGCAACCATGGGTAGGAAAACCGTGTGCCAAAATACCCCAACTTTTTTCTCTAGGGATCAACGACTAAACCCCCAAATAGGGGGGGCTTCCTCCCCCATGTTACCTCCAACTGAACCTTCCGCAATGTAATAGTGTGAGTGGTTAATCATGGCAATAATATAACACATACCCAATAGTCAATAACTATGATCCAAACATTGCTAAAATAAGACCTCTGAATTAGGGAGATAATCGGGTTATACAACTAATAATCTCCCACTTGGAGACTAATCATAGTAACTCCATCACTACTGCACATGTTGGATTATGCTCCAAGTGTGGACCTGGAATTTTTCTCATATTCACCATCATACTTGCTTTTACATTGTGATGGCGTCCACCGAGGCACCTACCTCAGCAGGTCCCGCGCCTGACCTCCCGGTCTTAAGGATCGTTCTAAATTACCCTCGAGCCGGAGTGGCTCCCTTGATTCTCCCCTGGAAACCTTATTAATATTTGACTCATAGGTTTGTCCTACTCATTACAGCCCTTAGGCTTGAGCACTTCTCTGTTCTCAATAGAAAATAACAATTGGGTTTCAGGGTTTTCCAATCCCCGATGTCACCAACACTTGCTTCCTCGAATCCCCGATCTTCAATATCCCGATGTGCTTCCTTTTTGCTTCAGCCCCTCCTGGCTATGCTCCCGGTCCACACGACCCTGCCTTATATGACCACAATCATACCTTTTATCGGGATTCAGGGTTTTGAATGTCGAAATGCACTATACCTCTTGTCCACGGAATCCCCAATTTCCCGATGCTCGAATTTCCGATGAATGACTTTTCCTTTTGGGGAATTTCCCGAAGACTTTGATCTCGGCCACGTGTCCTCAAGGATGGATGGTCCTCACTGCTCCTCGCTATTTCGCGATCGGCGATTTCAAATGCTCTGGTTGCCTTGTCTTCAGGATTTGCGAAACGTCGAATCCCGATATGCCGATTTGGATTCCCTGTCGGGATTTCCCTCGATAGCCTCGATTGTCGCCACACATCCTCTAGAGATGAACGACCCTGATTTTCTCTCGGGGTCTCTACGACTTCAAATTCCCGATGCCTCATTCTAACGAGATGACGTCAGCTGGGCCCCACATGGAGCTCTCCTCCTTTCGAAAAATCGGACTTCGCGATTTCGAAATGCAAGTCACCCTTGTCCTCAGGACTCACGAAACGCCGATCCCCAACTTCCTTCGGATTTTTTGACACGTGTCCCAAGTGGATGGACGGTTCAGATTTACCCTCGGGGTTTCGCCAACTGCAAAGCCAAAACACTTACTTGTGCGAGTCCCGATGATCGAAACAACGATGGGATTTCGATCTCACCCACGTGTCCTAGCTAATGGACGACTCCGATCATTTACGAGGTTTTCAACATGGATTTTCCCAATCTCTTGCTCACAGAACTCCTGATTACATGAATGTCGAAGTTTCGATGGATACGCCTCTTGTCAGAACTTTCTTCCTCTCGTTCACGAAGCTTAAACTCTGTGCAACTCCTGGTCAATCCAACGACTGATGGGTATTTCTGTGAAGATATTACGGTCCACAATCTCCTGAGCTTGAACTCCGGACGCAGCCATAACCTCCTTGCTTCTTTGGCAGATCTGATGGCTGACGGGATTTCGCTAATCCTCTCCACAAATTTCTGACCATCGATTTCTTCCCTTTGACGATTACTGTGGATGAAACCAAGGGCTCTTCCCTGGACTTATCCGCTTGCACAACGAATTCCAGATACCTTCTAATCACTCAAATACATCTCTCTCCTATGCTACCTTTAATGGTTCAAAGACTTTACTCCTCCTGAGCTTCTCACAACTTCAAGCCTCAAAGAGGATCCTCACACGCACTCCTTATGAAATCTTCAGACACCTTCAAATGTTAAACACTTCGACTCTACGCACGCCTACAACAGTAGTCCTTCGATATTTGGCTCAGGTCTGCAACCTTGAGACTCTCCTTGGCCTACGCACTCCTTGCACGGCACTTGTGCACTACTGCACTCTGAGGAAATGAGAACAACCGCTACCTCTCCTGAGCTTTCAAAGACGACCCTCTGAACTCCTTGTCGACGCACTCCTTGCGGACAATTCAACTACACTTCTTGCAGGAATCTTGCTCAGACAGAGGAACAATTGAAACTCATTCCTTCTTCCTTCCAGACTTCTGACTCAAACCATGAAATCACATACATAGCATATAAAAGAAAATGTATACCAGGAAGCAAACATTCATGAGCATATCATTCAGCATCAATACACAGAGAATAAACACAAAACCATGAATTTGAATCAACCTCTTTCTATTAATCCAAATATCAGTACATGGGTGTTCTTACATAGCTCTCTGCTTCTCTTCTATGCTCCAATGCTTCTAACTATGTTACAACACACAATGAGGGTGTCTATATCTGTTTTCCCTCCACTCCTTCTAAAACTGTCTAATCTAATATTCAATTCTAACTAGTTACATAAATGCCTTCTACCTACTATGAACGAGAGCAGATTGCTCAAGGTCCTATACAATGCATAAGTACGCCTCTCCTTAACTATCACATTTAAGTTTGGCGCATCCATTCTTCAAATTTTTTTAAACAATTTAACATATGCTCAAAATGTGTGGCGCTTGCCCCCACGCTCGCTTGATATTGACGATGCTCCTGCATCATACTCCCTCGCTTGAAAATTTTCATGGGCTCCTGTCCATGAGCTCTTGCACAGTCTGTCCATGCTTCTGAATCTCTGCTTTATTCTCCCAGCTGGAATCTTCAACTGGATGGTCCTTCCACTTGACCAAATATTCAAAGTATTGCTTTCTTCTGGTCTTCTTACCCACTCGTTTATCCAGTATCCGCTCCATCTGTGGCTTATCTGCAACTGGCATCTGCTTTCGCCACTGAACCTCTGACTGTTCATCATTTGTTCCTGCTTCCTCAGCTTTGTATGGGTATAAATCTGAGATATTGAATATTGGATAAATTCTGATCCCATCGGGTAATTCAATCTCATAAGCATTTTCTCCAATTATATTCAAGACCTTACATGGTCCAATCTTCTTCATCTTCAATTTATTATATGTTCCTCTCGGGAACCTTTCTTTTCTCAAATGTGCCAGAATCAAATCACCAACTTCAAACTGAAGTTGTCTTCTGTGTTGATTTTCCCTGTGCTTGTACTCCTGATTTTAATTCTGCAATCACTCCTTCACTTGGCTGTGAAGTTCCTTCATCTCTTCTGCGAAATCTTCTGCACTAGCGCTCCTAGTTGCATTATGTTTTGAATCCCTCAACTCAGAAATTCCTCTTGGCTGTATGCCATAAACAATCTTAAATGGACTCTGTCTTGTACTTCTGTTCACTGAATCGTTATACGCAAACTCTGCCTGTGGCAATATATTGTCCCAACTATTGTGGTGCTCTGTCGCCAAGCTTCTCAGCAAATCTCCTAGAATTCTATTCACTATTTCTGTCTGTCCATCTGTCTGAGGATGATAAGCTAAACTAAAAGACAACTTAGTTCCCATCTTCTTCCATAAGGTCCTCCAAAATTTCCCTATGAACTTCATATCTCTATCCGAAACTATACTCCTTGGTAAGCCGTGAAGTCGAACGACTTCTTTGAAAAACAGGTTCGCTATGAGTCGCGTCACTGGTTTTTTGACATGGGATAAAGTGTGCCATTTTGGAAAACCTATCCACCACCACAAAGATCGAATCAAATCCTCTTTGCATCATTGGCAATCCCAATATGAAATCCATGCTAATTTCATCCCACGACTTCTCAGGTATGTGTAATGGTTTATAAAAACCTGCATTCTGCTTCCTTCCCTTCGAATGCTGACAAATTCTGCATCAGTCCACGAATCTCTTGACCTCTGATCGCATCCTTGGCCAAAATTCTGATTCGCTCAGCTTTGCAAATGTTTTATCATGACCGAAGTGTCCGACCAATCCTCCACTATGTTTTTCCTTCAGCATATTCTCCCTCATGGAGCAATTCGGAATACATAGTTGATTGCCCTTAAACAACAATCCTTCCTAGATCATGTATTCGACCCATTCGCTACTATCTCTGAGAACTGGATTCTCAGTTGCTTCATACAGTTCCTTAAATTCTGGGTCATTTGTGTACATGTCCCTGAGATCATCAAAACCCAATGTTTTGACTCGGAACTCCTGCAATAGCAAACACTTCCTGCTCAAAGCATCAACAACTTTGTTAGCAGTACCAGAAATATGTTTAATCACAAAACTGAAATTCTGCATATATTCTACCCATTTGACATGTCTCTGATTCAACTTCTCCTGTTGAGTCACAAACTGCAGTGCATGGTTGTCACTATATAGAATAAATTCTTTCGGAATTAAATAATGCCTCCACTTCTTCAATGCCTGTATGATAGCATAAAACTCCTTATCATATGTGGAATACTTCACCTTTTCTTCATTCATCTTCTCGTTGAAGTACGCTATCGACCTGTCTTCTTGACTTAAGAATGCCCCTATTGCAAACCCGCTTGCATCGTATTTCACCTGAAATGTTTTCTGGAAATCCGACAACACTAGAATTGGTTGTTCCGTAATTTTCCTTTTTAACAGATTGAAACTCTTCTCAGCCTCTTCTGTCTAGTGAAAAGATTTATGTCTTTTCTTCACTGTATCCATCATCGCTGCGCTGATTCCACTAAAATTCCTAATGAAATTTTGGTAGAAACTATCCAACCCGTGAAAAATTCTCACCTCAAATATGTTCCTCGGTGATGGCCAATTTTTTATTACCTCCACCTTATCTGGATCCATCCTCAACTCATCTGCAGAAATAACAAATCCAAAATAAATGAGCTCTGTCTTCATGAATGAGGATTTCTTCATGTTTATCAGTAGCTTCTCTTGCTGTAATCTCTTCATCACAATGGCCAAATGCTTCATATGTTCAGCCTCTGTTTTACTGAAAATCAGTATATCATCCAGATATACGATAACAAATTTTTCAATGAACTCCTTCAGGACTTCGTTCATCAACCTCATGAAGGTACTTGGCGCATTTGTTAAGCCAAACGGCATAACAAGCCATTCATACAACCCTTCGTTTGTTTTGAATTTTGTCTTCCACTCATCACACTCTCTCATGCGAATCTGGTGATATCCACTTTTCAAATCAATCTTTGAGAAATACTTTGCTCCACTCAAGCAATCCATCAGATCATCCATCCTCGGCAATGGAAATCTGTACCTTATGGTTATCTTGTTAATGGCTCTTGAATCAGTGCACATCCTCCAGCCTCCATCTTTCTTTGGACTGAGTACTGTTGTAACAGCGCATGGACTCAAGCTCTGCCTAACCAAACCTTTGTCAAACAACTCCTGGACCTGCCTTTTAACCTCTTCATTCTCTTGCGGTGTCAATTTGTACGCGGATTTGTTTGGAAAAATGGCTCCTGGTATGAGATCAATATGATGGCTCACACTTCTGATCGGTGGCAACGAACGAGGTAATTTGTCCACTACTATATCAGCGAACTCTTCCATCAGTTCCTGAACTTCTTCTTGCAAATCATCCACTCTTGTGCTAGTTAGAACAATCTTTGGTTTTCTGACCACAATGAACTGTGGATCCTCCTTCTTATTAAACTTTGCGAGAAGTTCCTTCCCACTCATGAGAAGTACTATGTTGCTCACTTCCGGATTCACCTCCTTATACTTAATTGGAAGCAACATGTGTGTCCTCCCATTCTTCTCTATGGTGTATGTGTTCATCCTCCCATCATGAATCACATTTCTATCATATTGCCATGGTCTACCTAGAAATAAATGAAAAACATCCATGGGAATAACATCACACAAGATCTTATCATTATATCCCCCTATCTTAAATTCAACTAAACATTGTTTAGTGACATTTACCTGATGTCCTTTTTGTAGCCACGAAACTTTGTATGGGCTCGAATGTTCAATCATCTCCAGCTCTAGCTTTTCTACCATCTCGGTTGAAACGATATTATCTGTGCTACCACTGTCCACAATGACCTTGCACACTCTGTCCTTGGTTTTGCAAGCAGTCCGAAAAATTCTAGTCCTTTAGACTGAACTCTCCACCTCCCTTTCGGGTGTCAAAACAACTTTCCACATCATCAATGATCTTCCACCTTCAGCATCCTCTGCCTCAACATTTCGCCCCTGTGCTTCGGTGATGTGAGTCTCTCCACCCTCTTTCTTTTTATCAGGACACTCATAAGACTTGTGTCCATTCTTTCCACATGTGAAGCATGTAATTACTCCACCTCCGCCTCTTCCCCTACCTCTAGTACGAGGAAAAGTATTATTATCAGCATACCCTCCTCTTTGGTCAGTATGTTGTCCTCTCTATTTACCATATTTCCCCCGTTGTGAGCTTCCATCTCTCTCTGTTCGAGTCTGAAGTTTCTTCCAGTCTTCCTTGGGCTTCTGATTTTTGTCTTGGACAACTGATTTTCCCCTAGCTTGACTTCTGGCTCGGCCTCTTTGACTTTTCTTTCGGCTCAGCTTCTCTTTTGCTTTCAGAGCCATCTGATAAGCATATTCCACCGTTCGTATGGTCAACATTCTCATCTCATCCTGAATCTCATATATTAGGCCATTCATATACCTAGCTACCTTTTCATCATTGCTTTCACGATGACCTGCTCTGATATTCAACCTATAAAATTCCTCAGTATATTCCTTTACTGTCATCAGCTTCTGTCTCAGGTTCTGCATCCTCCTGAACAGAGTAATCTGGTAGTCCCTGGGGATGAATTTTCCCTTCATCTTTGTAATCATCTTGTCCCAGCTCTTAATTTTCTGCTTGCCTTGGCAACGCCTGTCCGCTTGTAGTTCATCCCACCACAATGCTGCATGTCCTTTTAATCTCATGACAGCATGCTTGACTTTCTTGTCTTCTTCAACATGTTCATAGTCGAAGTATGTGTCTAGAGATCTAATCCATTCTAGAAGCTCTTCTACATCCAGATTTCCCTCATAAACCAGAATGCCCATCTTCGTCTTTGCACCCATTCTTGCAACAGCTTTAAGTAAGTTCTCATTTGCTACATCCTCTGCTGTGAATTCTTCTTCTCCACATCCAACATCATCTTCATTTTCGGACTCACTGATATCTCCTACATCAGCTGTGTGTTTTTGTCTTATCTCCACGTCCACAAGTCTGGCGCGTATGTTATGCAAATCTCTTTCTACTTCTGGATTCTGTACCTGTCTACCCCTTCCTCTAGATGTCTCCCTTTCCTCCTATGGATCGGGTGATTGTATATCTCTCCTTATCGGAGACATGGTGAATCTTCCTTCTTCCTGCTATAGAAAGCAAAGAAGCTTTTCTAAGCTCTGATACCACTTGATGGCATCCACCTAGGCACCTACCTCAGCAGGGCCCGTGCCTGACCTCCCGGTCTTAAGGATCATTCTAAATTACCCTCAAGCCAGAGTGGCTCCCTTGATTCTCCCCTGGAAACCTTATTAAGATTTGACCCACAGGTCTGTCTTGCTCGTTACATCCCTTAGGCTTGAGCGCTTCTCCATTATCAATAGAAAATAACAATCGGGTTTTGGGGTTTTCCAATCCCCGATGTCACCAACACTTGCTTCCTCGAATCCCCGATCTTCGATATCCCGATGCACTTCCTTTTTTCTTCAGCCCCTCCTGGCTATGCTCCCGGTCCACATGACCCTTCCTTATATGATCACAATCATACCTTTTATTGGGATTTTGGGTTTCGAATGTCGAAATGCACTAGATCTCTTGTCCATGGAATCCTCGATTTCTTGATGCTCGAATTTTTGATGAATGACTTTTCCTTTCGGGGAATTTCCCGAAGACTTCGATCTCGGCCACGCATCCTCAAGGATGGACGATCCTCACTGCTCCTTGCTATTTCACGATTCGCGATTTCAAATGCTCTAGTTGCCTTGTCTTCAGGATTCGCGAAACGTCGAATCCCGATATGCCTATTTGGCTTCCCTGTTGGGATTTCCCTCGATAGCCTCGATTGTCACCATGCGTCCTCTAGAGATGAACGGCCCTAATTTTCTCTCGGGGTCTCTGCGACTTCAAATTCCCGATGCCTCGTTCTAACGAGATGACGTCAGCTTGGCCCCACACGGAGCTCTCCTCCTTTCGGAAAATCAAACTTCGCGATTTTGTAATGCAAGTCCACCTTGTCCTCGGGACTTACGAAACGTCGATCCCCGACTTCCTTCGGATTTTTTGACATGTGTCCCAAGTGGATGGACGGTTCAGATTTACCCTCGAGGTTTCTCCAACTGCAAAGACAAAACACTTACTTGTGCGAGTCCCAATGACTGAAACACCGATGGGCTTCCGATCTCACCCACGTGTCCTAGCTGATGGACGGCTCCGATCGTTTACGGGGTTTTCAACATGGATTTTCCCAATCTCTTGCTCACAGAACTCCCGATTTCACGAATGTCGAAGTTTCGATGGCCACGCCTCTCGTCAAAACTTTCCTCCTCCCATTCACGAAGCTTAAACTCCGTGCAACTCCTGGTCAATCCAACCGATGACGGGTATTTCTGTGAATATCTTATGGTCCACAATCTCCTGAGCTTGAACTCCGGACGCAGGCATAACCTCCTTGCTTCTCTAGCAGATCTGATGGCTGGTGGGATTTCACTAATCCTCTCCACAAATTTCTGACCATCGATTTCTTCCCTTTGACGATTCCTGTGGATGAAACCAAGGGCTCTTCCCTGGACTTATCCTCTTGCACAACGAATTCTAGATACCTTCTAATCACTCAAATACATCCCTCTTCTATGCTACCTTCAATGGTTCAAAGACTTTACTCCTCCTGAGCTTCTCACAACTTCAAGCCTCAAAGAGGATCCTCGCACGCACTCCTTACGCAATCTTCAGACACCTTCAAATGTCAAACACTTTGACTCTGCACACACCTACAATAGTAGTCCTTTGATATTTGACTCAGGTCCGCAACACTGAGACTCTCCTTGGCTTGTGCACTCCTTACATGGCACCCATGCCCTACTGAACTCTGAGGAAATGAGAACAACCGCTACCTCTCCTGAGATTTCAGAGACAACCCTCTTAACTCCTTGTCGACGCACTCCTTGCAGACAATTCAACTGAACTCCTTGCAGGAATCTTGCTCAGACAGAGAAACAATTGAAACTCATTCCTTCTTCCTTCCAGACTTCTGACTCAAACCATGAAATCACATACACAACATATAAAATCAAATGTATACCAGGAAGCAAACATTCATGAGCATATCATTCAGCATCAATACATAGAGAATAAACACAAAACCATGAATTTGAATCAACCTCTTTCTATTAATCCAAATATCAGTACATGGGTGTTCTTACACATCTCTCTGCTTCTCTTCTATGCTACAATGCTTCTAACTATGTTACAACACACAATGAGGGTGTCTATATCCGTTTTCCCTCCACTCCTTCTAAAACTGTCTAATCTAATATTCAATTCTACCTACTTATATAAATGCCTTCTACCTACTATGAACGAGAACAGATCGCTCAAGGTCCTATACAATGCATAAGTACGCCTCTCCTTAACTATCACATTTAAGTTTGGCACATCCATTCTTCAAAAGTTTTTAAACAATTTAACATATGCTCAAAATGTGTGGTGCTTTCCCCCACGCTCGCTTGATATTGACGATGCTCCTACATCACATTGCGTTATATGTTTATTTGAATGGTTGAAGCAAATTTCAACCATTTTCTAAAAGCCTATTCAGAAAACCCTTAATAATTACCATTTCAATAACCTGATGATGCACTAGCTTGCCCTCTCATAGTTAAGTGAAACTTTAGGGACTAACACCTTTTGGAGAATTTGTCAGGGATGAAGGAATGAATGTATTTTCCCTGGGAGAATGACAAGATCAGATCTAAATATTGATGGTGGACAATAATTTGGACAATTACATGAGACAATGTGTTTTTCACTTGGCGACTCCTCTGTAGTAATTTTGGCTCCTAAAAGAGAAGGAAAAGGACTTAAAACTCTTCCAAACTCCTCATCCTCTACAAAGAAACAAGTGACCAAAATAAACCCAGAAACAAGTGACCAAAAGAAACAAGTGACCAAAATTTACCACAAGTTTTGTATGCCTTCCCACCTAACGATTATATGAAGTATATGCCAAGATTCAATGGAGAGGGAGAACTTACTGCTGAAGAACACTTAAATTCTTTCTACATTTTTGCAGATAATTTTAATGTGGAGCATGCAGATGTTTGAATGAGACTTTTTGTGCAGAGCTTAGATGGAGAGGCAAGGAAATGGTTTAGAAGCCTGCCTCCCAATTCAATTGTTTATATTGATGCACTGGATGATACATTTTTAAGACATTGGGGAGACAATAAATATTACTTGTATTACATCACTGAGTTTGGTTCTTTGAAAAGAAAACAAGGAGAATCTATATTTGATTTTACCAAAAGATTTAATAAAATGTATAGTAAAATTCTAGATGAAATCAAACCCACAGAAACATCAACCAAAATTACTTTTTCCAGTGCCTTTGATGTTGATTTTTCTATGTTGTTGAGAGAAAGATGGTCTGATACTTTGAGTTTGATGCATGAAGAAACCATTGAAGTAGAATGTAACATACTAGCAAGAGAGAAATTGAAGTCTAGGGGTGATAGAGACAAGAAAAAAAAAGAGAGAAGAACTCCCTTCTTCTTCTCATACAACATCTGATTCTAAGATGGATGAAATGGCCAAAATGTTGAGAACCTTGACATCTGAAATGGCTAGGCTGAAGATGGAAACAAAACAACCTAGAAGTCCTACATAGGAAGGTGGATACAAAAATCCTAACCAGTTTAGGAGTCCTAACAATGTCCCTCAAATTTTTCCCAAGGAAAGGAGAAACCAAGAAGATCAGAAAATTTTGCCTCCTTTTCAAAATAATGCAGTGGAAGAAGTTGAAGAAATTTATGACAGTGAAGAAGATTCTACAGTGCATTTAAATAATGCATAATTACCTCCCACTCATTTGACACAACAATATTATGAGGATGTTGTTATACTAAATCAGTTTGAGGAAGAGGCTGGTGAAGAAATTATCCAGAAAGAAACTAAAAGAAAAAAATATGATCTTAGGTCCAGATCAAATATACCAAAGGTGGCTATACTTGTTCCAACTAAAAAGACTAATGCTCCAGTTAAATCATGGGTCAGTAAAGAAAATTCATGGGTTAAAATTGATCAACAGCAAAAGAAACCTATTAAGGTTAGCACTATAGAGGTGAAGGAAATTGAGAAGCATGTTTCTTCTTTCAGTTTGGAAAAAAAAATTAATAAAATTTAAATCCCCATACCTACGGTAGAATTTATGAAAACTGATCCTTTTAGAAAATCTGTTCTCAAAGAATTGCAACCTCCTTCTCATGTTACTTTTTCAGATATTATAAATCTTGAAGATGAAAAACCTTACATAACCATTGGACCTCATATTGAAGATAGGATTGATGCTTCTCCTCCCTTATACATATCTCTAAACATTCATGACAAAATATTTCATAATTGTTTAATGAATTAAGGAGATTCACACCATGTCATGCCAAAAGTGGTAATGGATGAATTAGGTTTAGACATCACTATGCCTTATCTAGACCTATATTCATTTGACTCTAGGAAAGTTAAATGTATGGGATTCATTAAAGACATGGTTGTTACTTTACCTCAGTTACCTATGAAAAGTGTGGTGTTGGATGTAATTTTGGATGACATACTTCCTAAATTTTGGATGCTTCTGTCAAGATCATGGGATAAAAAAGTAGGAGGCACATTGATATCACTCTGTAATTTCTCAGGCTGAGGGAGAAATTGACAAAGGTAACTATTTCATCCGCTTGGAGTCTTGGATCTAGCCCTCCAAGACTCAAAGAGGGCTCTCACTGTATGATTTAGCTTGGTTTGGCGTAGGATATTAGGCTAGTTATGAGGGATCAGGGTTTTTGGTTTTTAAATGGTTGGTTTGGGACAACAAGGAGGGCCATTGGGAAAATGGGGTCTGTTCTTAAATATATGATTCACTCTTAGATCTAGAAAAATCTCCTACACAGGGAAAGGTAGTGGAAATGTTGGATTGAATTAAGTTTGAATGGTGTCAAATTAGGAAGAAACGGGGGAGGAAAAAGCCAAGCAAAGGAGCATTTAAGAATTCCTAAACTGAGCTTTTAGAAGAGAAACATAAAGATTATCAAGAACCAGATGTAGAGTATTTCTCCAATATAATTTTCCTTTGAAAATAAGAATTTGAAAACAAAAGAAATGATAACTGGAAAAACACTTAACACAGAAAAGAAACGCCACCAACACCTCGACACAAGAATCCTGTCAACATCTTGCCTATTAATAATCGATCATTTCGAGATTACAGAAAAAACTTTCTGGAATGGCAAGGCCCATAGTCCAGCAAAGAAAAAACACTTCCTTCCAGGTCGAAACCCCCTCATCCTTTACATGTGCCTTCATATAGGTAAAGAAACTCTTGGTCTTCCAAACCCAAGTCCTCTCTCTGCTTTCTAAAAATAAAAATTGGTTACAATGTCTGACACATGTAAACTGTCTCTTAGAATAAACAAAATAGATTGTAACAGTAAATTAAAGGAAAATTAAATTTGGTAACTACTGCTTGGTTGTCACGAACTTGTTGGAAGGTTGTTGATGCTTATCCCTCGAATTATGGAACTAATGGCTACTTGTCCCTTTGACTGTCGGTCCTCTGTCTGTGAAAAAGAGATACTCTACCACCTCCTTCCAAATGTCATGTTCTGTTATTATGGATCTAAGCATAAAATCAGAGGTTTGATCCTCTGCCCACAGATATTTCTCTACCAAATTTGTAAATTAAAATGAAATCCTATCAACAGGTGTTTATTTCATGTCGTGGACATCTTGGTGGTTGATTTCCTTGAAAACTTGGATAAAATATGCTCTATCTCCATGCACCAGAGGTGTCATTGATTAAATGGAACTCCCTACCCACTTTCCTCTAACTGCTTGAGAGGTGCCTCGAATGCATTACGTTTTTGGATCTGCCTCAAATGCTCCAGCGAAATTGGTGCCTTAATTGCCAGTAATGAGCTATATCTTTGCAATAAGGATTCTGCATAAGATCTCTCAGTTGCTTGTTTCTTGCTAACTGGAATATAACTTGTGTTTTTCTTGGATGCTTTGTGACATGGTCATTGCAAAGGCTTTAGAGAATCCATTAACAACTAGTGTTCTTTCCCACATGCTTGGCAAAGAAACAAAACTTGTGTGCTTTTTCAGTGGATAGATAATCTATTCATAGAATTTAACTGACATAACCAATACTTCAGGTGCTCATCGCTCAATCATTTGGGAAAAATCGACATTGATAATTGATTTCATTGTCGGATAGAATAAATGAATCTAGTAATATTCAAATGTCGTTACCCTTCGACCTTGAGTTTACCCTGATGATATTTTAGCGTTCTAAGGTGCTAGCCACTTGGATGCTTGTTTTCCCAATGAACCCAATTGATAACACCTCTATATGCAGGAAAACCCATCCCTACAAACATTTTCTTTGTATTATTTCCAACATTCATAAGGTCAACAATTATTTGAGGTGAGGTTTTCTTTGTTTGAACAATTTCTGGGAGAAACATCCCGTGGGCCAGACTAAAAAGATGTGCCCCTATTGTATGTGTTAGCAACATTACTTGTCTTCAGCAGAGGGATATCTGGGTCTGCAGGTTGCACAAGAAGCGCCCAAGCACAACGCACAGAAGAAGTCCTTTTCGGACTTAAAATCAAGCAAGCGGGCATTTCATTTTTCAGCGGAAAGGTTTCAGCGACAGAGCTGAACAACGATAGATGGGTAATTGAAAATTAACCAAGTTGTGTAAAGTATAGCACTTAAAGTTTTAAGGAATTCAATGGTCGGAATCCTTCGGGAGGCACTCACGAATTTACGAGGGTCGTTGATCCCAAGCAGTTCATGTGAAGTGTTATTTCTCGAGCTCGGAGTTCATGAGTTCGAGGGGTGGACCATATCCCTTTGGTTGCGCGAGATTCTGAGTTGTGAAAAGTGTCCGAAGGAGGTCAGCCGGTGTTGACCATCGCGTCTCGGGACTTCGCGAAGGGAGAATACCAAAGTCTGATACTCCAACTCGCGAGGTCACGAGTAGCGAGAGGTGCTAGTACTTGGACCCTAGCGAACGGTCAGATATGGAGAGTGTTGACCAGAGAAGGAGCCCTACTAGTATCGTCGTCTCGGGAAGCGGGAGTTGAAGAAGAGGAACCAAGGGTCTCCAACTCGTGAATCGCGAAAGGAAAGAACTTTCAAAACCGGGCCCACAGTATTGCGAAGCAGCCTCATCCGTTCATCAGAGACACCTGGCGCGCGCGACTAGGCCCCTCACCTTTTCACCCATCGCAACCCCGAAACGTAAGAAGCAGCTCCATCTTTTCCCGATGCACGAGATGACGAAAGTGTTCAGGACCTGGGTCCCACAACATTGTCGGGAGAGTTCGGAACCATCAGATCCAGAGGCCGCATGGCACCAGATTGAGATGTCTCGGTGTTTCGCTCATCGCAATTTCAAGGAGCAAGGGTTAATTCTTTCCGTTCACGAACGTCGAAAGCGCTTTGGGGATAAGCACACAGTCATAGCCCATGGTCACTTGGGAAAGAAAGGAGCCATTCCGAAAGGGGCCAAAGGCACCGAATCCAGCCACCAAAAGGATCGTCTCGATCTCAAGGTACCATCTGATACGATACCGCTCTCGGCCTTCGCTTGAAGTTAATGAGGCAAGAAGGGGTGGGTGATACCTCTCCTCATGCATTAAGTGTAAGCTATGGAAGGTCTGGAAAGTGGTCTGCTCGAGAGGGTCCTGTGTACCCAGTTCTTCAAAGAAGCCATGTTGAGTCCTCAACTGACCAGAGGAGGTCTGGACACGCTAAATCAACATTTACTGGCTCAGCTACTCCCCCTGCAGGAGCCATGCGCAGTTAAGGAGACGTCTGGTGAAGGACTTCCGCTTGAAGATTGATTGAAGAGATGCTACACCTTGGAGGGAAAGCGTGCCTCTATTGGGAAAATCCGCCCAAGTATATGTATTCATTTTTTGGTATTTTGAAGGTATCGATGGTAGAGCGAAGCTCCCAATTGTAAAAGTTTTAGCACAGACTCTAGTTTTATGGTTATGTATTGGTATGCAAGATTTCTTGTTCAATAACAGACAGTCTTCTCACTCCATCTGGTGTTCATCTTATGCTAAGAGAGTTCATTGTCGAATGATTCGAACGAATTATGGAAATTCTGTTCTGATAAAGGATTTATTGTGGCGTTATTGTCTTCTCTGGTTTTCTGCGTTTGAATGTAAGAAGATCTTTCGTTTAGATGTTTTCCTCTACAGTTTGTTAGAGACCTGATGTCTACGACAGGCCCTTGTATATTTCTGATACAAGTCTTCCCCCTACTCACCCTTACTACAACTTACTGTCTGAAGTTCATCTAAGACCTTGTTTGCCCATACATGCCTGGCCTAGTTTATGAGATAGAGCCGCATCGTCTTGAGTTAACCTCAATTTGATCACCCCATTAAAAAAATCGTGACATAAAATGATGGGCGTTGGGATCTTCTCCTGCTGCAATCTAGGGGTGACTTCTGACACTAACATTTCTGGCGCCGTTGTCGGGGATGAAGTTGAAAATTTTCCCCGGGATTGAACGACATTGAGCCTCTGATTCTGAAGGTGCATTGGGTATCAGAGCCTGTGAAGATTGCTACTCTGCACCTGACGACTCCATTGTGATGACTGCACTGGAGTGAACCCATTGTTTTAATCGTGGCTTCCATAGGCAGACATACGCGATCTCATCCACAGCTACCCCTAGCTACACCTGTAGATGATCCGGAGGTGATTTTCAGAAAAGGAAAGGCCCCTGAAGGAGAAACTTCCACCGATGAATCAGGTAATCCACTATCTCCTTCTATATAAGATCCTTTTTCTCCTCCTCATCTTCCTAGAAGACCATTTTCTGAAGTTTCTCGTTTCCTGAATTTCAGGAGTGTTCCTGCTGAGTTTTCCCCTCCCAGTCTGGGATTGGAGGGAGAAATCCTTGTCACTCCCCTTTCCCCTGAAGTTGTACCTAGGCATAGACCTAGGACCGTGGAAGCTTTCCCCACACCTAGTTTTACCACTCATGCGCAAAGAGAAGCACCTATTGACTTGACCTTGTTAGCCTTCTCCTTAAATCCCCTCTTGTTTCCCACTCCACTTCGGGACTCATTCCCAGTAGCCCCTTCGCGAACTCCTTCTCCTCCGAGTTCTCCTCCACCTATTTTTCCTATGGCTGGTGCTAATCCCCCTCTGAATAGAATGAATACCATAGTCGTTTCCAGATACGCTCCCTTAGTCCTACCTCATCCTATGAATCCTCTCCCTGCTGGAGATTACTTGAAGTATATGCCCAAGTTCACTGGGGAAGGAGACATAACTGCGGAAGAGAACCTGGATGCTTTTTAGAGTTATGCAGACAACCTGAATATTGAACATGAAGATGTCTGGATGAGATTCTTTGTCCATAGCCTATATGGCGAGGTGAGGAAATGGTTTAGAGGACTGGCCCCCGGATCTATTGCTGGTATCGAAGCCCTGGATGGTGTTTTCCTGAGGCAGTGGGGTGACAGGAAAGATTTCATGTATTACATGATAGATTTCGGGTCTTTGAATAAGATGGATGGAGAGTCCGTCTCTGACTTCCCCAAAAGATTCAATAAGATGTATAACAAAATCCCTGCCGAGATAAAGCCTTCAGAAGCCTCATCCAATATTTCTTATACTAGTGCATTCGGCCCCGATTTCTGTCTGTTACTGAGAGAAAGGAGAGCCACCTCCTTAGATCAAATGAAATATGTGGCCATAGAAGTGGAACCAATGTATTAGCAGCTGACAGACTGAGGAACAAGGCCGATGCAGACAGAAGAAAGGGAAGATCGGAAGCCTCAACTTCTGGCCCATTGGTGCCCCACCCTCAAGTGGATGAACTGACCAAGATGGTGAAGTCTCTGTCTGCATAGATGGAGAGAATGAAAGTAGAGTGGAGACAAGCATACAAGGGCCCTCAGACCACCGAAGACAAATGAGGTTTCAGAAGGCCAAACAATATTACTCCTCCGACTGTGCAAAGAGAAAGGGGAAGAGACAGAGAAGATCAGAAAATTCAAGCCCCTTTCCAAAACAATTTCGTGGCCGAGGGGGAAGAAGGGGAAACAGATGAGCTTGATCCTAAAATCCATTGCTTTAGAGACACTCCTCCTTTTCCTCATCTCACTCAATCTACATACGAGGAGTCTCTCATGGACAGTCAGCTGAATGAATTGAGCAAAGGAGACAATACTAGTAGTGGCCCAAGCAGGTATGATCTGCGTTCCAAGAAGAAGACAATAGCACCTGATGTCCCTAAGCAGCTTACTAGAATAGAGAAGCTTGCTAATGAAATAGCAGACAGTCACAGAGGTAAGAATCCCCAACCCCTCTCTCCCATAATCCAGACTCATGTGCTCAAAATAAGAGCAATTCCAAAGCTTACATCTTCTTTTAATTTCGAGCATGAAATTCAAAAGATTAGAATTCTTGTACCCCTGATCGAGTTGATTAAACATGAAGGGTTCAAGAAACACTTCTCTGAGATTTTACAGTCTGAGATCTCATGCCTTCCCACAGACTCCATTAATCTACAAGATGAAAAGCCTGCAGTTATCTTAGGTCCTATGGTAGAAGATAGGAATGACTCATCCCCTCCCTTCTACACCTCCTTGAACATACATGACAAGGTACTGCACAACTGCTTGATGGATTCCGGGGCTTCTCACAACCTCATGCCCAAAACTATCATGGAAGAACTAGGACTGGAAGTCACCCAAGCCTATCATGACCTCTATTCCTTTGACTCTAGGAAAGTTCAATGTCTCGGGGTTATCAAAGACCTGGTCGTGACCTTGTTTCAGTTGCCCATGAAAAGTGTGGTCATGGATATTGTAGTGGCTAATGTCGCCCCCAAGTTCGGTATGTTGTTATCACGATATTGGATAAAAAGACTAGGGGGAACCTTGCAGATGGACCTCACATATGCTACTATCCTAGTGTTCAGAGGAGAACATAGGAGGCTATATAGGGAAGCCCAACTGGCCTATATAATTAGTGATGAAGCCAATCCCATTTTCGCCTTGGACACTGATTTAGGTTCTAGTTTACTGCAACTCACTCATGTCCCCGAGCCTCCTCTTGAACTCAGAAAGAGGCCCACCTCTCCTCGCGGACTTCCTCCTTCCATCCCCCCCGTTTGGAAAATGTTTTTTGATGGGGCCTGTTCCAGAGAAGGCGCTGGTGCTGGGGTGTTTTTCGTGTTGCCTGCTCAGGAAACCATATCTCTGTCATACAAATTAGAATTTGAAGCCACCAACAATGTGGCAGAGTATGAAGCTCTTGTTCTGGGACTAAGAGATGCGAGGAAAATGGGAATTCAGGAGGTAGTTGTGTTCAGTGATGCAGATTTGGTGGTCCAGCAGGTCAGAAACGCTTATCAAGCTAAGCACCCTTGACTCAGAAATTACAGAAATGAAGTATGGGATCTCATCGACAATTTCTTCTTAGCCTTCAACATCTATTTTATTCCAAGGGAGGATAATGCTGTGGCCGATTCTTTAGCCGTTTCAGCTAGCCAGTTCAAGGTCCCTCAGCCGTCTATGACCAAGTATGATGTTGAGATAAAATATAGGCCCTCTGTACCGGACAATGTCAAGCATTGGAAGTTATTCGAAGATGATCTAGAAATCGAAAAATTTCTCCAATCGGTTAATGAGTTTTTTGCATTGCACATTGATCAAGATCCTGACCTGGAAGGTGACCCTCACCCTGAGGTGTTTTTAAATAAAATTGCTAACCACCAGATTATTCAGCTGCCTAGCAATCACATTCTGAGAGTACTAGTCCCTTTAGAAAGATTGTTCGATGGGAATGATGTGGCAGTGAAGGGTAGAGTTTCAGATGAAGGTGTCGACACAGTTGAGTGCAACATTGGCACACCATAGGAGCCTAATTTTGTCAAGTTGTCAAGGAGATTGACCACAGAGCAGAGGGTCGAATATGTCGAGTTGCTGAAATAATTTGCTGACGTGTTCGCATGGACTTATGAAGACCTCAAGACATATGATACATCCATTATTGAACACAAGATCCCACTACAGGAAGGGGCTAAGCCATTTAGGTAGAAGCTGAGACAGATAAATCCCATGTTGCTACCCATTATGGAGAAAGAAGTAAAGAAGTTGTTGGAGGCCCAAATCATCGTCCCCCTGAGATATTCCGAATGGGTGGCCAATTTGGTTCCCATAAGGAAGAAAAGTGGAGAGATCAGGCTTTGTGTCGACTTCAGGAACCTAAACAGGAGATCAAAGAAAGACAATTATCCCCTGCCCAACATGGACCACATATTGCAGAAGGTAACCGGTGCATCTAGGATCTCCATGATCAATGGTTTTTCTGGTTATAATCAGATATCGGTCATGCCTGAGGATAGAGAAAAGACGACCTTCATCACTCCTTGGGGCACATTCATGTATGCCAAAATTCCTTTCGGACTAATGAATGTAGGAGCGACGTTTCAGCGAGCCATGGACATAGCCTTCATCAGGGAGAAAGACAAATTTGTAGTAATATATCTGGATGACATAACAGTCTTCTCAAGTTCGGATAAAGAGCATTGTTGTCACCTGATAAAAGTCTTCTCAAAATGTCAAAGGTTCAACCTTTCTCTAAACCCCAAGATGTATTTATTTTCTATGGAGGAGGGGAAGTTACTAGGCCATATAGTATCAACATAAGGGGTGTGGATTGATCCTAGCAGAGTGGAGGCAATTCGGACCCTGTCGCTTCCCAAATCAAGGAAAGAAATTCAGGCCTTCTTGGGGAAGATTAATTTTCTGAGGAGATTCGTTTCGAATTTCGCTGATTTGGTGAAGCGCATCATAGCTATGCTCAATAAGGGGAATGAAGTAAAATGGACGGACGAGCCCATGGAATCTTTTGTCCAAATAAAAACAGCATTGACTGACGCACTTGTGTTGATCAGTCCCGACTATTCCAAAGATTTCCTAATCTTCTCTTTCGCTTCTTTCGATACAGTAGAAGTGGTCTTGCTACAAAAAAATGAGGAAGGGCAAGAGCAACCTATCGCCTTTTTCAGCAGGGCGTTAAGAGATGCAGAGGTCAGGTATGAAATCATGGAGAAGCAGGCCTATGCCTTAGTGAAATCTCTCAAGGCTTTCAGAGTCTATGTCTTGCACTCAAAGGTGACCTCTTATGTTCCTTCGACTTCTGTGAAGGACATCTTGGTACAGCCCGACATAGACGGGAGGAGAAGTAAATGGATAGCCAAGATCCCGGGGTTTGACTTGGAAATAAGGCCTACAAAATTGATCAAAGGTCAAGGCTTAGCCAAGCTGCTGGATGAAGCCAATTGCCAAGATTTGGGGGTAAGTTTCATGAACGAATGCTCAGGAATTCAACGGGGTCGGTTGTCTGAAAAAGACCCTCAAGGAGAGCCCCCATTGGCTCGATGTCCTTGGTATAAGGATGTCATATATTTTCTGCAGGAGTTGCGACCCCCAGACGGCTTGCAAAGGAACAAAGCAAGAGCTCTGAAGCTCTGGGAAGTCAGGTACTGCCTTATTGATCAAATTTTATACTGGAAAGACCCCATGGGGGTACTGTTAAGATTCATGGATCCACAAGAGGCCGACAGGATCATGGTTGAATTTCACAGCGGCTTATTTGGAGGGCACCATTTCTGGAATGCCACAGCCCACAAAATTCTCAGAGCTGGGTACTACTGGCCCACCTTGTTTGTTGATGTCCATAGAGGAGTTAGAGCCTGTATCACATGCCAAAGATTTTCAGGAAAGCAACAGCTCAAGTCTCTGCCTTTACAGCCTGTAGTGGTTTCGGGACCTTTCCAGCAATGGGACCTGGATTTCATTGGACAAATACACCCTGCTTCCAGTGGGCAGCACAAATGGATCGTGACTGCCATAGATTTCTTTACTAAGTGGATCGAAGACATCCCCACCAGGATTGCTTCCCACAAGATAATCATTGAATTCTTGGAAGACCTCATCACAAGATTTGGTTGCCCAAGGAATATCGTTACAGATAATGCGACCTCATTCAAGGTTGAACCGCTGGTTAAGTTATGTGAGCAATTCAGAATCAAGCTGATTCACTCCACTCCATACTATCCCCAGGGAAATGGTTTAGCAGAATCCTCCAATAAGAGTCTCATAAGGATCATCAAAATATTATTGGAGGACAACAAAAAGGCTTGGAATTCAAAACTGAAATTCGCTCTATGGGTTGATCGGGTGACTACAAAGAGATCTATAGGTACCTCCCCTTTCTAGTTGGTATACGGAGTAGAAGCTGTCTTCCCTTCTCAGCTGGCCATTCCCATAGCGACATTCTTCCAGGATTATCGTGAAGAGCCTAATGACATGGTCAGAAGGATTCATCAACTAGTAGAAGTCCAGCAGGTCAGAGAGCAGGTGATGATCAGAGTTCAGGAACATCAGCAGAGGATCAAGAAGTTTTTTTATAAGAAAGCCTAGAAGGAGGATTTCCAAATAGGAGACCTGGTGCTGAAATGGGACACTCCTAAGCAAGACAAGGGAAAACATGGAAAATTTGAAGCCCTGTGGATCGGGCCTTTCAAAATATCTGAAGTCTTCTCAAATAACACATATCAACTACAAGATTTGGAAGGCGAATAATTTTTCGGCAGCCCAGTAAATGGGCATTTTCTTAAAAAATGTTTTGTCTGAGCCTTCAGTGGCTCCCATGTTTTGTAAATATTTTCCTTTTCTGTTCTCTGCTTTTATTTTTATTGTTTCGTCTTAGTAAATGACTCCATAGCCCAACAACAAGGCACTGGAACTGCAAAATGAGTCTTTAGAGCATCGCAGGGACGACTCTATCCCCCATGGAGCCTAATGTTAGCAAAATTACTTATCTTCGGAATAGGGATATCCGGGTCTGCAGGTTGCACGAGAAGCGCCCAAGCGTAGCACACAGAAGAAGTCTTTTTCATACTTAAAATCAAGCGAGCGGGCATTTCATTTTTTAGCGGAAAGGTTTCAGTGACAGAGTCGAACAATGATAGATGGGTAATTGCAAATTAACCAAGTCACGTCAAGTATAGCGCTTAAATTTTTAAGGAATTCAACGGTCGGAATCCTTCGGGAGGAAATCACGAAGTTACGAGGGTCGTTGATCGCAATCAGTTCAAGCACGGTGTTATTTCTTGAGCTCGGAGTTCATGAGTTCAAGGGGTGGACCATATCCCTTTGGTTGCGTGAGATTCTGAGTTGCGAAAAGTGTCCGAAGAAGGTCAGTCGGCGCTGACCATCACGTCTCGGGACTTCGCGAAGGGAGAACGCCAAAGTCCGATACTCCAACTCGTGAGGTCACGAGTAGTGAGAGGTGCTAGGACTTGGACCCTAGCCAACGGTCACATATGAAGAGCGCTGACCAGAGAAGAATCCCTACCAATATTGTCGTCTCGAGAAGCGGGAGTTGAAGAAGAGGAACCAAGGGTCTCTGACTTGCGAATCGCGAAAGGAAAGCGCCTTCAAAACCAGGCCCACAGTATTGCAAAGCAGCCTCACCCGTTCATCAGAGACACTTGGCGTGCGCGACTAGGCCCCTCGCCTTTTCACCCATCGCAACCCTGAAATGCAAGAAGCAGATCCATATTTTCCCGATGCACGAGATAACGAAAGCGTTTAGGACCTGGGGCCCACAGCATTGTTGGGAGAGTTCGGAACCGTCAGATCCAGAGGGCGCATGGTGCCAGATTGAGCCGTCTTGGCCTTTCTCTCATCGCAATTTCAAGGAGCACGGGTTAACTCCTTCCATTCGCGAACGCCGAAAGCGCTTTAGGGATAAGCACGCAGTCACAGCCCGTGGTCACTTGGGAAAGAAAGGAGCCATGCTGAAAGGGGCCAAAGGCACTAAATCCAGTCGCCAAAAGGACTGTCTCGATCTCCAGGTACCATCTGATACGATACTGCTCCCAGCCTTCGCTTGAAGTTAATGAGGCAAGAAGGGGTGGGTGAAACCTCTCCTCATGCATTAAGATTAAGGTATGGAAGGTCTAGAAAGCAGTTTTCTCAAGAGGGTCCTGTGTACCCAGTTCTTCAAAGAAGCCATGCCGAGTCCTCGACTGGCCAGAGGAGATCTGCACACGCTAAATAAGCATTTACTGAATCGGCTACTCCCCATGAAGGAGCCATGCGCAGTTAAGGAGACGTCTGGCAAAGGAATTGCACCCAAAGATTGATTGAATAGATGTTATGCCTTGGAGGATGAGCGTGCCTCTGTTGGGAAAATCCGCCCAAGTATATGTATTCAATTTTTGGTATTTTGAAGGTATCGATGGTAGAGCGAAGCTCCCGATTGTAAAATTTTTAGCACTGACTCTAGTTTTATGGTTATGTATTGGTATGCAAGATTTATTGTTCAATAAAAAACAGTCTTCTCACTCCATCTGGTGTTCATCTTATGCTAAGAGAGTTCGTTGTCGACTGATTCGAACGAATTATGGCAATTCTGTTATGATAAAGGATTTATTGTGGCGTTATTGTCTTCTCTAGTTTTCTACATTTGAATGTAAGAAGATCTTGTGTTTAGATTTTTTCCTCTACAGTCTATTAGAGACCTGATGTCTACGACAGGCCCTTGCATCTTTCTGATACAATTCTTCCCCCTACTCACCCTTACTACAAATTACTGTCTAAAGTTCATCTAAGACCTTGTTTGCCCGTACATGCCTAGCCTAGTTTCTGAGATAGAGCCGCATCGTCTTGAGTTAACCTCCATTTGATCACCCCATTAAACAAATCGTGACATAAACTGATGGGCGTTGGGCTCTTCTCCTACTGCAATCCAGGGGTGACTTCTGACGCAAACAGTATGGTCTTAAACCTATGTTTTTTCCCTATATAAGATTGAAATCAATCACAAATGTATTAGCAATCAAGATGTAGGGTATAGTACAAATCTCTCCCAAGTCAATAAACCTTCCTTGCTTCAAATAAATTTTAAATATTATGGCCTTCATTGCCATATCAACATTCTTGAATTTTACATCACCTAAACCCATTAACCTGTAGAAAATATCCAAAACCTATCACTGTGTGACAGTATAATCACAGGGAACCTTGTATGCAAAATAGTGAACAAACTCTCAATAGATTCAAGAAGAAGTCTTTAGACATATTTAGATGTTCCAAAAAACAAAGAAAGATTGAGAAACCGACTGTTATTTTCTTAAGTTCCTTGACATCTAAAAATTCCAAGGAGATACCATATAGCACATAG
The DNA here is from genome assembly GCA_000966675.3 of Picea glauca. Taxonomy (NCBI): domain Eukaryota; kingdom Viridiplantae; phylum Streptophyta; class Pinopsida; order Pinales; family Pinaceae; genus Picea; species Picea glauca. The sequence goes on from JZKD02S1617198.1 coordinate 154,088, forward strand.
TGTTATAGATCTAGCAACAAACTTCGAATTTTGATATGGCCTCTGGATGAATACAATTATGTCTATTCTGGAACATGAAGCATTTGATTGACATTTGGCAGTCCTCATGACTTAGCTATGTTTTCACATTCTAGAAATTTCTTTTGAACACTTGGAGCCCCAAACCTGAAACTGAAGAAATATCCTTGGTGTTGCACACTCTGAGCTCTCGTGTTTTAGTTTCTTTTGCATAAGTAATCTCCATCTTCTCCCGACACATTGTGCATAAAGGTGTAGACCTATGGGCTCGTTGAGACTATCTCTCGACTCGTGGCTTGCTGTGCTAGTGCTCCATGTGGATTTGATCTTGGGTGTTGTAGTGGCCGATGCTCAGCTCTGATATATGTGGGAAAAATGAATTGGAGATTGAGTCTAAATTAGACCCAATGATTTTAATAAAAACAACTTGTTAATACTCTGTTGGACAACATGCTTGATTTTGGTCAATTATTAAAAATTTTGTTGGGTTGAGCTCTTTATGGAGATTTCACATTTTCATTATGCGTCATGACCATGCCTGAAATAGATATCATTCAAAATATTGATTCCCCTATCATTTATAGGGTCCTAACATAGGCTCCACTTGGGGAATATAGCTCCGAAGGAGATGTCTAGAACCGTTGAACTCTGGGAACTTGATAATCAGTGCCTTATGCAGTGGGTTGTTCCCCTATGTGCAACCTGATCTGCTACAAAATCGTTGGTAGCTGAAAATCTTGAACTGAAATAAAAAAATCTCTGCAAACTGGTGTCTGGATCAAACTTGAACTGAAAAAACTGAAAAGCAATCTGAAACTGAAACTAGAAAGATGCTCAGAGTACTAAACTTATTTGCACCCATCTACCTACCCTAATCTACTTGATAATTTTGTTGGATCAGGTAATACAAAAATGCCAATGAAGCCAGTCAAGTAACTGCAAAAACAAATGTACAACTTGATTGCTTGTCAGTGAAATCCTAAGTATACCTTGATCATGTGTCCTCGTAATATGAAATGGCAATTGTTGACATATTTGGTCTTTATAGAGAATACATATTTGAAAACTCAAGCTAACATGAACCTCCATGTAATCCACTATAGGATCAATTAAAGCATGATGCATGATATTTTCTTCTAGATCTTCAATGACTAGTTGATCAATTGCATCCTCAAAATTAAACCCTGCAACTACAACTTCAGTCTTGTACTTGAAAACATATACACCATCAATCTGCACATCAACAAGTAATACAATCTCCTTTGGTTTTGGAGATTGAAGATTTTCAAAACACTATTTTGGATGTTTGAAATTGTAGGATTGAATCTGAGTATTCAAGAGTTCAATATCCTTTTCAAGTCTTTCAGCAAACAACTCGAGAACACAAATTTTAACTTCGGGAGAAAAGTTTCTCGATTTCAAAAAATGAAACACGGTTGTTAACAAAACTTCATAAATTTGAAAATCTGTTGATTCATCCTTGAATTCTTTTATAGATTCACAAGATATAGGATTTTCCACATACCTTGTCATCTTGAATCATCATCAATGTTCTGAAATCTAGATCCGTTGGTAGTGAAGTCGCTTTCAAACCTTGAAGCTCGAGATCTTGAACAATGGAGTCGCCAGGTGAATGGTACAAAATTCCTATGTTTGGCTTTTGTTCACCATCAGAAGTCAAATCTGAACTTGATATATTTTCTTGGAGAACTTGAAAACTCGTTCCCCAGTGGAGTCGCCAAAATGTTATCACTCTATAATTTCTCAGGCTAAGGGAGAAATTGATAGAGGTAACTATTTCAACCACTTGGAGTCTTGGATCTATCCCTCCAAGACTTAGAGAGGGCTCTCTCTGTATCATTTAGCTTGGTTTGGTGTAGGATATTAGGCTAGTTATGAGAGATCGAGGTTTTTGGTTTCTAAATGGTTGGTTTGAGACAACAAGGAGGACCATTGGGCAAATGGGGTATGTGCTTAAATATATGATTCACTCTCAGATCTAGACAAATATCCTATGCAGGGCAAGGTAGTGGAAATGCTGGATTGAATTAATCTTGAATGGTGTCAAATGAGGAAGAAATAGGGGAGGAAAAAGCCAAGCAAAGGAGCATTTAAGAATTCCTAAACTGAGATTTTAGAAGAGAAACATAAATATTATCAAGAACCAGATGCAGAGTATTTCTCCAATAAATTATGCTCTATTAATTTTCCTTTGACAATAAGAATTTGAAAACAAATGAAATGATAACTAGAAAAACACTTAACAAAGAAAATAAATGCCACCAACATCTCAACACAAGAATCCTGCCAACATCTTTCCTATTACTGATCGATCATTTCGAGATTACAGAAAAAACTTTCTGGAATGGCAAGGCCCATAGTCCAGCAAAGAAAAACCACTTCCTTCCAGGTCGAACCCCCCTCATCTTTTACATGTGCCTTCATATAGGTAAAGAAACTCTTGGTCTTCCAAACTCGAGTCCTCTCTCTGCTTTCTAAAAATAAAAAATGGTTACAATGTTTGACACACGTAAACTGTCTCTTAGAATAAACAAAATAGATTGTAACAGTAAATTAAAGGAAAATTAAATTTGGTAACTGCTGCTTGGTTGTCACGAACTTGCTGGAAGGTTGTTGATGCTTATCCCTCAAATTATGGAACTAATGGCCACTTGTCCCTTTGACTATTGGTCCTCTGTCTAGGAAAAAGAGATACTCTGCCACCTCCTTCCAAGTGTCATGTTCTGTTATTATGTATCTAAGCATAAAATCAGAGGTTTGATCCTCTGCCCACCGATATTTCTCTACCAAATTTGGAAATTAACCTCAAATCCTATCAACAGGTGTTTATTTCATGTCATGGACATCTAGGTGGTTGATTTCATTGAAAACTTGGATAAAATATGCTCTATCTCCATGCGCCAGAGGTTTCATTGATTAAATGGAACTCCCTATCCACTTTCCTCTAACTGCCTGAGAGGTGCCTCAAATGCATTACGTTTTTGGATCTGCCTCAAATGCTCCAGCTAAATTGGTGCCTTAATTGCCAGTAATGAGCTATATATTTGCAATAAGGATTCTGCATCATATCTCTCAGTTGCTTGTTTCTTGCTAACTGGAATATAACTTGTGTTTTTCTTGGATGCTTTGTGATATGGTCATTGCAAAGGCATTAGAGAATCCATTAACAGCTAGTGTTCTTTCCCACATGCTTGGAAAAGAAACAAAACTTGTGTTCTTTGTCAGTGGATAGATAATGTGTTCATAGAATTTAACTGATAGAACCAATACTTCAGGTGCTCGTCGCTCAATCATTTGGGCAAAATCGACATTGATAATTGATTTCATTGTCGGATAGAATAAATGAATCTGGTAATATTCAAATGTCGTTACCCTTCGACCTTGAGTTTACCCTGATGATATTTTGGCATTCTATGGTGCTAGGCACTTGGATGCTTGTTTTCCTAATGAAACCAATTGACAACACCTCTGTATGCAGGAAAACCCATCCCTACAAACATTTTATTTCTATTATTTCCAACATTCATAAGGTCGATAATAATCTGAGCTAAGGTTTTCTTTGTTTGAACAATTTATGGGAGAAACATCCCATGTGCCAGAATGAAAAGATATGCCCCTATTGTATGGTCTTAAACCTATTTTTTTTCCCTAAATAAGATTGAAATCAATCACAAATGTATTAGTGACCAAGATGTAAGGTACAGGACAAATCTCTCCCAAGTCAATAAACCTTCCTTGCTTCAAATAAATTTTCAATATTACGGCCTTCATTACCATATCAACATTCTTGAATTTTACATCTCCTGAACCCATTAACCTATAGAAAATATCCAAAACCTGTCACTGTGTGAAAGTATAATCACAAGGAACCTTGTATGCAAAATAGCGAATAGACTCTCAATAGCTTCAAGATGAAGTCTTTAGACATATTCAGATGTTGCAGAAAACAAAGAAAGATTGAGAAACTGACTGCTATTTTCTTAAGTTCCTTGACATCTAAAAATTCCAGGGAGATAACATATAGCATATAGTGTTAGATATCTAGTAACAAACTTTGAATTTTGATATGGCCTCTGGATGAATACAATTATGTCTATTCTGGAACATGAAGCATTTGATTGATATTTGGCACTCCTCATGACTTAGCTTTGTTTTCACACTCTATGTTATCACTGAAATTTCGTTTGCATAGGGCGACAAGAACTCCGCATCGTCAACACAGAAAAACAGTCGTTAATGGCACAAGGATTAATTCCACAGCACAGCAAAAGGGCCAAAACTATGCAAAATGGCCAAAAAATTACAAAGCGTTATGCACCCATGGGGTGTGCGTGCGTGCGTGCAACATATTCGTACTTGGAGCGCATATGCGCGGTTGTGGGGTGAAAAACCCGCGCGCCTGCCAAACGGCGCATTTATGAAACTGGTCGGCCTCCCAACCACTAATGGATCGGCTCCCAAGTCGATTTGACATCAAATCCGAGCTCAAT
>JZKD02S1617198.1:167972-194191 GCA_000966675.3 Picea glauca
TTTGTTGTTTTCTTTCTAACCTTTTACCATACAGCTGTCATGACTAGCAGAGCCCAACTAGGCATGTAAGCACTCACTTTTTGCTCATCAAACGACGAAAAGAGTGCAAACACTCTAGAAATTTCTTTTGAACACTTGGAGCCCCAAACCTGAAACTCAATAAATCTCCTTGGTGTTGCAGGCTCTGAGCTCTGGCGTTTTAGTTTATTGTGCATAAGTAATCTCCATCTGCTCCTGACACGCTGTGCATAAAGGTGTAGACTTGTGGGCTCGTTGAGACTACCTCTCGACTTGTGGCTTGGTGTGCTCGTGCTCCATGTGGATTTAATCTCGGGTGTTGTAGTGGTCGATGCTTAGCTCTAATATATGTGGGCAAAATGAATTGGATATCGAGTCTAAATTAGACCCAATGATTTTAATAAAAACAACTCGTTAATACTTTGTTGGTCAACATGCTTGATTTTGGTCAATTAATAAAAAATTTGTTGGGTTGAGCGCTTTCTGCCGATTTCACATTTTCATTATGTGCCATGACCATGCCTGAAATAGATATCAATCAAAATACTGATTCCCCTATCATTTATAGGGTCCTAACACACACTACAATTGGATTTTAGTTATGCTACCATACCTATGTTTGGTGGAGAACATCGAAGACTGTACATGGAAGTGAGCATGGCTTACTTGGTAAGTGATCATGAAAATCTTGGTCATCATCCCATATATGTTGTAGAAGATGAACTTGGTTCTTCTATTTTTCACATTGGTGACCAGATAGTTGAAACAACAGTTAGAAAAATCATACCTACAGTGGAAGAAAATGCAGAAAACCTTGTTTGGAAAATGCTCTTTGATGGGGCTTGTTACAAAAAAGGTTATGGTGTTGGGATTGTTTTTATTTCTCATACCATAGAATTTATTCCTCTGTCATACAAATTGGAATTTGATACAACCAACAACATCAGTGAATATGAAGCTCCGATGATAGGATTGAAAGCTGCTAAAAAGATGGGCATAGATAACATTTATGGTTTTTGAGATTTATAGCTTATCATCCATTAGATAAAAAAAAATTATCATACCAAACAACAGAGGTTAAAGAAATATAGAAATGAAGTGTGGGAATTTGTTTATAATTTCTTTTTGGCCTTTAATATCACTTTTGTACATAGAAATTTGAATCAGTACAAAGATTCTTTAGCACTTGCATCCAGTAATTTAAGAGCTCCCATTTTCCCAATTTAAGGTTTGAGATCGAGCTAAGACACAGACCCTCAATACTAGAAAACATTAAAAAAAATGGCAAGTTTTTAAAGATGATCAGGAAATTCAAAGGTTTTTGGAGACCATTGATGAGTTTTCTAATATCTCAATAGATCAGGATAATGAAAATGGTGATGTTGAAGTTCATGCTACAAATATCCTTGAAGATAGTATTGTTGGTCATAAAATTATTGAGTTAAAAACAAATCATCTCCCAAAGGACCTGGTTCCACTTGAGAGATTATTTGGCCATAATGATGTTTCAATAAAATATGTTATTCAAATAGAGGAGGATGAAGTGGTATACTATAATGGTGAAATTATCCAGAAAAATGTCAGAACAATAGAGTGACAGGTATGTCAATTTGATGTAACAATTTTAAGTTGTTTTTTGTTGGTCTTATGAAGACCTTAAGGTTTTCGATACATAGATTATGCAACAAAAGATTCCTTTAAATCCTAGATGGAAACCTTTTAAGAAGGAATCTAAAAATTCAATCCATTGTTGTTACCTACAATTGAAAAAGAAATGAAAAGGTTGTTGGATGCTAAAATTATAGTAGCGCTGAGATACTCAGAGTGGGTAGCTAATTTATTACCTGTCAAGAAAAAGAATGGAGAGATAAGGCTTTGTGTAGACTTCATAAATCTGAATAGGTTCTCCCTAAAGGACAATTATACATTACCTAAAATGGATCATATTCTACAAAGAGTAGTAGGGGAAAAAATGATTTCTATGCTTGATGGCCATTCAAGGTATAATCATATATCAGTAATGGAAGAAGATAATAAGAAGACAACTTTTACCACTCCCTGGGGCACTTTCATGTATGAAAATATTCCTTTTATATTAATGAATGCAGGAAAAGCATTTCAGAGAGCTATAGATATTGCATTTGTTGGTGATAAAGACAGATTTATGGTTATTTATATTGATGATATTACTTTGTTCTAAACCTCTGTTGATGAACACTTGCATCACTTGAAGAATACATTTAAAAAATTCAAGAGCTATGGTATATCATTAAACCATAAAAAAATCTCATTTTTCCATGGAAGAAGGAATTTTTTTAGGACATATTGGTTCACCAGAAGGAATCAAGATAGATCCTCAAAGAGTAAAGGCCATTCAACATATAGACATTCCAAGAAATAATAAGTCTATCCAATCTTTTGTAGGTAAAATCAATTTCATAAGAATATTTATACCAAATTTTGCAGAAATCATCAAGTATATTATTGATATGTTGAAGAAGGATGCAGAAATAAAATGGATACCAGAAGCAAAGGAATATTTTGAAAATATTAAGCAGGCTCTAATCCAGGCACCTATCCTCATCATCCCTAATTACTCTAAGGAGTTTTTTACTTTTTCATTTTCCTCTATAGACACTATAGTTGTTTTTATCTTACAAAGAAATGACCGGGGATATGGACAACCTATCTCTTTCTTCAACAAGACTCTCAGAGATTCTAAGCTAAAATATGATATTGTTGAAAAATAGGCATATGCTCTGGTGAAGGATTTAAAATATTTTAGGGTATATGTCCTACAATCTAAGATTACTGCATATGTTCCAAGTAGTGTATTTAAAGAAATTTTGGTCCAACCTGATTGTGAAGGACAGAGGGGGATGTGGATAGCTAAAATTATGGAATACAACTTGACTATAAATCCCAGTCATTTAATAAAAGGACAAGACCTTTCCAAATTGATGATAGAGTCAAATTGCAAAGAAATTGGATTATATCATTTCTCCAACAAATCACAGAATTCATCATTTCAGATTGAGGAAACTCACTCACAAGTAAGTAGAAAATATTTTTCCTCAGCATGGTACAAAAATATTATCTTTTTTCTGCTAAATCTTCAGTCTCCTCCTGATTTAGATAAATCCAAGTTCTAATCACTTAAATTAAAATCAGTGAAATATTGCATTATTGATCAAATCTTGTTTTGGAAATATCCTAATGGAATTCTGTTAAGGTTTTTTGATGAAGAGGAAGAAAAACATGTTTTCTGTGATTTAGACCAAGGTGTTTGCGGGGGATATCGACATTGGAAAGCCACTGCTTTCAAAATTTTAAGAGCAGGCTACTATTGGCCAGTATTTTTTTCTGACATATTTTCTCAGGTGAGGGCACATGAACCATGTTAAATTTTTGCAGGAAAACATAAACATATGTCTCTACCTTTAAAACCCATCATTTTTCATGGGCCTTATCAACAATGGGGCCTAGACTTCATTGGAAAAATCCATCATTCATCTTCTAGAAAACATAAATGGATACTCACAATAACAAATTACTTTAACAAGTGGATTGAAGAAATCCCAACCCAAAATGCAATAGACAAGGTAATCATGGATTTTCTTGAAGGGCATATTTTTTCTAGATTTGGTTGTCCTAAGAAGTTGGTTACTAACAATGCTCAATATTTCAAATCAAATTCAATGGTTGATTTTTGCAATAAATATAACATCAAATTGGTCCATTATACTCCTTACTATCCCCAAGGAAATGGGTTAGTATAATCATCTAATAAAAGCCTCATAAGGATTATCAAAAAATTACTTAGATAAAACAAAAGGTCACGGGATTCCAAATTAAAAAGTTCCCTATGGGATTATCAGATTAGTAATAAGAAATCTATTGGAACTTCCCATTTCCAAATGGTGTAAGGAACAGAGGTTGTCTTTCCAACTCAATTGGGTTTACCTATTCTTAAATTTCTACAAGAGGATTTAGAAGAACCAAATGACATTCAAAGGAGAGTTTTCCAAATGATAGAGGTTCAACAGACTAGAGAAAAGATGGATCAGAAAGTTGTTATTCATCATAGCAAAGTCAAAGCAACTTTTGATAAAAATACAAAGAAAGATATTTTCCAGGAGAGATATCTTATATGGAGATGGGAAGGTAGAAGAGAGGACAAATCTAAACATGGTAAGTTTGAAAATTTATGGTATGGTCCTTTCAAAGTATCTAGGGTCATGAACAACAATACCTTTCTCTTACATAATCTGGATGATAGTGAGATTTTAGGAGACCCAGTAAATGGGAAATTCATGAAACATTATTTCCTTTAAATCAGTCAGAGAGTTCATTTTGTACATTAGGTTTTACTTTTTGAGCTCAAATAACGACTCCATATACCCAATGGAATTGTTTCTTTACATTTTTGTGGTTTTGAATAAAGGATGATATAACAGGGAAATAAAGTGAATAAGAAGGATATGAAGGCATTGGTCAGTAGTGTTGATATTATAGTAGGTGCGGGAGGTATTTACCTCCACGTGTAAACCTGACGAGGATATAATACTCTGGGAAGCAAGAAGAAACCATAATGATTTGGCTAATAACCCTAGAAGACTTTTCTGCTCAAGAATATAATTTATATTAGGTTTTTAGCCTCCAAGAGAAGAATTCGGCCAGAAATAATAATATATACTGAATAGACAGATACCCAAAATGAGAAGTCGGACCAGGAAGTTAGCCATAATTAGTATAAATATAGGAGGCCAGTTCTCATTCTGGCAGGCAGTCTCAAAATTGTACAGAAGAACTTGTCCACACTGCAGTTGCCCAGTTTTTGTGTAGTTTTGGAGGAGAGTTGTCGTTGCAGCTGCTGCAGCTAGCATTTGTGCTTGGACTATCTCTTGGCTAGGGTTTGGACTATCTGATCATCTCTTGTTGATGCGCTATCCTTGGGGAAAGGTGTGCTACCCTTTGTTTGGCTAGCTAGCCTAGGGTTTCCTTCCAGAGTGATTCTCTGTCAAGGTTAAGGTGCTCGGAGGGTGGCTTCTACCTATGGTTGGGTGACAAGAGTATTGTCAATGGTAAAATGAGCACATTCACTTATATTCTAACAGGTTATGGGCCCACACCTCCTTAATTCAGTCTAATCGCTGGAAGGAAACATAGCCTTAAAGGATATTAAGCTCGTTGAAGAATTGTCGCTAGAGTTTCTAGAAGGAGCAGCCACCATAGCACTTTCGCTAGGGTTACTAGAAAGTGCAGTTGCAGAAACCCTAATCCTCTCCTTGAGATAGCTTAATTAAAGAGATTGACCTAATCTTTTGACATATCAGTGTGCCCTAGCCTAGCGCATCTCCTGGTACTCTCAGCAAGCTAAGACGTCAAGTTTGAGTTTGTGGTCAAATCTATGTTTTGACCAAGTCAAAGAGGCCATGACTTATTCTATGAAGTCAAAGAACAAGATCGATGGAGCCTCTAACTTCAGAGTGTGGAAGACAAGTATTGACCTCATCCTTGCCAAGAATAAAGTATTGGATATAGTGAAAGGAAATATCGTGGAACCAGAGTTTGAAGAAGGAAAAGAGAAGGAACCACAGAATGTTGCAGTTATGGAGAAGTTCAAGGACAGTGACATCAATTCCATGAGTATCATAGTGGATTCTATAAAATACCACTTGATACCCTACATCTCCCATCTTGACTCATCGAAGAACATGTATGATGCCATAACAAACCTCTTCTTAGTCAGAAAAATTGGACAAATAATGAGTCTGAAGAATGATCTCCATGACATGAAGATGAATGATGATGACAACATAATATCATACTTTGTGAGAATATCTCAGTTAAGATATCAACTACAATCTATTGAAGAGATCATTTCAGAGAGGAAATTGGTAAACATAGTACTCAATGGTCTTCCCAAGATGTGGGATGCATTTTCCGCAAGCATCAACACAAGGAAGGAGTATCTGACATTTGAACAACCTTGGACTTGCTATTCTCAAGAAGAATCAAGGATCAATGCAAAAGAGAAACCCCAAAAGAGGTACGATGATCAAGCCTTCACATGAAGATTCAAGAATTTCAAGAACAAAAGGAAGTTTGGTTCAAGGAGGAAGCCAAATCAAGAGAAAGATATTTCAGAAGTACAACAATTCAACTATCAAAAGTATGGTCACTACAAGAATCATTGTCCCAAGCTAAAGAAAAGGAAGGGGACACATGAAGCATCAGTTGCTGAAGAAAAGGAACCTACAAAGAAGACCAAGCAGGATGAAAGATATTTCTTCTTCTGAAGGTAACAATAATCTTCTTAGTTCTTGTACATATCTTGTTTGTATAATGTCTATACATATCTTGTATATCTATCTCTTAGAAGATAATATGTTCCAAGAAGAACTACACCTATGGAAGAACAACAAGATAAGGATTGGTATCATTCTACAAGTCAGACAATACACATGAAAGGATGAAATACATCATGTGGAAGCTATTACAAGAGACTTAGAAGAAGAAAGACAAAAAGAAGTCAACAACCAAGAGGTAATTGAAGAAATACCTATAACATTGTGTAGAAGAGAATAAGAATGTTGACGGAAGCATAGACTCTCCTAGATGGAGGGAGTCAACTATATATCACCAAAAATAAGAGCATGCATTCATACATGAAGCAAGAATTAGGAGAGAGATAATCCTATGATCCATTGAATATGATGAAGTATATATCCATGGTAGCAAACATGAAAAGTAGTACGTGTTCAATTCAACCTTAGAAGAAGACCTCTTCGAACAGAAGCTTTAAAGTATCCCTGGTTGTCCATCCACATCCATGATCATATGATGAAATAAAGAAATGGAATCTTTAGGGCATGGAATATACTCCATGGACCCAAGAGATAAATAAAAACACGAGGAAGAAACATGAAGATTCCAAGAAAGAGAAGCCAGAACAACCAGTCTGATGCAGGAGCATCGCCAACTCAGCAAGCGAGCCAGCACATCAAGCGAAAGTTTAGCTGGGGAAACAAACCCAAAATGTTGAAAATGCTTTGGGATTGTAGTGCAAGTCTTAAATGAATCCTTTATGAAGGAGCGCCTTTTGTAATGTATCAGACCTTGAGCCTTACGCTCTTATCTGAAGTAGATAGGAGGCATTTACTTTAGTTAATGTAGGAAGATAGGATTTTAATTCCATAATAGATAGTTTAGAGTTCGCGAGGGAAAATGGATATAGACACCCTCCTTTGTACATTGTAACATTATCAAGCATTCAGGAGAGAAGAGAAAGCAGAGAAAATTGTGAAGAATACCCATGTACAGGCGTTTGAATTAATAGAAGAAAGTTCTGATTCAAATTCATGGCTGGTGTTGTTTCTCTGTGTATATTGTTCATAAGCTTATGAATGTTTGTTTTCTTGATATTCATTTTCTTTGTATATGCTATGCATGAGATTTCATGTTTGAAACTGAAGTCTGAGAAGGAAGAGAATAAGTTTCAATTGTTTCTCTATCTAAGCCAGGAGATTCCTGCAAGGTGTGCAGTGGAATTCATCCGCAAGGAGTGCGTCGATGAAGGCTCGATAGTTTAACACTTGTTCTCATTCATCCAGAAGCAGAAGTGGGTTGTTAAAGCCGTGCAAGGCATGCGCAGGCTGAAGAAGAAGTCTTAGTTGTGAATCTAAGTGATGGAAGCTAAAGACTGCTGCTGCAGGAAGTGCATAGAGTTTGAAGGATTCAACGCTTGAGAAGTTGTTGAACGCCAAGGGAAAGGAGTGCACATAAATTCCTCTGAAGGATTCAAAGTAGAGAATCTCGGGAGGTTTAGCACCTTTGTGATATCGTGAAAGAGAGTCAGAGAGTTTTATTGAAGAAGGGTCAAGCTAGATTTACAGGTGCAGGTTTGGAGAGTAAGTCTTGAGAAGAAAGACGTAGCCATTTCAGAGAAATCCTTGAGGAAGAGGAATCAGCGGCCAGGATCCACAGAGGAGATTGACGAAGTCCCGTCAGCCGTCAGATCTCGGGGAAGTTGCGCAAGTTTTAAGCCTAGCGAACAAGAGAAGGAGTCAGGGAGTCATCGGGACTTGACTCATTGGAAGATCGGGGTTTCTGCGGTCGCAAAAGTCTCTTAGAAAGGAATCGCGATCCGCGAATTCCCGAAAGGATATCACCCGTTGATCACAATAGGGACACGTGGCCTGAGATCCCAAGGATCATGAAATCGGAGATCGGGGATTCCGGAGACGGGGGCTTTGTATGTTCACATTGCGATTTACGATTTTCGGACACGCTAGGAGCCATTGATCTGCTGGACGCGTGTCCAAGGATCTGGAAGAGTTGGTATTCGGAGTTTCAGGATTTCTGAAGGCAAGGAAATCGTTGCAATAGAAATTGAGATTCCGCGATACCTGATTGAGCGTGGAGGAGACAGTGACATGGAGGAGAGAGAGAGCTCTCACGTGCATAGGAGTTCGGCATATCGTGAGCTCGGAGGTTCACGAATTGGAGCCACAAATATTTACATCAAAGCTTGTGAGGTCGCGAGAGGCGATATCTTGGCAACGGTCAGGATTCGCGCGTGGGCCACAGAGCGAAATAAAGAGGGATAGGTGGCATCGGAAGTCGGGGATCGGAGATTCCAAAGGCGCGAGTTCCGCACATTTCAATTTCGCGAAGCCCGAATTTCTGATAGGGAACGGGCCGTAGTCTCATGGACTGGTAGGTCACGTGGGAAAGGAGTAGCCAGAGGGGCTAAGGCTATAGCGAGAATGCCTTCACGGATCGAGAATCGGGGATTCACGAGGTGAGAAAACTGTGACCTCGTATGTACCGATTTCCCGACAGAACAATCCCCGACAATAGGAAAGGAGCACGGGCGATATTCATCGGATTTCGGGGATTTTGAGACCCGAATGCAGGACTCGCAATCTTGCGAGGTCCTATTCTCTGATAGACAAAAGGAGATCATCAGGAAAGCATTCTGTGAGTGCAGAAAAATCCTGATAAGGGGTTTGAGGAGCACTTTAGCTCTTCGGGCCAGTGAAGAAGAAGGTCCTAGTGGTAGAAGATGTGCCCGAGTGGTGCGAGCTGCGTCAGTGTGGTATCAGAGGAAGATTTCTTGTCTGTATATTTCAGGCGAGAGAGCAGAAGAAGAGAATGAGATTCTTGATACATATCAGAGCAGCTTATTCTTTGCTTTCCATAGTAGAGGAGAAGAATCCACCATTCCGCCCAGAAGAGAAAGGCAATCACCTGATCCAGAGGACAGGGATGTGCAAAGAAGAGGTAGGCCGGCAGGGAATCCAGAGATGGAGAGGCAGATACGCGATCTCAGAGCGAGATTGGAAGATATGGAAGCAGCGCAGAGACGCACCACAAATACTGGAGATCTAAGTGACTCCGAAGGCGAAGTTGAAGCCGAGCCACAAGAAGAAGTTGCAGCTAAAGATGCAGCCAATGAGTGGTTGATTAAAGCCATTTCCAGAATGAGTTCAAAGACAAAAATGGACATTCCAACTTATGAAGGAAGTCTGGATGCAGAAGAGCTGTTGGATTGGACTAGAGCTCTTGACACCTACTTCGACTATGAGGATATCGAAGAGGACAAAAAGGTAAGGCATGTTGTCACGAAATTGAAAGGACATGCAGCATTATGGTGGGACGAGCTTCAGGCAGATAGACGTTCCAAGGGCAAGAAAAAGATCAAAAGATAGGATTGAATGATTGCGAAGATGAAGGCAAAATTCATCCCAAGGGATTATCAAATCACACTGTTCAGGAGAATGCAGAACCTGAGATAGAAGTTGATGACAGTGAAGGAGTATACTAAGGAATTCTACAGGCTCAATATCAAAGCAGGTCATCGGGAGAGTGATGATGAAAAATTTTCCAGGTACATGAATGGCTTAAGATACGATATCCAGGACAAGATGAGTATGACAACCATCAGAACGATGGAGGATGTGTATCAGATGGCATTGAAAGCCGAAGAGAAGCTGAGCCGTAAGCCAGGACAGCGAGGCCGAGGTAGAAGTCAGCCCAAGGGTAAATTAGTTGCCCAGGATAAATACCAGAAGCCCAAGGAGGAGTGGAAGAGACCTCAGGGTAAAGTTGAAAGAGGTGGAACCTCACAGCGAGGGCCACATGCTGAACAGAGAAGGCAGAAAAATGATCAGCGAGGAGATTATGTTGATGCAAACACTCTTCCTTGTACTAGAGGTTGAGGTAGAGGAAGAGGTGGAGTCATCACATGCTACACATGTGGGAAGGATGGGCACAAAGTGGTTGATTGTTCAAATAGAAAGAAGGATGGAGGAGAAGTGCACATCGCCGAGGCACAGAGGCGAGATGCTGAAGCAGAAGACGCAGAAGACGGTAGGTCATTGATGATGCATAAAGTTCTCTTAGCACCCGAGAAGGAGGTGGAGGACACAACTCAAAGAAGTAGAATTTTTAGAACTGCATGCAAGACCAAAGATAGGAAATGCAAAGTTATCATGGACAGTGGTAGCACCGATAATCTCGTTTCAACCGAGATGGTGGAGAAACTAAAGCTGGAGACGACTGATCACCCGATTCCATATAAAGTTTCATGGCTATAGAAGGGACATCAGGTGAGTGTCACTAAACAATGCTTAGTTGACATTAAAATAGGGGGATATAATGACCAGATTTTATGTGATGTCATTCCCATGGATGTTTTCCATTTACTGTTGGGAAGACCATGGAAGTATGATAGAAATGTGATCCATGATGGGAAAATTAATACGTATACCCTGGAGAAGAATGGGAGAACACATATGTTACTTCCGATCAAAGATAAGGAGGTAAAGATGGAAGTGAACAATAGGGTACTTCTCATGAGTGGGAAGGAGATTCTTACAGAAGTTAAGAAGAAAGAAGATCCACAATTCTTTGTGGTCAGAAAACCCAAAATCATTTTGACTAGCACAAGAGTGGATGATTTTCCGGAAGAAATTCAGGAGCTACTTGAAGAGTTCGCTGATATAGTGGTGGATGAATTACCTCATTCGTTGTCGCCAATGAGGATCATAAGTCACCACATAGACCTTGTACCGGGAGCTAGTTTTCCAAATAAGGTTGCGTACAGGTTGATGCCTCAGAAGAATGAGGAGGTTAAGAAGTAGGTCAAGGAGTTATTGGACAAGGGATTGGTCAGTGAAAGTTTGAGTCTGTGTGTCGTTCCAATGGTACTCAGCCCAAAGAAAGATGGAGGCTGGAGAATGTGCACCGATTCCAGAGCCATTAACAAGATCACCATCAGGTATAGGTTCCCATTGCCAAGAATGGATGACTTGATGGACTATTTAAGTGGAGCCAAATTTTTTTCAAAGGTCGATTTGAAAAGCGGATACCATCAAATTCGCATGAGGGAAGGCGATGAGTGGAAGACAGCCTTCAAAACCAACGAAGGGTTGTACGAATGGCTAGTCATGCCATTTGGCTTGACGAATGCGCCAAGTACATTCATGAGGCTAATGAATGAAGTGCTGAAGGAATTCATTGGTAAGTTTGTCATTGTTTATCTAGATGACATATTGATTTTCAGCAAAACTAAGGCAGAACATCTGAAGCATTTAGCTGCAGTAATGAGGAAGCTACATCAAGAGAAGTTGTTGATCAACATGAGAAAATCTTCATTTATGAAGACAAAACTCATTTACTTAGGGTTTGTCATATCGTCAAATGAATTGAAGATGGATCCAAGTAAAGTGGAGGTAATAAAGAATTGGGCATCACCAAGAAATGTTTTCGAGGTGAGAAGTTTTCATGGACTGGCGAGTTTCTATAGGAAATTCATCCGAAATTTTAGCGGAATCAGCGCAACGATGATGGACACAGTTAGGAAAGGACATAAATCTTTTCATTGGACTGAAGAGGCAGAGAAAAGATTCAATCTGTTGAAGCGTAAGATCACATAGCAACCGGTGTTGGTGTTGCCATCTTTTCAGAAGACATTTCAGGTGAAATGTGATGCAAGTGGCTTTGCCATAGGAGCGGTATTGAGTCAGGATGACAGACCAATTGCTTATTTTAGCGAGAAGTTGAATGGGGCAAAGGAAAAATACTCCACATATGATAAAGAATTTTATGCCATCATACAGACATTGAGAAAATGGAGACACTATTTGATTCCAAGGGAATTCATTTTATATAGTGATAATCATGCATTGCAGTATCTAACTCAGTAGGAGAAATTAAATCAGAGGCATGTTAAATGGGTAGAATACATGCAGAATTTTACATTTGTTATCAAACATATTTCAGGTACTGCTAACAAAGTGGCTGATGCTTTGAGCAGGAAATGTTTGTTGTTGCAGGAGTTCAAAGTCAAGACTTTAGGCTTTGATGATCTCAGGGAGATGTATGCAGGTGATGCAGATTTTGCAGAAGCGTATGGAGCAACCGAGAATCCAGTTCTCAGAGACAGAAGTTAGTGGATAGATTACATGATCCAAGATGGATTGTTGTTCAGAGGAAATCAATTTTGTATTCCAAATTGCTCCATGAGGGAGAACTTGTTGAAAGAAAAGCACAATGGAGGCTTAGCAGGGCACTTTGGCCATGACAAAACATTCGCGAAGCTGAGCGAGTCATACTTTTGGCTAGGGATTTGGTCAAAAGTTAAAAGGTTTTTTGACAGATGTAGAATTTGCCAACATTATAAGGGAAAAAAACAAAATGCAGGTTTTTATCAGCCATTGCCCATACTAGAGAGGCCATGGGAGGCGATCAACATGGATTTTGTACTAGGATTGCTGAGGATACAAAGAGCACATGATTCGATCTTTGTGGTGGTTGACAGGTTTTCAAAGATGGAACATTTTATCCTATGTCAGAAGACCAGTGATGCGACTCACATCGAAAATTTATTTTTCAAAGAGGTTGTTAAGCTTCATGGATTGCCGAAAAGCATAGTTTCGGACAGGGATACCAAATTCATTAGACATTTCTTGAGGACACTCTGGAAGAACATGGGAACTAACTTAATGTTTAGTTATGCCTATCATCCATAGACAGATGGGCAGACATAAGTGGTCAACAGAAGTCTAGGGGACTTACTGAGGAGCTTAGTGATGGAGGACCACAGCAGATGGGATAGCGTATTTCCACAGGTAGAATTTGCCTACAATGATTCGGTGAATCGAAGCACAGGGAAAAGTCCATTTGAGATAGTATATGACAGACAGCCGAAAGGTGTTTCGGAGCTAAGGGATTCGGAACAAATAATTACTCAGAGTGCAAGCACTGAAGAATTCACTGAGGTAATGAGGGAACTTCACAGCAGGGTGAAGCAAC
The DNA here is from genome assembly GCA_000966675.3 of Picea glauca. Lineage (NCBI taxonomy): Eukaryota > Viridiplantae > Streptophyta > Pinopsida > Pinales > Pinaceae > Picea > Picea glauca. Next base: position 181,314 of record JZKD02S1617198.1, read on the forward strand.
GACTGACAGAATCGAACCAGGAGTACAAGCACAGAGCGGATCAGAATCGGAGACAAATTCAATTTGAGGTTGGCGATCTAGTTCTGGAACATCTAGAACATCTGAGGAAGGAAAGGTTCCCAAGGGGAACATACAACAAGTTGAAAATGAAGAAAATTGGGCCATGCAGAGTCATAAAGAAATTAGGAGAAAATGCTTATGAAATTGAATTGTTGGCTGAGATCGGAATATCTCCGACATTCAATGTCTCAGACTTATATCCCTATAAGGTTGAGGAAGCAGGAGCTGAGAATGATGAACAACCCGAAATCCAGTGGCAGAAGCAGATGCCGACTGCAGAAAGGCCACAAATGGAGCGTATACTTGATAAAAAGGTGAGCAAGAAGACCAGGCGAAAGCAGTATTTTGAGTATCTGGTCAAATGGAAAAATCATCCAGTGGAAGATGCCAGCTGGGATTCATAAAAATTGATTCAAAGGCATGGACAGAGCGTGTAGGAGCTCATGGACAGAGGGCCATGAAAGTTTTCAAGCCGAGGAGTATGATGTAGGAGCATCGCCAACTCAGCAAGCGAGCCAACACATCAAGCGAAAGTTCAGCTAGGGAAACAAACTCAAAATGTTGAAAATGCTTTGGGATTGTAGCGCAAGTCTTAAATGAATCCTTTATGAAGAAGCGTCTTTTGTAATGTATCAGACCTCGAGCCTTACGCTCTTGTCTGAAGTAGATATGAGGCATTTACTTTAGTTAATGCAGGTAGATAGGATTTTAATTCCAGAATAGACAGTTTAGAGTTCGTGAGGGAAAACGGATATAGACACCCTCCTTTGTACATTGTAACATTATCAAGCATTCAGGAGAGAAGAGCAAGCAGAGAAAATTGTGAAGAACACCCATGTACAGGCGTTTGAATTAATAGAAGAAAGTTCTGATTCAAATTCATGGCTGGTGTTGTTTCTCTGTGTATATTGTTCATATGCTTATGAATGTTTGTTTTCTTGATATGCATTTGCTTTGTATATGCTATGCATGAGATTTCATGTTTGAAACTGAAGTTTGAGAAGGAAGAGCATAAGTTTCAATTGTTTCTCTATCTGAGCCAGGAGATTCTTGCAAGGTGTGCAGTGGAATTCATCCGCAAGGAGTGCGTCGATGAAGGCTCTATAGTTTAGCACTTGTTCTCATTCATCCAGAAGCAGAAGTGGGTTGTTGAAGCCATGCAAGGCGTGCACAGGCTGAATAAGAAGTCTCGTTTTTGAATCTGAGTGAAGGAAGCTAAAGATTGCTGCTGCAGGAAGTGCGCAGAGTTTGAAGGATTCCACGCTTGAGAAGTTGTTGAACGCCAAGCGCAAGGAGTGTGCATAAATTCCTTTGAAGGAGTCAGAGTAGAGAAGCTTAGGAGGTTTAGAACCTTTTTGATATCGTGAAAGAGAGTCAGAGAGTTTTATTGAAGAAGGGTCAAGCCGGATTTACAGGTGCAGTTTTGGAGAGTAAGTCTTGAGAAGAAAGATTTAGCCATTTTAGAGAAATCCTTGAGGAAGAGGAATTGGTGGCCAGGATCCACAGAGGAGATTGATGAAGTCTCATCATCCATCAGATCTCAGGGAAGCTGCGCAGGATTTAAGCCCAGTGAACAAGAGAAGGAGTCAGGGAGTCATCGGGACTTGACTTATCGGAAGATCGGGGTTTTTGCGGTCACGAAACTCTCGTAGAAAGGAATCACGATCCGTGAATTCCCGAAAGGATCTCAGCCATTGATCACAACAGGGACACATGGCCTGAGATCCCAAGGATCGTGAAATCGGAGATCGGGGATTCCAAAGACAGGGGCTTTGTATGTTGACATCGAGATTTGCGATTTTCCGACACGATAGGAGTCGTTGATCAGCGGGACGCGTGTCCAAGGATCTGGAAGAGTCGGTATTCGGCGTTTCAGGATTTCCGAAGGCAAGGAAATCGTTGCAATAGAAATTGCAATTCCGTGATACTCGATTGAGCGTGGAGGAGACAATGACGTGGAGGAGAGAGAGATCTCTCACGTGCATAGGAGTTCGGCATATCGTGAGCTCGGAGGTTCACGAATTGGAGCCACAAAGATTTACGTCAAAGCTTGCGAGGTCGCGAGAGGCGATATCTTGGCAATGGTCAAGATTCGCACGTGGGCCACATAGCGAAATAAAGAAGGACAGGTGGCATTGGAAGTCGGGGATCGGAGATTCCAAAGGCGTGAGTTCCGTGCATTTTGATTTTGCGAAGCTCAAATTTCCGATAGGGAATGGGCCGTAGTCTCGTGGACTGATAGGTCACGTGGGAAAGGAGTAGCCGGAGGGGCTAAGGCTGAATGCCTTCGCAGATCGGGAATCGGGGATTCACAAGGTGAGAAAACTGTGAACTTGTATCTATCGATTTCCAGACGGAACAATCCCCGACAATACGAAAGGAGCACGAGCGAATATTCATCGAATTTCGGGGATTTTGAGACCCGAGTGACTCACAATCTTGCGAGGTCCGATTCTCCGATAGACAAAAGGATATCATCAGGAAAGCATTCTGTGGGTGCAGAAAAATCCTGATAAGGGGTTTGAGAAGAACTTTAGCTCTTCGGGCCAGTGAAGAAGAAGGTCCTGGTGGTAGCAGACGTGCCCGGGTGGCGCGAGCTGTGTCACAGTCATTGCATCAAGAATCAGAAGATTGCTAGCCCAATATGAACTCAAAAAAAGCAATCAAGCTGAGGAACTGAAAGTTGTGATGAAGAACTGTGTATGGAAGACTTATGAATGAAACCATTGGGAGAACTAGAACTAAAGGTTCTCCCAAATGGAGGGAGAAGACTATGATGATTACTTATTCCAGTAAACCAAACATATCTCTACATGATTCATTATATCATCTACAACATCCTTGAGTTGGAGTTCTACATCAGATAAATGAAAAGACTAATTGAACAAAGAGCGTATGAAGAGCAACCTCAAGACATTGAGGTATACCAGAAAGAGACCCTTGTATGCAGATGGAAAAAGATAGCTCGGTGGAGAACCTCCAGTGCACAGCAGAAGCATGGTGAAGATTTTCTATATCAGATATATTGTATCAAGATGATTACTCAGTAGATTAGATCTCATGATGACAGAAGAAGTTCCAAATGGATATGTTCCAGTTTTCCAACAATGATATACTTTATTTATCAGAGCTACATGAAGCCTTCAGAGAAAACTAGTGTTCCATACTAAAGTACATTTGAAATCAAACATTACATTATCCACGATGAAGTCCAGAAAGGAGAAAGTGGTTCTCCAATACATATCTCCACAGATGAGCAGATAAGCAGACATTTTGGTAAAGATTCAATCCAAGATGAAAGAGTTTACGTACTCAAGCTGGAGCAAGTGGAGACGAATTCCTTATTGAAAAAGAAAGAGATGGCTCCCAGGTTGGGAGGGAGCACTGATATGTATTGATTTATGGATAGTCATTTTTCAATTCAAAAAATGGTCCAGGATGAGCAATTTCCTTTCTAGTTCGGAAAGTGGATTGAGATTTCTGGCGGACAACGATTTCCCATTCTGGTTAACATGGGAAATGGTCCAGATTGATGATGTATCATAGAAAACGACTTCCCATTGTGGTTAATATGGGGTGTGGTCTAAGGCAGTCTCTCTTCTTGAGGGTTACTAAAAAAGACTGGCCCGCCTCACCGAACAACGATTTCTCATTGTGGTTAACATGAGGAATGGTCTATTTTGGAGGTTGATACATGATAGTCTTTTCCTCTTGTGGTTAACAGAGGAAATGGTTCGGACAATCATTCCTTAGGGTTTATACATTCTCTTCAAGGTGCACTTTTATTAGTGTAGGAGGAATGGCCCAGGGTGGGGAATGGTCCAGGCTCAATAATTAGGGACAAACATTCCTTAGGGTTTATATATTCTCTCCATGGTGCACTTTGATTAGTGTAGGAAGAATGGCCCAGGGTGGGGAATGGTCCAGTTTCAGAAATCAGGATAGTTATTCTTCCTTGCTTGAGAAGAATAGACCAAACAACTCATCATTGATGTTTTACCTTTTTGAGGGAATATATGCTTTGAGATCTCACAGATGTGAATGAAATATTGGCCCAGATGATTCATTTTATATCATAACATTTTTACTGTGTAGGTTGATATCAGATGATTGTTATGAAGACTGCATGACAGTAGATGTATACTATTGTGGTGGATGTGTTCCACCATTTCTGACTATACGTTACTGATCAAGTACTTGTGTGCTACTTGGTGTGGTAGTGTACCACTGGATTGTAGTTATGTACTACTATGGATAGACACAGTTGTGTTCTATTTTGTACTGATTTCCCTGAAGACTATCAATAGTTTATTGGAAACAATTATCAACCAGATGAATGATGAACAAAGATTTTCCATGTAGAAAATGGTTTAGAACATTTATTCTTCTAGATTAGAAGAATGGCTCTTGTATCACTCTTTGGAGTGAGCATCATGTCTGATTACTTAGATAGAGTATGGTTTTGAGAGATGATGCAACTGATGATGATAATGGTGCTCATGATCTAGTCATGATCTAGTCTATATAACTATGTTGATGCTACCGGGTGAATGGTATGTTTTGTGCTCAATACCATTACCTGTAATACCTCCCTAGCTAGGAGGGAGTGTTGATATTATGGTAGCTGCGGGAGGCATTTACCTCCACGTGTAAACCTGATGAGGATAGAATACTCTGGGAAGCAAGAAGAAACCCTAGTGAGTTGGCTAATAACCCTAGAAGACTTGTCGGCTCAAGAAGATAATTTATATTAGTTTATTAGCCTCTAAGAGAAGAATTCAGCCAAAAATAATAATATATACTGAACAGAAAGATACTCATAATGAGAAGTTGGCCCAGGCAGTTAGCCAAAATTAGTATAAATACAGGAGGCTAGTTCTCATTCTGGCAGGAAGTCTCAGAATTGCAGATCATCACTTGTGCACACTGTAGTTTCCCAGTTTCTGCGCAGGTTTGGAAGAGAGATGACGTTGCAGCTGCTGCAGCTAGCAGTTGCACTTGGACTATCTCTTGGCTAGGGTTTTGATGCAGGAGCATTTCTCCATGCCATCCAGCCAGCCAGCCAGCCAGCCACATCAGTGCGCATGCATTCAAATGCTAAAAGAGAGGTGCAACCTCATTTGAATTTGAAATGAATGTAATTAAATGTGCTTAGGCTGTTGAGCCAGGGAAACCATGCCTTTGAGCAGGTGTTAGATAGGATTGGCCTTTATTGTAGGTCGGCTGAGATCTAGGTCTGATTCTGGACTAGACAGCCCATTCAATGTAATTGAATAGGGTAGGTGAGTTCTGGAGGGTTGCGCTAAGAGCCCCTCAGGTAAAAGAGATTTCAAATCTCATTTTTGTAGTGGAATGATAGAGAAGACAGGAGCCAGAGAGAGCTCAGGAATTGTAATTACAGGCATTTGCCATTAGTTAATAAAAACAGAGTAGTTTTTCCTGCATATTCTGTGTATATGGATGTTTGTGTGTGTTCCCTATGTATGTTGTGAATGTGTGATTGTTGATGCATTTTGCAGGAGTTGGTGTGATTTCAGGTTGAAGGTCTTTGAGGCTTCACAATAGGAGGGTGTGACAGAGCGTTGAGGGTTCTGAGAGCCGTGCACAGAGGATACACTTCTAAACTCTACGGAGTTAGACAAAGATGTGCTGAGGCACAAAAGTTGAAGTCAACAACTCAGAGGAGAAGACCTCAAGGTTGTTGAATACATTGGAGGTGAAGTTTTGTGGAGGAAGACATAGTTGCAGACAGAGTCATGGAGGATTTTGTAGGGCTCTTCCAAGTGGGCATTGAGCATGTGTACAGGAGTGCACAAGGGAGGAACTCTGTGGAGAGTTCAGAGGAAACAGAATCAGTGAGGATTCTGGAAGGGCTCTGCCAGGAGGGCATCGAGCAAGTGCATAGGTGCACATAGAAGGACAGAATTGTTGGAGGTTCTGGGAGAAAAGATACTCCGCCAGGAGGGCATCGAGGAAGTGAGAAGGCAAGCACAGAAGAGAACAGAGAGCTCTTTGAGTTCTTCCAATTGGAGGAAGAGTCCACTAAGGGACCTTTACTGAGTTACTGAATAACTAGAAGGCTCAAGAAGGAGGGTATTTGAGCAAACAGATAGCCAGGAAGGCACTTTATTCTCCATCTGTGGGAGAAGGAAGGAAGATAAAATCCCCTAAGGGGTCTGAGTGGTTGCGGAAGCTCAGAAGAGATAGCACATTGTGTGCGCGTGAAGACTCTACAGGAGAGCAGATGTCAGAATCCTTTAAGGATTCGAGGATAAGAAGCTCAGGAGAAACAACGTGGTATATGCGCGAAGACTCTACAAGAGGTAGAGGTAAAATCTCCAAAGATTTGAGGAGAAGCTCAGGAGGAGCAGTGACAGTCGTTCGATCGCAGAAGAGAACAAATATGGACCGTTGAAGGTTCACGTCCAGGGGAGTTCAGGAGAAAAGCACAGGAGAGGAGGACCGACAGCCGTCGGATCCCTTATAGAAATCCTATCAGCCGTTGGATTAGGAGAAACTGCACAGAGGATTACGCACAGGAGCAGGTGCGCAGGAAGCTCGGGAGGAGTAACCTAAGCCGTTGGATGAGCCGATAGGATCTGGACCATTCGTTTGGGAGTGGATGCGTGTCACAAGCTTACCCACATCGGGAACTCGGGTATCGGAAGCTGGAAGAGGAAGTCACTCAACTTCATGAGTGGCGAGGAGGTGAGAGTTCCATGTGTGGAGCCTAGCTGATGTCATCTCGGGATATCAACACTCAAGAACGGTGTGGAACCAAAGGAGTCGACAGGTGGACAAGTGGCACCTCGCATCTCGGAAGCTCGTGAGTGGAAGAGCCGAGGATTGGGTGTTAAAGGTCACGAGGTGCAAGGACACGAGGTAGCAAAGTGGCAAGAAGATTGGAGCCATCCGTTGGTAGAGGGCACGTGGTAGAGATCGAGAGATCTCGCGGACTTGGGAGTTCACAGGGTGAATGCCCAAGTGGTTGGTGTTAAAAGTCGCGAGGCATGAGGACGCGAGGCGGCGAAGTAGCGAGGAGATCTGGATCGTCCAATTGAGAGGACGCGTGGCAGAGATAGAGAGATCTCGCGAACTCGGGGGTTCGCAGGTTGAAAGCCCAAACGTTGGGTGTCCCAAGTCGCGAAGACGTGAGGGGCGAGAAGAAGATAGTCATTGGATTTGGATCGGGAAAGACCGTTGGATCCGCACGTGGGATCGTGCATCGGAGCCTCGGGAGAAAAGGCTCGAGAGTTTGGTCACGAGGATTGCGAGGTCGTGGGGAGTGAGATTCCAACCGTTGGAGGACAGGTGGCCATAACAAAGTAGCGAAGTGGAATACAGGTGGCATAAAGACCTCGAGATCTCGCCGCGAGAAGCCTCGAAGTATTGGTGTTAGGATTCACGAGTTGCGAGGTCCGAAGTCTCGGTGAGACAAAGGGCCGTTTAAAAGTCAACTCTCGTGTGCCTCGGCACTTCGACACATCGGAGGTCGAGAGTTGGAAAATCAAGGGGTTGAAATAGCGAGTCGCGAGGCTACGAGGGAGGTAAGGCCACGGACACGGGAGTAGTGATCAGATGGTGGAAGCTTAGCCAGGAGGGCTAGTGCATAGGAGTTGAGAGCTCATTGGTAATTCGGGGATCGTGGATTCACAAGGACAGAGGTTTGCGACCGTGGAAAGTCTGAAACCCCGATGCCCGACAACAGCTTCCTGTGGGGAAAATGGTCATGGTAAGGTGCAGAGGCCGTGCAGGTGAACGAAGGACCTGTGGATTGGGTCATATTTTGACACGGATTCCACTTGGGAATCTAAAGAGCCGCTTCAGCTCAATAGTGGGATTTTGATCGATCCTGAGAGCGGGTGAGTCGAGGGAGTCAACCCGGCCTACGTCAGGTTTGGACTATCTTATCAACTCTTGTTGATGCGATATCCTTAGGGAAAGGTGCGCTACCCTTTTTTTGGCTATCTTCTCATAATTTTCTATAGGATTGTATCATTGTTATGGCACCAAAAAAGAGTGGTTAGATAACCATATTGGAGCCTGAAGGGATAGAATTTCTCGAATCATTTCCTTAGATGGCACAAAAATTCAAGGATGTTGGTTGGTTCGGCTTCTTCTCGACATTCCAGGGACATGAAGAGCATATATCTATGACATCTGCACATAATTTCGATGGTTTCAAATCTATAGTTGGTAAACTTTTGATGCATGTGATAGAGCATTCCATAGCTAAATCTTGCAGGTTACCAATATATGGGGAAAGATGGTGGAATAAATAAAAGGTAGTCATGGAGTTTGTAAACTATTTTTTTATTCCAGAAAAGGAAAACCCCAATTGGAGCCAGGGTATCCCGCACAGTTGGGTGAGGAAATAATGGCACACTGCTCTGTTGATTATCCACAGGTACATTACATGTGAAGACATATTTTCTCTGGTCCATCTTTATCATATTAGACTGTTGATCCATGTAAATGGTGATTACCCTCTTAACCTACCTTATTTCTTATTAAAACGTTTATTCAAGATGTTTAAGAGGATTAAGTCACACCCTACAACAACAAAAAACAATCTTTTTCATCAAGAGTTGATCAGAACATTAGTAGTATTTTCCTTAAGTGAAGTTCAAAGGTCTTGGGACTGATTAATCCATTCATTAAAACCTAATTTACAGACAACTACGTCTAAAATTTTCAAGGAGAAGAAACCTATTAAAGAGAAACAAATATATCAAGCCACTGAGGTTTTGATAAAAGAAAATTCCCCTCTATCTAGGGTAACTCATGTTGGAAAGAGAAAATTACAAACCCAATAAGTTATTGGTGATTTTCCTATGGGTAAAATTAATGAGAAAGGAACTACCAATCGAGATAAAAAAATTAAAATGCATGAAGAGAATGACATCCATTTTGATCCAGATATAAAAAGGGAATTTATGAACATGAAAATTACATCACAAGTCTAGTTCAAAGTCCATCTAAACAAAAGAAACAACCTATAGGAAAGAAGATTGCAAAAGGTAAGAAACAAAGTAAGAAGAAAACACCTGTACCTAAATGTCCTAGAATAAATTCTACCAAAGATGCAAATAAATTCAGTGCTTCATCCTTCCATCAAGAAGGATAACCTCATAATAATAGAAGACAACTCATAAGACTCCAAGAAATAGATCAAATAACAGGGTTTGGCATCTTCTTTACATAGGTCAGAGAAGGAATCTGAAGAACAAAATAAGAAATGTGAAAAGGGAAAGTAGATTGCACAGTACTCAATAAGATCTGTGACCAGTGACACTACAAAGTCAACTTCAGTATCTGAATCTACATTTAAAGGAACAGATGCAGTTAATGATTAGAGAAATGATTTTTTCCCATAACTAGATCAGTTGCAAGATCTTCTAGAAACCAGAGATTGAGAAAGCACATAAGAAGAAGACCTTAGTACTAGGCTCTCTTGAAAATATGTAATTAAACTAAGGAAACCCCAACCTTCAATAAACCCCAGTAGAGGAATATCCATAATTCAAGGTGGAAGCAAGGAAAGAAAAAGGCATAGTAAAGGAGTTGTAGAGTATGATTAAGCAATTGAAGAAAGAAAAATATTTTGTTGAGAAATGGAATGTTAAATAACAAGAAAAGATACAAGATTTCAAAAGGAAGAGGAAAGAGAAGAAGGCATTAGTAAAGGAGGTAAGAGAATCCAATATAAGATTATATTGGCATAATGTTGTGCTAACAAATAAGCTCAAACAAAGAGAAACCAGGGCTTTTGCAGTCATCATACCATGATATTCAAGGAAATTATGTCTTAGTTTTGATTGCTCAATGCTATTACTCAGAAAGTAAAGATGAGAAGTTTGGTTCTTAGTGCTAGTTTCAAATGGAAATTTTTAATATCTCAAATGAATCAACTCAACAAGATAACATTCCTCTTTTTGTGGGATTTTCCAATTTTATAAATCTGTTTCCTAATTTATTTTCGGATTGGTTGTTGAGCCTACTACAATATAGGCATTAGAAATGCTCTTATGATATTTATAATCCTAGGAAATAGTCATTGACATGATCCTATTGTAGAACTATAAACTAAAAAACAAGATCTACAAGAGTACTCTATGTGCTTTAAAAAGACACTGGAAAGATTGTATGGGGGTCGATTAGTTGGCCATTCAAGGACCTTTTTTGTAAAAAACTCCACTCTAAGACAAGACTATTTCATATTGGTACTAAATGGAAAAGGCATGTTGATGGTCATATCTTCTTTCATATCTTTATCTGTTTCTTTTCTTACTTGAATACATTTATTCTATTGCAATGCATATGATTTCTTGATTGTGGGTGACAATGAAAAGTTTATTATTTTTTTTCATAATTAAGATTTTTTTCAAGTACATGTTCTTGTTTCTGAATGATATTTTGAAATAAGAAATCCATGTGTGAGTTGACAAACTGGATACCCACATACCTTCCTTTATTTATTTACCTTACCATCTAATGTATTAAAGTGTCTACCATTTACTAAACTAGTGGGATTTTTACTTTCTTTTACATTGAGTTATATGTTTATTTGAATCCTTGAACCACATTTCAACCATTTTCTAAAAACCTATTTAGAAAACCCTTAATAAATACCATTGCAATAACCTGATAATGCCCTAGCTTTCCATCTCACAGTCAAGTGCAACTTTAGGGACTAACAACTATCATTACCACCTAATACTACTTCAAATATTTAGGTATTACTATATTTCTAAATTTTTATGGAACCATGGCATGGAAGGACTAAATTGATAAAATTATCACAAGAATCCAAAGTTGGGGAGGTCGTTGGATCAATCCAGCTGGAAAATATATGCTTCTAAAATCTTTCCTCTCTTCACTCTCCATCTTCCAGTGCTCTGGCCTTGTTTCTTCAAAAGGCTCTTGAATTTTTTTATAGAACTCTTTGAAGTTTCCTTTGGGCTGGAGGAAAAACAAAAACTAAAAAATTTCACCTCCTCAATTGGAAACAAGTTTTTCAACCCCGAAACAAATGAGTAATAGTTATCGAAGATCCTATTCTAATGAACACTTCTTTGGGAGAAAAGATAGCTTGGTGTATAATCAAAGGAACTACATATTGGTGGAACTCAACTCTTATAGCCAAATATTTCAACTCTTCAATGTTACGATGCCTGGACACCCTCCCTTCCCCTCTCCATTGTTCCCCAATTTGGTGTCTCCTAAAACATGTGTTCCCCCTTATCAAATATAAAATCTCCTCGGCCCCGAGAAATGAAGCCCACATAAATGTCTGGATCGATCGTATCTTGGATCTTGAGCCTTTGAACAGTCAAGAGTCCCTCTGTCCCCTAAACTACTGGTGTTATACCAAAGGTCTCTTCCTTCTCAAATATTTATGCCTCTAGAACTCTGATGGGGACTGGACAAACTGGAAACTGTCGAACACTCCTGATCACCTACGATCCATGCTCTCCACCTTTTTCAATAAATTATTCGGTTGTTCTCCCACCCATCACTCCTTACCCGATTCTCGTAGTTGGGGATCCACAATATTTTATGTTAAAGCAGGTTATTCTCTCTTGCAATATTATGATCAGACCCCCCCAAACTCCAAAATTTGGAAATAAATTTGGTCTAGCCCCTCTCTTCCTAAAGTAAATATCTTGTGCTGGATGATGGTTCATGGAAAAATACTAAGAACAAAAAACTTGCAAAAACATGGAATTCAAGGCCCCTCTCATTGCCCCTTCTGTCTCTCAGCCTCCAAATCCATTCCCCACCTCTTCCTTGAGTGACCCTTCTCTTCCCAAATATGGAAACTCCTCTATTTTCCCCTCCCCCACCGCCCCTTCCCCTCAAGACTTGGAATGACCTTTTCATATATTGGAAACAAAGATATGTTGGCGGCTTCAAAAACAAGAAACACATGACTCTCCTTTGGAGACAAATTCTCAAATTTGTCTGCTGGGAACTCTGGCTTGCTCGAAATTAGGCTATTTTTCATGAGAAGCTTCCCCCCCTGCAACGCATCTTAGCCAAAATATTTGGATTAATTTATGAAGTCTTCATGTCCAAATCAATCCCGCTTGACATGGAAGACACCCTGGAGCAGAGCGACGAAGAATGGATCAATTACATTCTAGGCCCCTCCCCCGCAATCCATCCTCCAATCCCAGATCGAGAAATCAGGAGGGAAGGTTGGAAACTACGCCTCTGTGATAATTACTTCCCCCATTGGAAAAGACAACAATCTTCTTCAAATCTTTTCTTTGACGGAGCTGCAGTAGGTAATCCAGGGGTGACATATGCAAGGGGAGTAATCTTCGACTCCGATGGACAAAATATCGTGGAATACTATTGGGGACTAGGGAAGACCACTAATAATAAAGAGGAAAGCCTTATTGTCTACATGGGACTCCAAATTTATCAGTTGAGAAACATCCACAACCTCACTATTCTTGGAGACTTTGAACTAGTAATAAGGGATCTCCTCGGCCAAAACACTTTTTCCACCCAAATTTCTAGCAGCCTTCATTCCCGAAATAAAACCCTGAAACGACAATTCACCAAGATCCGCTTCTTCCATATCCTCCACTCTCAGAATCAAGAAGTTGATTTCTTAACTAAATCAACAAAGACTCTGGAACAAGGCCAACTCTTCATTAACCAAGTAGGATCCCATGCTTGGCTCCCCTAACTCCCACCATCTTAGATGATTTCCCTTCTCAATTATGGACCTAACCCTTAAGAACTCTACTTCAGAACTAACCCCCTACAAATATCTCGACTTTCTTGACTACCCCTTCTCCCCTCAC
>JZKD02S1617198.1:208677-222378 GCA_000966675.3 Picea glauca
ATAAAGCTATTCTCACTTTATTGTGTAATTCCTTGATCATACACATAAGTTGACTGTTGAATATATTGTGCTATATTCACTTTGGTTGGTTTGTGTTGTCTTGGTCTTGACCTCATGAGAGCACCAGAGCGAAGTGAGAGAAACAGAGACCCTAGGAAGCGATATAAAGGTATGTCACTTGTTTCTTCCTCCTAGTTAATTCAATGGTCAAAACTTAGGGAAAGAGTCATGTCCTGTCCTATTTTTTTCTAGATCCAGGTGGATCTAGGGAGATCTGTTAGTGTCTGCACCTACCGATTAGTCCGATAACAAAATTGACGACTCCACTGGGGAGAAATCCCATTTTCTTTGTGGCTTTTGGTATTTTTCTGTGGCCATTTTCTCTTGTTTCACTTTTTTCCTTTCCTATCAACCTCTGAGTCTCCAGGATATCCTGATAGAACCTTTGGGTCTAGAGGCCTTTTCAAATTTTGCTTCATTTTCCAAAAATTTGACTAGTTTCAGAGGTTCTCGCCCTGCACTTCACTGTAGCCTACGAGAATCTATAGAGTTCGTACTCTGCCCTTAGGTTCAATGCGAGGTTCTTGCACCCTGCTCAAGGGTCACCTACAAGAATTAGTGATTCTCGCACTGTGTAACACTCTTAGCCTGCAAACTCATTTTTTCAAAATTTTGGATGTGAGTTTTTGCATCTTGAATTGCTCAGGTCAGTTTAGATTCTTCATAAGAGTTTCTTGGACCATTGATTGGTTTCTTTCTTGTCTTTGTTTCAGTGCATGAACAATCTTAGGATTTCAAGGCTCTTCTTGTCACTTTTGTCTTGATTTTCGTTTCTTGACTTTTCTTGGCATAACCATACTCTTTGATTTCAGAATCTGAGTGTGCTTGACTAGTTAAGAACCGATGATCGGTTGAAAGTTGATTTTCTTGGTCTTTATCATTTTCTTTTTGTTTGAAAGATCACTTTTTTATGCGATTTAAAAGACTATATTGGTTTTCTTTTTATTTTTTTTTCATTGAAAGAGTGGATTGGGTTTTTATTATTGCTTGTTCATTGTTTTTTATTTTCAGTACTCTCACTATCATGGCGTGAGTCCTTTTTGAAAAGTGAACAAAAGTCTTTCTTTCAAAAAAATCATTTTCATCTTCGAAAATATTGAAAATCAATTGTTAAAGTTATTGAAAAAGACACGATAGAGAATTGTTGTTGATGTGTGATTTGTTGCATTTGCATTTTAAAGGAAATTTTGCATTGTAGTTCAAGGTTGATCTAGAAAACTTTCTCTTTCCCTCCCATACATAGGATTCATTGAGTGAAAAGTGATATATTTGATTCTCATCCATGCATTGTTGGGTCAGAGTCATACAACATAAGTTTCATCTCTGTCTCCTTTGAGTAAACAAAAACTCTTAATAACACTGCGCAATTGTAAAATTTATCTAGTAACTCTTTGCTAGGGCTCTATTACACCAACATTTATCTAGGCTAGAGCTTTGGAGTAGGAAGAGAGATACACTCTCCAAAAGCACAAAACACACAATAGAATCTTGTGTTAGGGAGTGTTAAATTCCATTTGCAACATCCTATCCTGGGAAGCCCTTCTTACACAAGGGTCAAACATGAGGTCACATTTCTATTGACAAAGTTACTCACCCTGCTTTGTTGATATCAGTGTAGACATTGCACGTATTATGGGGATCACTCGGAGGTATACCCACAATGATGAGTGGAAGCCTTTTGAGTTGATTTCGGGATAGATACCCTGCCCTTGCATGTTGATCAGACTATCGACTGTCCCCCCAAGCTTTATTGTTGTTGGTGGTGACCTTAGTGGCTTATCTTTCTAGGTTCTTACATGAGGTGACTTTGAAGGGGAAAGTCTTCATGGTACCTGGAATTGACGTTGACCAAACTCACTCGGGCTCCTTGGAGGGTATACCCATGATTATGTGTGGGAGCTTGTACCAGAGTGTAAGTCCGTTAAGCAGGTCGTTAGCATAACTTTTACACCCTAGCCCAGCCCCTTCTCATCTCATTGTTTTGACATTGGATTTCATCACCAACTAGTGACCTCGAAATTAGAAGGTCTTGTTTTCTTGGTGTTGCTTCCTAGATTTTGTTTACTAGCACGTGTTGTTTGTTTCTCGAAGTTGACCATAGGATTTTCCTCTTGAAGTTTGCCACTCGTTTACAATAGCTGCTCCACGTCATTCCCGTAGAATGCAAGGTTTATCTCCAAAGCATCTGGAAGGTTCTCAACCCTTGCCTACAAGTACACCTGAGGGCTCTCCTCGACAAAGTGAAGTCACAGTTGTCACCACTCCACAAGTGGAACGAACTGACTCTCTAGAGCATTTCCGAAATACTAATACTCGAGAGGACTTTCGACTTCACCCTGATTCTGAGTGACCGTTTATGCGATTGAACTCTTCCGGAGAATTAGTTGTTACGTCTTCTGGATCACCAGTTGGACCCTTTCCAGGCATAGAAGGCCAAGATCCTTTTTGGTCTACGGGTGTTTTTCGACGGGACCTTTTTGGTCCAAGTTCACCTGTCATCTCCGAAATCAACCCACCTATGATTTCTGAACTTTTTAGTATAGAGACAGTACCGGTGACTACCCCTTATCACTTTACCATCCCTGCCAAAGTGGCCCATCCCACAGCGACTACGATTGTGCCAACCGGGTTTACTGCGGTTAGTCTTGCTCCTATCAACACACTGCGAATGCCCAATGTTGCTCCGACACTACCACCTGGATATCGTGTGTTGAATGCTTCCATTTCTACTCCTGCGCAAACTCCATCTAGCTCTCCTAGTGGTCCTTCTTCTTCTGGGCACTTTCTTCCCGGTTTTGTTTCAACACTCCCTCAATTACCTTTTGGAGGACCTTCTTCGTCTTCTACTGACAATCCTAATCCTAGTGGCACTATTCCATCTTTCACTCCAAATTATTAGTTTCTGGTTGGTGGACAATTTCACCAAGGTGGTATGACTCAACCCCCTCTCAGTGGGAAAATTCCTTTTGGACCGCAACCCCCAATTGGAACACCACCTTCAATGGGAGGACCGACCCCACCTTATGGGAAAAACATACCTCCATCCTTGGCTCAGTATTGGAATCAGTTGATACAAAATCCTCCTCAATCGACTGGGGGGCAACAATTTCCAGCTGCGTCCGTAACACCCCCTAGCATGGGCCAACCATATCCAGGTTCGTTTAATCCCATTTGGGGGGCACATGCTCAAACTCAAGCCCCTGTTTGAGGGTATAATCCTATGAGATACTATCCTCTCCAACCACCACCAAATATGCCTAGGTATTCACATTATATGCAGACTGCTTATGGTCCTACTGGTTTGCCGACAGGGCTTCCTCCCCAAATCCACTAGTACCCACAGGTGAATCAACAGTTACCCTTTCTCACCACTTTGGATCTTCTAGATTTTTCAAGGATTTTAAATGATTCTATTCGTCACTCTCCCCGATGGCCTGTTATACCCGCCAAGATTCCATCGGACATTCCTAAACTCGACGACAAAGCGGGAGAGGACCCAAACAATCACATTATGACTTTTCACCTATGGTGCTCATCCAACTCATTGATGGATGACTCTATTCGTTTACGTATTTTTCAACGAACCCTCATAGGTTCTGCTGCAAAGTGGTATATTGAATTGCCATGAGGTTTCTTCTCTAATTTCAACACCCTAGCTATTGCTTTCCTTACGCATTACCAATTACCAATCTGTTATGACACGAGGACCAAGATTTTGACTTCCTTCAAATAGAACAAGGGCACTCATATTTCTGATCAGATCCATGGGTGGCAAAGGAGACGACGTCTCATTAAACTTGAGTTCCCTGATCAGTTGCTGGCAGAGTGGTTCACAAAATCTTTTGTGAACGACATCAGTAAGGACATTTCCATGGGTGGCATAGTCAGGGAAGAGCAAGCTATAAGTCGTGCTCAATATCTTGACCTTGTTTATTCACAAACAGGAACTCTTTACAATTTATTACCTGACTTACCTCATCCTAATACTTCCAGCACTTCAACTACTCCAGTTGTCTCGCATGAAGCTGATGGTGTGATTGGTACTTCCCAAGCCCAATCACATTCCGCTTCAAGCACAAACCCTAAATCTTCTTCTTCTAATGTTCAAAATGCTCTGTCTCCTACCACTCCCACTGGAAAGACTTCTGAGGTAAACGTATTTCAATCTACCCTAGCTGGTAAAAACAAATCTAAAAAGGGGAGAGGTAAGAATAAGGAGGGAAAAAATAATTCTCAAGCAAAGCAAACAAAAACTACTTCTGTTGATGATCGGGATAAGCGTAAACCACGATACCCTTTCCTTATCTACGGTGACGATCACTACACGAAGGATTTTCCATGACGCGTTGAGGCCACTAAGTTCCTTCAAGGAGCTCCAAAACCACCTGCACCGGATGTCTTGCCCCAACCCTTCCCCTCTCAACAACAGACTCAGTTGGTCATCCACGACCAACCCTCTTCTTCTACTACATCATATGTTTTGATGTGTACTGGTGATTCTAAGAAGAACAACGTTGCGCTCACTACTCAAGCCAAAGATTTTTGTCCCTCTAAGGAAAAGGTTAATGATTTAACCCCTTCCTTGGTACAACCCTCTCCTGTGACTCCACCTACCAACGGTCCTCTTCATCTTGAACGACCAAACCTCGACACATTTCTATGAGCCCCCCCCAAAGGGTGTCGTTCGGAAATTGGCTTTCAATCCTCATGCTCGTGTGGCCCAGAACTACAACATTGTTGAATATATGGCTCAAGCACCTTCTACGATGTCATCCCTAGAAGTCCTTCAGACTTGTCCCGCACAACAGAAGGCACTATTGAAAGCTATCAGTGGAATTGATCCGACGGATACGAATTTGATAGTATTTGACTTGGAATATCACATTCCAAGGTTACCCCCTCAACTTGCATTCCAGATTCAAGTGGTTGTCTTTGACAAAAATATTTGTCGAACTGTTATCGATGAGGGTGCCTCGACATGTGTTATGTCTCTTGCTTGTTGGAAAGCCATTGGCTCTCCTTCTTTGAATGAATCCCAAAACACTCTTAAAGCCTTCAACGGCTCCAGTTTTAAGCCCTACGGTGTTCTTCCTTCATTTCCCATCACGTTAGAAGGTAAAATGGTCCATGTCGAAGTGGAATTCTTTGACGCTCCCCTTGATTATAATCTTTTGCTTGGCTGCAGCTGGATCAATTCTATGTGCATCGTTGTGTCGACACTTTTCTGTGTAGTACGTTTCCCTCATCAAGGAAAGGTTGTTACCGTCGACCAACTAGCCTTCTTTAATTCTGATACCCATACTAGCAACGTACTATTTATTGTTAAAACCCCACCGGGTTATGAGAATGTTGGTGTAGGCCTTCTAAAGGAATCTTCGTTAATGGGTACTTTCTCCATTCCACCACCCGATGTTCCACGCTCGTCTGTTTCTTCCATCAACATGATCTCCACTATGCCTCATGAAATTCCTACGTTTGATGACCCTTCGATAGTCCCTGATCCAAGAGATCATCTTCGTTATGACGACGCAATGTCGTTCAGTTCGGTCGAATCCACCTACTAGGCCATTCAATCGGCAACATCTTCTGCTCCTTCTCTTGATGATTTGTCTCCCGATCCTTTTCGTGTCATTTTTCCCACTGAAGAGATGATCATTTCCATCATGGAGGACACCCCTTGGGATGATGGACATCATCGTTCCATCCTTTTTCTGGAGCAACATACTCTTGAGAACTACCAACGAATTTCGACCCCATCTACCATTGTTGTCATCTCAACCGTTCTCGAGTCCACACACGATGTGTTTGCGGAAGGGAACTTAAGCAATATCTTGCCCACTATTCCCCTTGACATATCCATCAAACTTGGAATCGTCAAAAATGTCCATATTGGAGCTTCGTATTTCGCTGACGAAATAGTCACCTATATGTCCCTTTTCAAAGAATTTTGTGACATCTTCTCCTAGAGCTACGAAGAAATGCCAGGTATCGAACCTGCAATTGTGATACATGAGATCAAGACATATCCTGACACTAAACTCGTCTGGCAACACCTTCGTCCCGTTCACCCACGTAAAGCGGTTGCTATAAAGCTCGAAGTCGAGAAACTTCTGAAAGTCGGCTTTATTTATCCGGTGGCTCTCACAGACTGGGTTTCCAATCTTGTCCCGATTGACAAGAAATAAGGTACGATTCGTGTATGTGTTGATTATAGGGATATCAACAAATATTGTCCCAAAGACAACTTTCCTACCCCTTTCGTCGATCAGATTGTCGATGACTGTGCCGAAAGTGAAATCTTCTCTCTCATGGATTATTTCTCCGGATATAATCAAATCAACATTATTCCCGAGGATCAACATAAGACTTCTTTTATTTTTCCTTGGGGTACTTTTGCCTATCGAAAACTTCCTTTCAGTCTCAAGAACGCTGGCGCAACGTTTCAATGCGCTATGTCTTATGATTTCCATGATATCAAGCACATCATTCAACCATATTTGGACGATTTACCCACTCATTCAATGCACAAAGTCGATCACCCAACCCACCTCCGAGCCATTTTCATTCGATGTTGGTTCTACCGTATACGTTTGAATCCTCATAAGTGCATTTTCTGTGTGGTATCTGTCCGTCTTCTAGGTTTTATCGTTTCACGTCAAGGGATTTGGGTGGATCCTTTAAAGGTTGAGGTGATCCTTAATCTCCCTCCTCCTTCTACTCTTCACCAGTTGCAAAGTTTGCAGAGGAAAGCAAAATTTCTTCATCGTTTTATCCCAAATTATGCCGAGATAACTCGTGGATTTATGTGGTTATTAAAGAAGGATTCAGAGTTCGTCTGGGATACCATTGCCAACAATGCCTTTGAAGCTTTGAAGTTGTCCCTTACACGAGCTCCGCTTCTCTTTCCACCCGATTACAGTCGTGATTATTTCCTTTACCTTGCTGCCTCAAATTACACCATTGGCATGGTTCTCATCCAAGAGGATGATGCTCACGATGAACATGTTATTTACTACTTGATTCAAATTCTTATGCCGACTGAAATCAAGTATCAACATGTCGAGAAACTGGCTATGGTTGTTGTCCAATCCGTCCAACGCTTCCGACACTATGTCCTCTCACGCAAGACTATAGTGATTTCTCATTGCAACCCTATGCAACACATTCTAACACGTCAATTACTCGGGGGCAAGTACTCCAAATGGATTGTGATACTACAAGAGTTTGACTTGGAATTCGACCGTGCCAAGTCCAAGAAGTCCTTTGTTTTTGCTGAGTTGATATGCGACTTTCCCCATTCTGCAACAGAAAAGGTAGCAGCTGATTCATTACCCGATGAATCTCTTTTCCTTATTAGCACTGATGATCTTTGATATGGTGATATCATTATATATCTCCAAACCCAGACTTTCCGGCCGACTTTGTCTAGTACTGAATGACGTCGAATATGATACCAAGCTTGTCAATACATTATCCTCAGGGATATTCTTTATTGTCGGGGCATTCACTCTATTTTTCGACGATGTCTAACATTTGACGAAGGCGAGAAAGATCTGAATGACTGCCATTCTAGAGCATGTGGTGGTCATATGTCTGGGTATGATACTTCCCAAAAGATCTTACGTGCCAGGTATTTTTGGCCTTCTTTGTTTAATGACTGCATCATCGTCGTTCAGAAATGCCATGCCTGCCAGACCTATAATTAGAACATTCGGTCACATCCTACTCCTCTTCACCCTATGGTCTTAGTTGGTCCCTTTGCGAAATGGGGCATCGATTTCATGACATGTCACCCTCACTCGGCTGGGGGGCATGGTTACATTATTGTAGCCGTTGATTACTTTATGAAATGGGCCGAGGCGATGCTGACATTTGACAACACTGGAAATACTGCAACATTATTTCCTTTTAATCATGTCATAGCTCATTTTGGTGTTCCCCAATCTATCATCGCTGATCATGGTAGCCACTTTAGGAATTTTATGATGCTTGAACTTACTGAGAAGTTGGGTCTTCACCATGATAACTCAACGCCATATTATCCACAAGCTAATGGACAAGTCGAAGCGATTAACAAAGTTCTCATAACTATGCTCCGACAAATGACAGGGATTCATAAAACAAGTTGGCACGCAATGTTATTTTTGGCATTGTGGGCGTACTAGACATTCGTCAAATCTTCTACTAGGTTTACACCTTTTCGGTTAGTCTATGGTGTGGAAGCCATTCTCCCGATTGAATGTGAGATACCCTCTTTAAAACTAGTTGTTGAAATCCTACCCAACACTTCTACTGAGGAAGAGCGTCTATTGTATCTTATGCGATTAGACGAAGCTCGATGTGATGCCACCCTAGTCCTAGAAGATCAGAAAAAATGTGTCAAGGCCCAATATGACAAGCATGTCAAGCTTCGCGTTTTCTCTGAAGGTGATCTTGTTCTTCTCTATGAACAAGATCGAGATATGTTAGGAGCTAGGAAATTCGAAGCCATGTGGTGAGGTCCTTATATCGTTCGACGAGTTTTGGAAAAAGGAGCTTATGAGTTAGTAAATTACGATGGTATCCCTTTGAGTGAACCTAGGAATGGGTTGTACTTGAAGAAGTACTATGCATAAAATCATCTGTGCACAAGTACTTGTATTTTTATTGTATCATACTTCTTGTGNGAGGAAGAGCGTCTATTGTATCTTATGCGATTAGACGAAGCTCGATGTGATGCCACCCTAGTCCTAGAAGATCAGAAAAAATGTGTCAAGGCCCAATATGACAAGCATGTCAAGCCTCGCGTTTTCTCTGAAGGTGATCTTGTTCTTCTCTATGAACAAGATCGAGATATGTTAGGAGCTAGGAAATTCGAATCCATGTGGTGAGGTCCTTATATCGTTCGATGAGTTTTGGAAAAAGGAGTTTATGAGTTAGTAAATTACGATGGTATCCCTTTGAGTGAACCTAGGAATGGGTTGTACTTGAAGAAGTACTATGCATAAAATCATCTGTGCACAAGTAATTGTATTTTTATTGTATCATACTTCTTGTGTGTTACTATATCTTTCTTTTGTCGTTATTTGGTGTCTACCCTTATGTGACATTGTGTTTGATTTCCAGATGTTGGAGTCTTCGCTACCCTATATTTGCTTCGCTGATGGTGCTAGCTGTAGTACTCAGAACCTTGCTTCCGCTGCATGGGCAATTTACGCCCCTACAAATGAACTTGTCTCCTTACGAGGTGTGTGTCTCGGACGTGCGACCAACAACTTTGCAAAGTATAGCGCCATTATTGAATTATTGGTTGATGCTATCTCGCTCGGAATCCGTCATTTGGTTGTGCGACTCGATTCACAACTTGTAGTACTACAGTTAAGTAATGTCTATACCATTTGAAGTCCTACTTTGTTACGGGTGTATTTGCGAATTCGCCTCTTGGAGCGTTATTTTGATTACATTGAATATCAACATATTCCTAGATGTCTAAATACATTAACAGATTCATTGGCTAATTATGTATTAGACAGACATTTGAATCATTTATAAATCAATCACATCAATATTCACACAACACATGATAAATCGGTAGAAGTCGTCTGTATATATAATGATTGAAAGAGTTTTTTACAAAAAGTATTGTCCGAAGACCAAAATGTCAAAATCTAAAGCTCATAACTTCTACAAAGTGACATCATGAATGACGTTCACGGTAACACACGACTGCCCGAGCAACCCTCCAGAGCAGTTGACTCATGGATCCTAAAAATCCTATAGTATGACATTGATCACGTTGTGGAACCTCTTTCAGAGACATGTCTGGAATATTTGCGGTCAGGCCCTCTAGATTTTGTTCCACCACCTGATAATCCTCAGCATATTGTGGCACTGTCGCTACCTCTCCTCGCCGCTGAATGGGAGAAGTACCAGGAGGTCAGTAAGGTCCAACATCTGTGTCATCAAAAATGATTTTTGTGTTAGTCTTTGGATGAACATATAAAACAAAAGCATTTGAATATGATAAAAATTCACAAAACATTTAAAAAGAGAAAAATGTGTGTACTTCTTACCAAGTTCCCCCCACTGAGCATCCTCTGGCAGTACTAAATCCGGATATCCTCAGAAATCCAACCCAACATAAGCATAGTTGTCAACCATCAACATCTGTGGTTGAATCCAGTCAAAAAAGGTATCATCATACTTGATGATCAGTCCTGCTACGTGCCAGGCCATGAACTGACACCATCTCAACATCCTTGGATCCCTGGGAGCCAGTAAATTCCACTCAACCTGCAGTCTCAGTAAGGGAACCCTCTCAAGGAAGAAGGACACTAACAAAGATCCGTACCCGAATTGCTTCAAGTCGCCTCGTCTGCATTTGGTCAACTGATTTTTTATACTACGAAGCACAACATCTACCCAGTTGAACACACGAGGTT
Source organism: Picea glauca (assembly GCA_000966675.3). Lineage (NCBI taxonomy): Eukaryota > Viridiplantae > Streptophyta > Pinopsida > Pinales > Pinaceae > Picea > Picea glauca. Next base: position 219,159 of record JZKD02S1617198.1, read on the forward strand.
CAGTACACTCGATGGCATACTGGAAGTAACTCTGTAACTCCATGTGAGGAGCAGAAATCCCATCCATCCAAGCTATGGTGAATAGGATAGTACGGAGGGTCAAATATCGTACCCCCCAAATAGCTACTTTTACTTTCTTTCTCTCTGCCTCAAGAATGCAGTGTAAACGATAGTACTCACTCATGGGCAGCCCACCACCTATACCACCAGTAAGGCTCACATAGTGCTCGCACCGTGACAATACAGTCAAAAAGTAAATGTCCTCGATATATAACGACAGTGTATGGACCCCCACATGAAATACCTACTGATCAGGATCCCACATACGCACAAGGTACTCTAACAACATGACTTGGGCCCTCATGCCCGGGATACGAAAGTACTTCAGGAGCCCACAGTTTCTCAAAGCAGCAATAGTAGGTGGATGATTTCCAGTAATTGCATTGTCTTCTTCGTGCTCCCTTTCGCGCCATTCAAGCACCATTTTGTTGGCCAATTATCTGCATAAGAGGCACAACAAGAAGATTAGCAACTTTTTTCATGAATTCATTCTCTTTCATTAAGTAACATTTAAAAAAAAAATTGAGCTTTGCGGTTCTTGTAGGTTCCCTTTGGGCACAATGCAAGAACCTCGCAGGCTTCCTTAGGCTCACCTGCGAGAATGCCCCATTCTCATAGGTCCCGTGTAGCCTGCCTGTGAGAATGGCAGCGCACAAGTAGGGCTCCTAAAATCAACTTAAAAATGAAATTTTAACGAATGGAAATGCAAAATTAAACCATGAAAGTGTCAAGGACAAAGAGCCTACCTTACTGTCGCTGACGGCTTGCTGAATGGACACTCGTAACTCCCGCAATATGACGTTGAACTTTGAGGGTAAAAGAGGGGTTTTTTGAGCTCAAATAGTGGAAAGGTAAAAATGATATGGTAAAAAGAGTTTTTACTCCTTTTTATTTACTATTGCTATGTCATTTGGTTTTTTATGATTATTTATCTATTAAACCCTAATCCCTAATGTCCTTTTGAGTGTAATTTGTGNAAGAGTTTTTTACAAAACGTATTGTCCGAAGACCAAAATGTCAAAATCTAAAGCTCATAGCTTCTACAAAGTGACATCATGAATGCGTTCACGGTAACACACGACTGCCCGAGAAACCCTCCAGAGCAGTTGACTCATGGATCCTAAAACTCCTACAGTATGACGTTGATCACGTTGTGGAACCTCTTCCAGAGACATGTCTGGAATATTTGCGGTCAGGCCCTCTAGATTTTGTTCCACCACCTGATAATCCTCAGCATATTGTGGCGCTGTCACTACCTCTCCTCGCCGCTGAATGGGAGAAGTACCAGGAGGTCGGTAAGGTCCAACATCTGTGTCATCAAAAATGATTTTTGTGTTAGTCTTTGGATGAACATATAAAAAAAAAGCATTTGAATATGATAAAAATTCACAAAACATTTAAAAAGAGAAAAATGTGTGTACTTCTTACCAAGTTCCCCCCACTGAGCATCCTCTGGCAGTACTAAATCTGGATATCCTTGGAAATCCAACCCAACATAAGCATAGTTGTCAACTATCAACATCTGTGGTTGAAGCCAGTCAAAAAAGGTATCATCATACTTGATGATCAGTCATGCTACGTGCCAGGCCATGAACTGACACCATCTCAACATCCTTGGATCCCTGGGAGCCAGTAAATTCCACTCAACTTGCAGTCTCAGTAAGGGAACCCTCTCAAGGAAGAAGGACACTAACAAAGATCCGTACCCGAGTTGCTTCAAGTCGCCTCATCTACATTTGGTCAACTGCTTTTTTATACTACGAAGCCCAACATCTACCCAGTTGAACACCCGAGGTTCAGTACACTCGATGGCATACTGGAAGTAACTCTGTAACTCCATGTGAGGAGCAGAACTCCCATCCATCCAAGCTATGGTGAATAGGATAGTACGGAGGGTCAAATCTCGTACCCCCCAAATAACTACTTTTCCTTTCTTTCTCTCTGCCTCAAGAATGCAGTGTAAACGATAGTACTCACTCATGGGCAGCCCACCACCTCTGCCACCAGTAAGGCTCACATAGTGCCTGCACCGTGACAATACAGTCAAAAAGTAAATGTCCTCGATATATAACGACAGTGTATGGACCCCCACATGAAATACCTACTGATCGGGATCCCACATACGCACAAGGTACTCTAACAACATGACTTGGGCCCTCATGCCCGGGATACGAAAGTACTTCAGGAGCCCACAGTTTCTCAAAGCAGCAATAATAGGTGGATGATTTCCAGTAATTGCATTGTCTTCTTCGTGCTCCCTTTCGCGCCATTCAAGCACCATTTTGTTGGCCAATTATCTGCATAAGAGGCACAACAAGAAGATTAGCAACTTTTTTCATGAATTCATTCTCTTTCATTAAGTAACATTTAAAAAAAAAATTGAGCTTTGCGGTTCTTGTAGGTTCCCTTTGGGCACAATGCAAGAACCTCGCAGGCTTCCTTAGGCTCACCTGCGAGAATGCCCCATTCTCATAGGTCCCGTGTAGCCTGCCTGTGAGAATGGCAGCGCACAAGTAGGGCTCCTAAAATCAACTTAAAAATGAAATTTTAACGAATGGAAATGCAAAATTAAACCATGAAAGTGTCAAGGACAAAGAGCCTACCTTACTGTCGCTGACGGCTTGCTGAATGGACACTCGTAACTCCCGCAATATGACGTTGAACTTTGAGGGTAAAAGAGGGGTTTTTTGAGCTCAAATAGTGGAAAGGTAAAAATGATATGGTAAAAAGAGTTTTTACTCCTTTTTATTTACTATTGCTATGTCATTTGGTTTTTTATGATTATTTATCTATTAAACCCTAATCCCTAATGTCCTTTTGAGTGTAATTTGTGTAGGCATAATGACCCCGATGTTCCTAAACAAGGATGCAGACATATTTTTCTTTATCATGATGTGTTTTTGATTGCTTTTTATGTTTTTTGTATAAAACCTTGAGTGTCGTATTTATCCGTTCTTGCGCTCGAAAATACATGAGAACACGATCGAGCATACTTTTATCACTTTTTCGGGCTCAACAAAGTTAAACGAAAAAGGAACCCCCCTAGAGTCCTCTTTAAGCTCTTTTCAGACTCTCTAAACATGAAAAGATAGCCGAGCGACCTTGCTATTTTCATGCTCGATAAAGTATTTGAAGTAAGCATCTGGTGAGCGATAATTTA
>JZKD02S1617198.1:251309-265635 GCA_000966675.3 Picea glauca
AAATGGCATGACATGTACTATCCATATAGAATAGTATTATCTGAAAATATATCATAACTCATACCATTACCCATAAAACAAACTTGGGTCCATTACCCAAACCCGGGGTCTCCAAGTTCTCATGGCCATAACTCTCTAACCATGAGGAATTATGTGGCGTTCCACATACCACCAGAAATGAAATGACAAGCACTATCCATCTAGGATATGTTCCCTGACAAATTCACTTTCCTTCATCTCATTATTCCATAATTAAGAATGGGTTCTCTTACACCACAAAGCGTCTTCCCGTGAGGGTTTTCTCCATAAGGGGACCACTTTGGAGTTCATCCATATTTATTTCTTATCAACCATGACAAAAAAATAATGGGTCATATTTACATCAAACAATATTGGGTCCATTAACTAAACCTTTGTGCTACAGGGCTTTCTTCAAGGGTTGACATCAATGACAACCAACCTTAATCAACACTAAAACCATATATATATTGTGTATACCATTAAGATTAAATGAAGTGCAACATGTGTTTAAACACTCATGCATCTATCAACACTTTCAAACATTTAATGCAACTAAATTAACATTCTCATAAGAAAAAAACAAATGATTAAAAAGTTAGAGTTTATGCATAACAATAAAACCCATTACTAAAAATAGAAAATAGAGATCAAACACTTACCTTTTAACAACAAAAGTACAACCAATTGTATGGGACAAAGGTTCCTCCGAACTCTAGATATGCTCCTCCAAATATAAATAGAAAAGCACCCCCAAGCTAGGGCTACAAATCCACAAAATATGGTGTATCTCACAACCCAATACATTCTCACAACAATTATTTTTCGTCAAGCTATCACAATTCACCATCACTCTTCCCATCAACTTATGCAACCCAAAGAATGGGATCCCCGTTCATTTCACATAGTCTTTGAGGCCTTATGAATTCCCTCAAGGGTTCTATCATACATTGGATAGGAATATCTATTGACGGGGATTGCAAAGTTGCTATATTCTATAAGAAAACTCATAGAACAACTTATTGTTACAAGGAAATGTCTCACACAGAAAGCTCACTCTATAGGTCGAACAAATTTCATATTCAAGCATTACTAACTCCCACAAGATTCCCACAACACCCACTATGGATACCTTTAATATTCAATGGTCTCCACCACCTTGTTGCTCCAAAAACTATATGTAAAAAATTATATACAATGGCCATTCAAATTTCTCTTTTATCCATGCATTTGACTTTCACATTCTCAAGGGTTGATTGTACATAACCCTCATACTCTCAATAACTATGGGATGTGACCTTTCACACCAACCCTCTTACATGTATTTTAGAAAAGTAGGTTTGGATTAATACCCATGAATATCCCCCTCCTGGACCCCTTCTTAGGATTTCTTTATACATTCCCCTCTCTTGCGAAAACTTATCCTCCAATTACTTTGTCCTTGTACACCTGCAGTCGACATCACATTTATATTATTATTATTATTATTATTATTATTATTATTATTATTATTATATACAATGTTTACAAATTATATATATGTTCATGCGGTCACACATTGTGTTTAATTACACATCAGTAAAATGTAGATGTTATATTCCTCTCCTCTTAATAATTGCACCATCTTAGGTGTAGACTCACATACCAACATACATATAAAAAATTTACATCATGATACTCAATAATTTTGCAACTTCACAACTTTTTTAGCAATTCCAACTATCAATCTCTTGTTCTTTGCAACCAGCACAACCCAAGGAAGTGTACCCCTTTCTTTGCACTGTAGTTTCTCAGGATGTACCACTTTCCTTCTAAGGATCCAACATCGATCATATAGGAAGTATTAGAGATGTGTATCCATGAACTTTAGTCTCCAAAACAGAGTCTTGCACACTTATATACAAATGTACATTCGGTTTTCTCCAAGATTTTTAAAAATTTGCAGGTACTCCTCTTGCATGGTATCCTCTTGCTCCCAGGTCACGTATTTAGGACCGTAGTAGTTCCATTAAACCTTTACCATGGTGATGGCTATGTTCCCAAAAATTTTGAATTTTCGGTCCAAGATTCGCACTAGTTCCACCCAAAGGTCCCCTTTTTGTTCCACCCGGATCACATTCCAAGCAATCACATGGTTAGGATTAGGCACATGTTTCTTCAGTAAAGATACATGAAACAGATTATGAATTCTCATGAATGCAGAAAATGTAGGCATGTATGAAATTGTTTCTATATTCTTTAGAGCTTCAAACAACTTACAATATCTCACTATCAAGTTGGGGTAACTGTTGAATTTTCACTATGCTAGACTCAAGCATGAAGTTTATTCCAATTTTAGCATTTTACTTGAACCATAGAAAATTGCAGTTACACCATAAACAATTTGTTGTGGTAACCAAGATCACAAGAAGAAATACCATGCACAAGTACACAAGAAGTATCATTGGAAACCCTTCTTGATAAAGGAAGAAAACCCACCCAATCCTTTTCTATATTCTTCAAGAGAAAGACCTCCCACACCATAAAACTAACGCACAAAAATGTGATCACAAGACCAAGAAAACTAGCTGATGCAGGAGCATCGCGAATACCAAAGCAAGAGTGGAGCCAGTGCATGTGTTTTTAAACACTTGACACATAATCTTGAGAACTCTTTTTGAACTTTCATTAAAGATGAAGTGCCATATCCTTCATTGAAACATTTATGAAGGAGATCCTGTTGTATTGTATCAGACCTCGAGCCTTACGCTCCTGTCTGAAGTAGATAGGAGGCATTTACTTTAGTTAATGAAAATAGATAGGATTTTAATTCCAGAATAGACAGTTTAGAGTTCGAGAGGGAAAACATATATAGACACCCTCCTTTGTACATTGTAAAATAATCAATCATTCAGGAGAGAAGAGAAAGCAGAGAAAATTGTGAAGAACACCCATGTAGAGGCATTTGAATTAATAGAAGAGAGTTCTGACTCAAACTCATGTCTGGTGTTGCTTCTCTGTGTGTATTGTTCATATGCTTATGAATGTTTGTTTTCTTGATATGCATTTGCTTTGTACATTCTATGCATGAGATTTCATGTTTGAAACTGAAGTCTGAGAAGGAAGAGAATAAGTTTCAATTGTTTCTCTATCTGAGCCAGGAGATTCCTACAAGGTGTGCAGTGGAATTCATCCGCAAGGAGTGCGTCAATGAAGGCTCGATAGTTTAACACTTGTTCTCATTCATCTAGAAGAAGAAGTGGGTTGTTGAAGCCATGCAAGGTGTGCGCAGGCTGAAGAAGAAGTCTTAGTTGTGAATCTGAGTGAAGGAAGCTAAAGACTGTTGTTGCAAAGTAGTGCGCAGAGTTGGAAGGGTTCAACACTTTGGGAAGTTGTTGAATACTGAGCACAAGGAGTACGCGCAAGTTCCTCTGAAGAATCAGAGTGGAAAATCTCAGGAGGTATAGCAACTTCGTGATATCATAAAAGAGAAGCATTGCAGGTTGGCGAGAAAGGAACACTTAGTCATTCTCAAGGAGTCGACGAAGGAAGAATGGACGGTTGAGACTCTCTGAGGAGATCTCACGAAGTTCCAAGGATCGTCAGATCTTGCAGAGTTGCAAGAAGGTTACGAAGCGAAGGCCCAAATAGTCGAAGCTCAGGAGGAGACAGAGCCATCGTTCAAAATCATGAGGGTCGTTAGATCTATCTGAGATATCGGGTATTGGGGACTCGGGAGTTGAAGCTCCAAAATTAGACAACAAAAGTTGCGATATCGCGAGACGCGATATCTCGACAAGATCAGAGTCGTCATTAGGGTCTGAGAAGACGAGTGTCAGAGATCAGAAGATCTAGCGAACTCAAAATTTCGCTGGGTGAGAGCCAAGTATTTAGCGCTCAAAGTTACGAGGACGTGAGGAGCGAGGAAAAAGGATAACCATTAGATCTGGTAGCAGGAGAACCGTCGAATTAGATCGTGAAATCGCCTATCGCGAGTTCATGAGTTGAAACTCCAGATTTGCGCAACGAAAGTCGCGAGATGGCGATACGCGATATCCCGGTAGCTATGTCAGCAGTGGGGCCACAAGAAATAGTGGAGGATAGGGGGCACGGGTCGTCAGAGATTTAGAAGAGAGAGAGTGGATCTCGATGTCTCGTGTCTCGGAAGTTGAAGGGCCAATTATTTAAACTCACAATTGGCGAAGTCGCGAGGAAGAGAGATCGGGAGTTCAGTGCCTCGGACCTCGAAAGTTGGAGAGCTGATTTCTTGGGGCAAGAGTAGTGAATTCGCGATAAGGCGAAGTCCCGATAATGGAAAGAGAAAATCAGCGTTGACTAATATCTCGGGTCTCGGGGATTCGAGAACCCAGAATTCAATTTTGAACTCGCGAAGCCACGAAGTTCTGATTCTCCGGGTGCATAAGGGGAGGATCACGCAGAGAGTTGTTGTGGGTATTAAGAGATCCCGATAAGGGATTTGAAGAGCATTCCAGCTCTTCAGGCCAGAGGGAAAAAAAGGTCCTGTGGGAGTAGACGTGCCCCGGGAGGGAGCGCCTGTGTCAGAGTGGTATAAGAGAGGGAAATTATTTACTTTCCATAGCAGAGGAAAGAAGAATCCACCATGCCTCCCAGAAGAGAAAGACAGTCACCTGATCCAGAGGACAGGGATGTATGAAGAAGAGGTAGGCTGGTAGGGAATCTAGAGATGGAGAGGAAGATACGTGATCTCAGAGTGAGATTGGAAGATATGGAAGCAGCGCAGAGACACAAAACAAATGTTGAATATGTAAGTGACTCCGAAGGTGAAGCTGAAGCTGAACAGCAAGGAGAAGTTGCAGCGGAAGATGCAGCCAATGAGCGGTTGATTAAATCCATTGCCAGGATGAGTTCAAAGACAAAAATGGAAATTCCAACTTATGAAGGAAGTCTGGATGCAGAAGAGCTGTTGGATTGGATTAGAGCTCTTGACACCTACTTCGACTATGAGGATATCGAAGAGGACAAAAAGGTAAGGCATGATGTCACGAAATTGAAAGGACATGCAACATTATGGTGGGACGAGCTTCAAGAAGATAGACGTTCCAAAGGCAAGCAAAAGATTAAAATATGGGATCGAATGATTGCGAAGATGAAGGCAAAATTCTTCCCAAGGGATTACCATATCACATTGTTCAGGAGAATGCAGAACCTAAGACAGAAGTTGATGACGGTGAAGGAGTATACCAATGAATTTTACAAGCTCAATATCAGAGCAGGTCATTGGGAGAGCGATCTTGAAAAAGTTTCCAGGTATATGAATGGCTTAAGATACGATATACATGACGATATGAGTATGAAAACCATCAGAACGGTGGAGGATGCGTATCAGATGGCTTTGAAAGCTGAGGAAAAGATGAGTTGTAAACCAACACAGCGAGGCCGAGGCGGAAGTCAGCCAAGAGGCAAGCCAGTTGCCCAGGATAAATACCAGAAGCCCAAGGAGGAGTGGAAGAGGCCTCAGGGTAAAGTTGAAAGAGGTGGAACCTCACAACAAGGGCCATATGCTGAACATAGAAGGCAACAAAATGATCAACGAGGAGATTATGCTGATGCAAACACTTTTCCTCGTACTAGAGGTCAAGGTAGAGGAAGAGGTGGAGTAATCACATACTATACATGTGGGAAGAATGGGCATAAGGCAGTTGATTGTCCAGATAAGAAGAAGGATGGAGGAGAAGCTCACATCGCAGAAGCGCAGAGGCGTGATGTTGAAGCAGAAGACGCAGAAGAAGGAAGGTCGTTAATGATGCGTAAAGTTCTCTTAACACCCGAGAAGGAGGTGGAGGACACATCTCAGAGAAGCAGACTTTTTAGAACTGCATGCAAGACCAAAGACATGAAATGCAAAGTTATCATGGACAGTGGTAGCACAAACAATCTCGTTTCAACCGAGACGGTGGAGAAACTGGAATTGGAGACAACTGATCACCCGAGTCCATACAAAGTCTCATGGCTACAGAAGGTACATCAGGTGAGTGTCACTAAACAGTTCTTAGTTGACATTAAAATAGGGGGATATAATGACAAGATCTTATGTGATGTCATTCCTATGGATGTTTTCCATTTACTGTTGGGAAGACCATGACAGTATGATAGAAACGTAATTCATGATGGGAAAATGAATACGTATACCCTGGAGAAGAATGGGAGAACACATATGTTACTTCCAATAAAAAATAAGGAGGTGAAGCTGGAAGTGAACAATAGGGTACTTCTCATGAGTGGGAAGGAGCTTCTTACAAAAGTTAAGAAGAAAGAAGATCCACAATTCTTTGTGGTCAGAAAACCTAAAATCATTTTGACCAGCACAAGAGTGGACGATTTGTCGGAAGAAATTCAGGAGCTACTTGAAGAGTTCATTGATATAGTGGTGGACGAATTACCTCATTCATTGCCGCCAATGAGGAACATAAGTCACCACATAGACCTTGTACTGAGAGCTATTTTTCCAAATAAGGCTGCGTACAGGTTGACGCCTCAGGAGAATGAGGAAGTTAAGAAGCAGGTCCAAGATTTATTGGACAAGGGACTGGTTAGGGAAAGTTTGAGTCTGTGTGTCGTTCCAACAGTAATTAGCCCAAAGAAAGATGGAGGCTGGAGAATGTGCTCCAATTCCAGAGCCATTAACAAGATCACCATCAGGTATAGGTTTCCATTGCCAAGAATGGATGACTTGATGGACTGTTTAAGTGGAGCCAATTTTTTTTCAAAGGTTGATTTGGAAAGCGGATACCATCAAATTCGCATGAGGGAAGGCGATGAGTGGAAGACAACCTTCAAAACTAACGAAGGACTGTATGAATGGCTAGTCATGCCATTTGTCTTGACAAATGCGCCAAGTATATTCATGAGGTTAATGAATGAAGTGCTGAAAGAATTCATAGGTAAGTTTGTCATTGTTTATCTAGATAACATATTGATTTTCAACAAAACTAAGGCAGAAAATCTGAAACATTTAGCTCCAGTGATGAGAAAGCTACAACAAGAGAAGTTGTTGATCAATGTGAGGAAGTCTTCATTTATGAAGAAAGAAATCATTTACTTGGGGTTTGTCATATCGGCAAATGAATTGAAGATGGATCCAAGTAAAGTGGAGGTAATTAAGAATTGGCCATCACCAAGAAATGTTTTCGAGGTGAGAAGTTTTCATGGATTGGCTAGTTTCTATAGGAAATTCATCCGAAATTTTAGCGGAATCAGTGCAGCGATGATGGACACAGTCAGGAAAAGACATACATCTTTTCAATGGACTGAAGAAGATGAGAAAAGATTCAATATGTTGAAGCGTAAGATCACAGAGCAACCGGTGTTGGTGTTGCCAGATTTTCAGAAGACATTTCAGGTGAAATGTGATGCAAGTGGCTTTGCCATAGGAGCGGTCTTGAGTCAGGATGACAGACCAATTTCTTATTTCAGTGAGAAGCTAAATGAGGGAAAGGAAAAATACTCCACATATGATAAAGAATTTTATGCCATCATACAGACATTGAAAAAATGGAGGCACTATTTGATTCCAAGGGAATTCATTTTATATAGTGATAATCATGCACTGCAGTATGTAACTCAGCAGGAGAAATTAAATTAGAGGCATGTCAAATGGGTAGAATACATGCAGAATTTCAGGTACTGCTAACAAAGTGGCTAATGCTTTGAGAAAGAAATGTTTGTTGTTGCAGGAGTTCAAAGTCAAGACTTTAGGCTTTGATGATCTCAGGGAGATGTACGCAGGTGATGCAGATTTTTCAGAGGCGTATGGAGAAGCTAAGAACCCAGTTCTCAGAGACAGAAGTTAGTGGATAGATTACATGATTCAAGATGGATTGTTTTTCAGAGGAAATCAATTGTGTATTCCAAATTGCTCCATGAGGGAGAACTTGTTGAAAGAAAAGCACAGCGGAGGCTTAGCAGGGCACTTTGGCCATGACAAAACATTCGCGAAGCTGAGCAAGTCATACTTTTGGCCAGGGATGCGGTCAGAAGTTAAAAGGTTTGTTGACAGATGTAGAATTTGCCAACATTCTAAGGGAAGAAAGTAGAATGCAGGTCTTTATCAGCCATTACCCATACCAGAAAGGCCATGGGAGGTGATCAGCATGGATTTCGTACTAGGATTTCCGGGGACACAAAGAGAACATGATTCAATCTTTGTGGTAGTTGACAGGTTTTCAAAGATGGCACATTTTATCCCATGTCAGAAGACCAGCGATTCGACTCACATCACAAATTTATTTTTCAAGGAGGTTGTTAGACTTCATGGACCGCCGAAAAGCATAGTTTCGGACAGGGATACCAAATTCATTGGACATTTCTGCAGGACACTCTGGAAGAATATGGGAACTAATTTGATGTTTAGTTTTTCCTATCATCCACATACAGATGGGCAGACGGAAGTGGTCAATAGAATTCTAGGGTACTTGCTGAGGAGCTTAGTGTCGGAGCACCACAACAGCTGGGGTAGCGTATTGCCACAGGCAGAATTCGCTTACAATGATTCGGTGAATCGAAGTACAGGGAAAATTCCATTTGTGATAGTATATGGCAGACAGCCGAAAGGTGTTTCAGAGCTAAGGGATTCGGAACAAATAATGACTCAGAGCGCAAGCGCTAAAGAATTTGTTGAGGTGATGAGGGAACTTCACAGCAGGGTGAGGCAGCGACTAACAGAATCGAACCAGGAGTACAAGCGCAGAGTGGATCAACATCGGAGACAACTTCAATTTGAGGTTGGCGATCTAGTTCTGGCACATCTGAGGAAACAAAGGTTCCCAAGGGGAACATACAACAAGCTGAAAATGAAGAAAATTGGGCCATGCAGAGTCCTAAAGAAATTGGGAGAAAATGCTTATGAGATTGAACTGCCGAATGAGATTGGAATATCTTCGACGTTCAATGTCTCAGACTTATATCCCTATAAGGATGAGGAAGTAGGAGATGAGAGTGATGAACAACTAGAGTTTCAGTGGCAGAAGTAGATGTCGATTGTAGAAAAGCCACAGATGGAGTGTATACTCGACCGAAAGGTGAGCAAGAAGACTAGGCGAAAGGAATACTTCGAGTATCTGGTTCAGTGGAAGAACCACCCAGTGGAAGATGCCAGCTGGGAGACAGAAGTAGTGATTCTGAAGCATGGACAGACCATGCAGGAGCTCATGGACAGGATTCCATGAAATCTTTCAAGCCGAGGAGTATGATCCAGGAGCATCGTGACTACCAAAGAAAGCATGGAGCCAACGCATGTGTTTTTAAACACATGACACATAATCTTGAGAACTCTTTTTGAATTTTCATTAAATATGAAGCGCCATATCCTTCATTGAAACATTTATGAAGGAGTTCCTGTTGTATTGTATCAGACCTTGAGCCTTACGCTCTTGTCTGAAGTAGATAGGAGGCATTTACTTTAGTTAATGAAAGTAGATAGGATTTTAATTCTAGAATAGACAGTTTAGAGTTCGAGAGGCAAAACGGATATAGACACCCTCCTTTGTACATTGTAAAATAATCAAGCATTCAGGAGAGAAGAGAAAGAAGAGAAAATTGTGAAGAACACTCATGTACAGGCATTTGAATTAATAGAAGAGAGTTCTGACTCAAACTCATGTCTGGTGTTGTTTCTCTGTGTGTATTGTTCATATTCTTATGAATGTTTGTTTTCTTGATATGCATTTTCTTTGTACATGATATGCATGAGATTTCATGTTTGAAACTGAAGTCTGAGAAGGAAGAGAATAAGTTTCAATTGTTTCTCTATCTGAGCCAGGAGATTCTTGCAAGGTGTGCAGTGGAATTCATCCGCAAGGAGTGCGTCAATCAGAAGATCTTGCGAACTCGGAAGTTCACTGGGTGAGAGACAAATATTTAGTGCTCAAAGTTATAAGGATGTGAGGAGTGAGGAAAAAGTATAAACGTTAGATCTGGTAGGAGGAGAACCGTCGGATTAGATCGCGAAATCGCCTATCGGGAGTTCGTGAGTTGAAACTCCAGATTTGCGCAACGAAATTCACGAGGTGGCGAGATGCAATATCCCAGTGACTACGTCAACAGTGGAGCCACAAGAAATAGTGGAGGACATGGGGCGCAGGTCGTCGGAGCTTTAGAAGAGAGAGAGTGGATCTCGGCATCTCGTGTCTTGGAAGTTTAAGGACCAATTATTTAAACTCGCAATTGGCGAAGTCGCGAGGAAGCGAGATCGGGAGTTCGGCGCCTCGGACCTCGGAAGTTGGAGAACCGAGTTCTTGGGGTCGAGAGAAGTGAATTCACGATAAGGCGAAGTCTCGATAACAGAAAGAGAAAATTAGTGTTGACTAATATCTCGGGTCTCGGGGATTCGAGAACCCAGAATTCAATTTTGAACTCGTGAAGCCGCGAAGTTCTGATTCTCCAGGTGCAGAAGGGGAGGATCACACATAAAGTTGTTGTGGGTATTAAGAGATCCCTATAAGGGATTTGAAGACAATTCCATCTCTTTGGGCCATAGGGAAAAGAAGGTCTTGTGGGAGTAGACGTGCCTTGGGAAGGAGTGCTTGCGTCACTAGCACCCAAGAGAGGTGCCCACTTCAGCCCTAGAACAATTACTTGCTGAAATTTCCAAAATCACATGTGTGTTGTGTTTCCTCAATTGGTAAATTGTAAGTTTGAAACCTGTGAAGTAAAGCAATGCATATATATTCTTAAGAAAAACATAAATTAATCAATGAATCATACACATAGTACATAAAGTTTTATACCGAAAACCCTTAACTAGGAGAAAACCTTTCAACGCTTCATTGTATTAATTTCACCATTCACCATACAATATATATGTCCAAATCCCCATGTAGGAATGTTGTCTTCACATCCATCTGTTCCACTTCAAGATCAAAAGAAACAACAATAGATAAAAGAAATCTAATAGAAGTTAAGTTAGCAACAGAAGAAAAAATATCACCGAAGTCAATTCCCTCTACCTGGGAATAACCTTTTGCTACTAACCGAGCTTTGTATTTCTCCACTTTTCCTTCTGCATTAAAATTCTTCTTAAACAACCATTTTCTACCAACATATTTTATTCTAGATGGAAACTCAACTATATCCCATGCCTCATTATTATCCAAGGCATCCATTTCTTAAACTATGGCCTTCTTCCAGAGTTTACTATCCTATGAATTCACTGCTTCCCTGACAGTTCTGGGATCATCATCAGTAATAGATAAAGAAAAATTGGAATGGAAATTAGGTGGAATATACCTTTATGGTTTCCTTCTTTCCCTCACTGATCTCCTCAATACTAGGGTATGAGGTTCTTGTTCTTCTGCTTCATCTTCTTTAGATGATTCAGATTTTGAATCATCTAACTCCAACTCTATTTTCTCAGGGTCTTCTGGCCTTGGTAGGAATTCCTATTTGTAAACATCTCTTACCTCTCTCAAAACAATATCTCGACTGTAAACAATATTCTTGGTTTCTGGGTTCCAAATATTATAACCTTTCACACCATCTTTATAACCAATAACGATACACTTTTCATCCTTTTTATCCAGCTTACTCCTATTTTCCTTTGGAACATGTGCATAAGCATCACAACCAAGCACTCTAAGATGTTGAAGAGATGGTTTCTTTCCAGACCATTTCTGTAGTGGGAAAACCCCTCTATGGACTACACAAAGGGTCTAAAGTGTAGGCAGAGCTAACCATCTAAAGTCTCCTACTTTTTATCACTATCCCAACATTACCCCACAATCATACATAAAATACAAGAGAGAGGGATCTGGTAGGACTACCTTAAACTTCGCATCCGGTGTCGATCCCTTTTCTTCTTGGTTGTTTCCTAACTGTAAATATCCTCCCAAGGCTGACCTGCATTCATCAAAAGACAAACAAGAAACTACAAGCATGCATTCTACATATGGATTAGTGGGTTAGAAATCATAAACAAGAAATGTAAAAAAATCATATAAGTTTAAGACATCATTTGGCGGGATGGAAAAAGTACTTTTAATCTCACAAAAGTCACTTACAACATGAGACCAACACTGCTCCGCAAACTTGGTCCTAGGATCCTCTTCACCATGCACCAATTCCTTCCATGTCTTCTTCTCCTCTTCAGTTCTCTCTTAGGGAAATGGTAAGGGATTTGCAATTGGGGCAAAGGGGGATTGATAAAATGGGCAGAGTTTCTTTTCTCTCGTTCTTTGTTTTGCAATGAGACCCCAACCCCTTCTTTTATAGGCAAAAAGGGATAGTAATGGTTGGGGTGACTGGCTATGAGTAGTCAAATGGTTAAGTAATAGCCCGAAAACCAATATCCTATGAAATTTTCCACTTTTTGCGATATTCTGTTAGTTTACGCGGGCTGTAGTGGGTCAGGAGGCATGTGTATGCGGGCAGTAGTGGTGCAGGGCGCGTACACCTTCAACGCAATGGTTTTTTGAAGAGATTTTTCAGTGATGGCTTGGAAAAGATAGAAATTTAGATGGCCTGATGTCAGGTATGCATGTCTAGTGCAATTTAGGGTTATAACATATGCCCCCTAATGTGTGAGGTCAGAAGAGCATCTGATGGATGAAATACATTACAAATATTCACCACTGTACGATGCGAGTGAGGTTAGGGACCAGAGTTTAGGAGGTGCCATATGAAAAAATAACAATTTGTCTCATCGAGGTGGGCATACCCATGCTCGGGATGAAATAAAATCATGGTTGTCAATCAAATACACTACATATCCATGTCATATAAATATATAAAGTGCATCTGCAAGCAATACACATCGGATCTACATCTCAAAAATCAAAGGATATACATGTATAATATCCATCTTTAAGAATACAATGAAGCCCGATGGTTGGACATGAGGTCTTCAGAGCTCAAGAAACAACTTCAAAATATTCAAAACTTGGGTAGGAGTGTAATATGATTGTATGACTTCACTAACCATAGTTCTTTGATGGCTTGTCGGGAATAGATAAGATGATATTGATGATCAGGCATAGAACTTCATTGATTTTGAGCAAGGACTTGATTGGTCTTTCGGGGTGTCTGGGCATGAGGAAAAGAGACAAACTGCAAAAGGGCCGAGTCAAGTTTAGTAATACTTCCCTTGGACAAAATCATGAAAAAATATGAGACTCAGGGAGCATGGAATTGACACAAGTTCATGATGCAGGAGGCAACGTGAACCCTCCAAATGTTTAGAAGGGTAACCAAATGGTGGAGGAAAAATCTCTATGTAGCAAGAACATCTGCCTAAGGTCATATTAAATCCTAGAGATTGACGAACAAATGAAAGGATGTGCTTTGTCCAAGGGTGACTCATTGTGTTGTCAACAAAAAGAAAATAATTTTCCCTTCCTCTTTTTGGGGTATATTTGATTTTTTTGTCTTTTTTAATAATCTTGGAAAGTTTGAAAAAGAAAAAATAATGCTACTTTACAAAGGAGGATCGAGTGTCGCAGACATACTAGTTCCAAGCACAAGGAACACATTGATGCTCAGAGAAAAGGGACATATGTAGGAAAAGGACACTTGGGAAAAATCCTCCATGGGTCAAGGTGTCAAGACGCAGAGGCAAAGTGCTACAAGGCTTGTGTATAAGGCATGATTTAGATGGTTCATTTGAGAGAAACATGGAGCCGAAATTAGGCCAAAGACACAAGAATTCAAATGCGATTAATAAGACATAATGATAACATCCTTTGATTTAATTTTAACGAGCCCAGAGAAGGTAAGATCTGTAGTTTTTCATTTTTAGGGAGTCTGAAAAAAACGTAAAAGGAGACTCCACTCGAGTACCTTTTTCGAAAGTAGTATATTCGGCTCAAAAAAGGGGTAAACTAAAAAAGAACAAACATCTATTCAAAATCATTTTAACGAGTGTGACAAAGACAATATCACTCGACAATCTTTTCATATTTAAGGAGTCTAAAAAGAGATTAATTATGGACTCCGTAAGGGATGTTCTTCTGGACCAATTTAATGAGTGTGAAGAAACACAGTCACTTGACTATCTTTTCAATTTTAGTGAGTATGAAAATAGCTTAACTATGGACTCTGTGGGGGGTTCCTTTCTCGTAAGTTTAGTCCCTTAGTTCTGGAAAAGGATTAAATCTATACCTAAGAATACTCTTCTAGAGAACCGAGGCTCCTAGATTATAGCCTTTGTTAAGGTCCTAAACCGCACATAGGTAGATCAATGTTTTTGATGTAATAAAGGTCAATATTAATAAGACCTTTCAATAAAATAGAATAAGGCAGATGTAAGAAGACCTAATAGAAGCTTTCGCTTCTAGAAGGATCTTCCTCTAGATGCTTC